>VXAU01003783.1:1007482-1145680 GCA_013399695.1 Formicarius rufipectus | reverse complement strand
CCGCCACCGCAGCCGCGGGGGGCCGCACCCGCCCCGCTCCGATCCGCGCCCGGCTCCGGTGCTGGGCGGGGGCAGCGGCCGCTGCCGCCCGGGGCTGCTCCCGGCGAGTCCCCCCGGGGCGGAGCGGGCACCCACTGAACCCCCCCCGGGTGCAGCGGGCTCCCACGGAGCCCCCCGGGGCAGAGCGGGCACCCACCGAGCCCCCCGGGGCAGAGCGGGCACCCGCAGGTCCCCTATGCGTGAGTCTGAAGTTGGTGCAGCGCTCCCGTGGTGGCACCGCGCGTCCCGAAGCGCACCGTCGTGTCCCCTTCTGCTGGCACTCTAGCAGAGCGTTTTCTGGAAAGAAACAGAGGGAAAGGGCTGTGGGGAATCATCCGTGGCTCTGTGCGTGCAGTGCTTTGGCTCAGAGTAGGAGTCGGGCAGCAAATGGCCCGCGCATCCATTCCACCCGCAGGGCTCCCACACTGTGCCCCACACTGCACACATCGAGCTCCCTGTTTTGCCCACCCGCACCCATGACTGCTGTGTTACACTGGTGAGAGTAATCACAGCCTCCCAGCGAGTCTGAGTGTTTGATACTGCTGCTGCTGGACTAGCTCCTTATTAACAAAGTCTAGCTAAATATATCTAGTTATACTTAAAATTATGATAACAGCTATCTTGTCACTGTCATGATTTGGGATACTGTGGTCATCTCAGAGACCCCCAATGCGGCCGAGTTGCTAAAGTGACATGCATCAGTTACTGCTGACAGCGAGCTGAGCTGCCTCATACAGAGAAGTCACAGCTCTGCTTTAATCCCACTTGACATAGCAGCTCATTCGCTGAAAATAGACGCAAATATTACCAGAGCTGAAAATGCTCAGCAGAAGGGGCCCAAAACACCCAACCTGCCTAAGACTCAAGCTGACTTTTTTTTTTTGGGTCAGAGGAAAAGCCAGGCAGTGTTGAGGTTTGGCTTTCAGCGAGGGCAAACAGCGGGGATCGCTCGTGGCTGCTGTGGATGGCTCGGAGTTAGCACTGTTGTTGCTGCGACCGGGATCTGTCTTGACACCTTTATCAGGCACAGAGACTCTGACATCTCAATACTGTTGCATTGTGTGGGGGAAGCATTGAGACGGGGCTGCAGCGAGGAAATCCTACATGTCAGCAGAAACCCTCGCCGGTGACACCGTTGGTTTAAATGAAAACAATGGAGGGAAAAGCAGACGTATAAATAAAATGTGGTTGTTTCACCATCACGGAGAAGGCTTGGCAGCACGTCAAGCTGCACGATGTTTGCTCTCATAACTGCTGGGCTGGAGGTGCCAGAAAATCACTTAAAATTATACAACAGCAGCAGCATAATTATAACACTGGGTGAGTAGTTGTTGGCGTCATTATTTTTAAGACAAAATTGCAAAAGAAGGGCCAAATTTTACTCTCAAGTAAAGTTACCAGGGTAAAGTTGTTGTTGTAATGATATTGTTACTAAATGTATTAATATTGTTACCTACTGAGACCTCATTTTCCAAGAAGAGAGCAGCAAAGAAGGATCAGGAGCTTTCCTAAACCCTCAGCTAAAATAAAAACATCAGTCAGGATTCAGTGTGATTTCTCATGCTGCATTTTACAAGTGCCACAGTGGCTGTTCCCTTGTGTCAGGTGAAGGCAAACACTTCCATGATGCTACTGGAGTAACAGGATGGAAATGGCTCATGCGAACCTGGGGAGTTCTAAGGTTGCTGGGGGATACAAAGGTCTGCACCTTGGATCAAGTCAGCTGAGCCCTTTAATGGTTTTGCACTGGTTTTCATTTGGAGGAAAACTAAAAGCTTATAACATTTGGAAGCCCTTTACAACAGGAAATCAAAGGGGTATTGAGATAGTCTTGTATGAAGGACTTCAAGGTTTGCAGTTTTCCCTAGAGTGGGATATTTTTAGGTTTCCCATTTATTAACCTCTGGTGCAGCACACTCATGTGGGGCTGGGGAGCACAGACCCGATTAAGCACAGATTTTCTGATGCTGCTTCATCACTGTGGTGGCCACTGTAACAGATCCCGGGATGTAGTGCTGTGAAGCAAAACCTGCAGCTCTGGATTGTGTCTCAGGCACTTTTTCACTATTTAAAAAAAAATAAAATTCTGTGTACATAGACTAGTAAAACCTTCACAACACAATTGCATTTATTTTAGCACTGTTATGCCATATATGAGCCCCAAAGTTTTTTCTTCCCCCCGAGCTAGGAGCATGTACCCCCCTTCATGCAGTGATACTCTCCATGCCAACATATTTGTTCTCCTTTTACCCTTTATAAACATTCCTTTCCCAGAACTTTATATTTGTTTATCCCCTTAACATCCAGAGCTGTCAGCAATGAAAATCAACTCTCTTTTAGCAGCTCAGGGATGGTGAGTGCCTGTCCTTTTCCGAGCGAGTGGCTGAAATACAGCATGGTCAGCAGTGTTCTCAGTGTCCAAGCTTGTCACTGTCATGCACCTCCATCAGCCCACACCCCTCTGGGGGCTTGGCCACTGAGAGTGGCTGTCCTGGGAAGGTTTTTCGGGAGCCTTGCAGGCCCTGGGGGCATTGGCATGGCTAAAACCCCTCTCTCTCTTCATGTCTTTCCAAAGCCCTGCCTGAGAGGGAGGCCTCTAATCTCTCTCTGTGAAAATACAACCTGTTGATAGTCTCAAAATAAGCTAAATGAAGGTTGCTGTCAGCAAAATTGGCTCCAAGTGTGACTGCTTTTAGCAGTCCCTTCTGCCTCCCTGTTCAGAGGATGGGAATGGGACAAGCTGTCAGGTGCCTGCCCCAAAGCCCTTGGGACTGAGGCTCTGGAGAGGCATGAAGAGGGAGAGTGGTTTTAGGTGTCCCAGCGTGTTATCTTTGGTGACATTGCTGGTGGAAAACATGTGATGAGATGCAATGCCATGAGCCACTTTCCTTTCCCCTGCAGCCCCTCCAATGCACTGTGAAGAGTCTCTGTTGCACATCTGTACTGTCAGATGTAGCATGGCAGGCAGCAGGGCCCAGGCACCACCCTGAGCCAATGCATCAGTCCTGGGCTCAACAAGGATCTTGCAAAAATGACTCTGGGGACTGGTGCTCCTATACATCTGGTACATCCTGGTACTCACAGGAGTTGCTTTCTTAGCCAGTAGAAAGCAATCCCTGAATCGATTCTAGTGGGAGCAGAACAATGAAGTAGGTGAAACTTCCAGTTTTAATATGCTGGCAAACTTGATCAGTCACGCGAGTCACAGAATTATATCAGGTTAGGTATATGCAATAAACATTGCAAAATATTTCTTATCGAAACTGGGACTTGTTGGCCAACTTCTGAGCCAGACTGAGTGTTGTGCCCCACAATGCTGTAACAAGTTGTTCCTTTAGCCCAACCTACAGTTACGAGCTCACAGGAGACTGAATTAAAATATTGATTCAGACTCCAGTGTTGGTGTGTGTGAGTGGAAGCCCAAACTGTCCATCTTTGGCATCCAAGGGTTAAATAGCATTAGTGGATGCCGACACTGGGGTATGTTTTCCAGAGCTCACGTCACTACCTATTTATATCAATAAGGTGCATTGGAATGACTAAACCGTTTTTTATTAGCTAGCCAGCCCAAAGAACTGCAATTCCAGGCTGGTTTATTGAATTTCAAGCAGAAAAGTCGTCGTTGCTAAGATGAAGAATCCAAATGATTGTCAGGGTAAACACTTGGAGCAGTTAAGCACCCAGTGAAGGCTCTCTCTGTGCCTGCGCCCTCTGCAAGCTGGTTGCAACACAACCATAGCCTGTGGGATTTGTTTCCCACTGAACAGCATGGAATAGAGGAGGAATAGAGGGCTCTGCAAGAGGTGAGTTGTTTGATTTGAAGTACAATAAGAAGAAACGAGTGAACTGGAGAGATGTGCTGCGTCTCTTCTGCAAGAGCTGCATATGAGGAGGTGCTGCTAGAGGTAAAATTATTTGGCAGCCTAGAGAGCAAAGCAGACGATTGGAGAAAGCGGAAAAAACCAAACCAAACCAAAAAAAGACTGGAGCAAGTCTGTGGAGGGTGTGAGATGCAAGGATTTAAAGTCAGACCTTGAAATAATGCTGACTCAGCACAGCAGTAGCATACTCAGCCAGGGCACTCAATGACACCAGGGCTCTCAGAGGTGTCATTGACCCTGGGTGCTCCTGTCCTTGGAGTAAGCCAAGACAATGCTCTGGAGCCCAGAGAAGAGAAGACAGAGATCACTTCTGCCTGCCAGAGCTGTTCATGCCATGGCCACATGGGACATTTCAGGCAAATATGGGTGCACAGGGTTGCATTTGTGGACGTAGCAGGACACTTTACCTTGAGAGGCATTTGAAACGAAGCCATAATCTGTTCAATCCCCCATCAGCCTGTCCAGACTGGTCCCTGTGGGGAGAAATCCCACACTGCCAAGATGAGCTTCTGAGAATCCAATGGTTGTCCTTGAAGTCCCCTCTCCTGAATGTGACCAGGGAACATCAAAGGGCACCAGCTGTCTGGTGCTGCCCATCCACCTTGGCTGCTCACCTGCACCTTCGTCTGCAACCCTTCAGATTTGTCACGTATCAGGCTCTTCTCCAGGTCCTGGCCTGGATTACCTGGTAGCCACATCCTTACTCTCGTTTTGCCAGAGGCTTTTACCCTGCTCTGCCACACTCTAAGGCAGAGAAAGGGATGAGTAGTGAATGGCATGGGAACTTTCAGAATAAACAGCCACATCTTAAAACAAATATGAGCGGAGGTCTTTCATCTGCTAGGGACAGCAGAGTTTTAGTCAATGTTAGGGCATTATTACTATGACTTTTAGCTCTTTCTCAGTGGAACATTCTCTTACTTCAGGGGATGCTTGAATACAGGGACAATTCAGTCATTCTTAATTCTGCTTTAATACAGGCTGTATGGTCCTGCAAGCCACAGTGCAGGAAGTGCCGACACATTGCTGTGTCTGACACCAGCCTTGCTTCATCTAGACCCTACCTGGTATGGATGTCTTGCAATTCCCATGGTAGTTTTATTTTTTTAAAGACCACTGCAAAAGCTCCATTCTGGGTGTATTCTGCTGCAGAGACAGGGTGGGTGGATTGGACATATATTGGATATTAAATATATAGAACATATTACAGAACTGGGTGACCCTATAGTTTTTACTGGCCTTTGAAATAAGAAGCAACAGACATATGTATTCCAGATTTCATGTGCATGTCCAGCAGCTCTGCCATGGAAAAGCAACTGAGGGTCTTTACAAACAATTCTATAGGGGGTAGTTAAACGTTATTATCCCTGTGGTACACTAGCTCATTCCAAAGCCCAGGAAGGTGAACTGCCTTCCCAAATACCAACTCCTGGTCTGCAACTTGGCTTGTGGGACCACATCCAGCTCTGTCACAATAAAGTGATAACTACCTCAGAGATCTTTTGCTTTTGCAGAAATGTGATTTCCTCATGGAGTGTGCTGGATGTCCAGATCAAACATGATGAAGAATGCAACCTGTGGTCGGGGAGGTTTGGCCTCCATCAGCCCCAAGAGGCCTCTCTGCAGTAACTGCGGCATAAATAATTTCATTCACCATTAAGAAAAAAACATTTGTGGTGTGCAAAGCACCAGTTACATAAGAAATTGGATAGGAGGCAAGTAGGCATTGACTTTGAGAGGTTGCATGAAGCCAATGCCTTTAATCAGCAAGGGAAATGTTTGAATGTTAATAGAACTAACAATGAAACCGGAGTCATGTTTTGACAAGTATTTCCAAACATTCCAGGAACACTGTGATGCTCTAGCCTCTTTTCTAGGGAGGGAATTGATTGCTATAGTTATAGCAAAGTTAGAAATGTGCCAACAGCCTTGCCAGCACCTGTAGAGCTGTGATGCTGTGGTGGGCAGGGGCAGGCAGTGGTCCTGGTGGCCCTGGAGGAGACAGGTAAATGAATATTTTTAATAAATGAGAGCACTTTCTTTCTAAACTGGACAAATACCCTGTAGGCTTCTTAGAAGAGTACTCTGAGTGCTGGGAGTTCTTTCTGATATAGAAATTCTCTTCTTTATTATTCTTTTATTTGAAAAAATTGATCACGATGCATTTTTCCAGAAAATGGGGATGGCTCCCTCCTCTATTGCATTTTGCCCCAGTCTTTTTTTGCATATACTTTAAACATGTTGGCTCTATCTATTATGTATGGAAATCCTGAGTCATTTAAAATGTGATCAGAAAAGCTCTGGGGGACAGATGTATTGCTGAGAACCAGCCCTGCAAGGTCTGCATGGATTTGCCATGATTTTCCCAGCTAATTTTGCTTTAGGTCAATGGATCGGATGAATCATTAATAAGCATTTGGAAACACTGGGTGCCAGGTACTGCTGATCTTGAGCACCTTGTAAAAGATTCACCAACAGGTCAAAGGTTTTTATTTATAGAGAAGACCCAAGGTCTACCCCCGGGTTTGCCATTAACAGTGTGACTCTGGAAACTCTCCACTCTCTTTGAGCATCTCCTGTCTCTGCAATATTTGCTGCCCATGTCTACTTAGACTGAAAAGCCCATGTAGATTCAAGTGAAGTTAGCAAACACCTGTGCTAGGAACTGGTCTGTCCCTTTGGTCAATGAGAGCTATATGCCTCCAAAATATGACTTTTTAAACTTATGTTTCTTTTAATGGTGTCTGTCTGTCTCTGCTCATAAAGGAGGGATCCTGGTTGTTCAGCTGATGAAACAGAGTTGTTTTCACACCACTTTAACAGCCTCCAATGTTGCTTTCTGATGGTGGAGGGGGCTTCAAGGCTCCTCTGTGGGGGTGTAAAGAGAAACTGGATTCCCCTGAGTGCACTGCCCTGGCTGAAAGTGCCAGGGGTGGTCCAAGACAGGGAACTCATGGTCTCTGAAGGCTTAATTTCTCCAAACTAGCACCTTGCTGAAGGTCAGGATCTGTGGCCTCCATTTCACACAGCATGATTTCCCATTTAAGGATCATTATTAAATCCAAAAGATCACGATTTCTTTGTAAATTGCACTCAAATATGTTTTCAGTACTACTGAAAGGTAAATAAATACTTCTGAGGGCATTTTTTACAGTATAACTTTAGCCTTCCTTAAAAAAAAAAAAGCCAACCAGAATAGCCAGTGGATTCCAGACAGTGGTTTTCAATCTTCTCCATTTGCAGACATCCACATTTTTTACCAACAGAGCTTCAGCCCCTTATACAGTTAAATTTCAGCCTACTGACAATAGGCTTATTTTTCTTGTGAAGTTTTGTAGGCCATTCAGAAATCAGTGCACCCTGGAGACCTACAAACTGCAGAGAAACGGATTGAAAACTGTTATCTGCTTCTGTAACTAAATATGATGGGGTTTTTTTGCCATATATTTATACTAACTGCCTACTTCTGTCTCTATAGTGTCTGGAATCCATGGTCTTGCTAGTTAGGAGGGATAGAGATTTGGTCCAAGTCTGAATCTAAATGTTATTTAGGTATTTTAAATTATTTAGTGACATCCCTATGTGGAATGTGACTATGACTGCATTCAGGAACTAATATTAGTGGACAAAATCAAGTTAATCCTCTTAATCACCAGTTTCTGAACCTGTTATAATGAAAGGAGAAGAGACTTTAAATGAATCAAAAAAATAGCAATTATTACAAAAGGCTTAATGTAGTTTACCCTGAAATTGCTTCTTAATTGCTCTTGTTGGGCTCATGACAGACAGGATGCAAACAGTGCAGAATCTCTCTAGCCTAGTGCTGGAGATCAAACCCCATTTTCTGGGAGGAAAAGTGCAAAACTGGGTACTGCATAAACAACAACAAGGAGTCAGTTGCAATATCTGCTCTGGTTCATAAAAGTCAGTTGTTTGTGACAGCAAATCTGTGTCCTTCCCCAAATTTTAGGCACAATATTAATCATATGCCGTGGTAAGACAAAAGAGTTGCATATTGCCAGGAATATATTAGCTCCTCTTTCAATTGAGAACACAAGTAGGAACTTGGTTGAAAAGGGCATATTTTCTCTGTGGCTGTTGATGCCACAAACCATAGAAATATGGAAATATTTGTAATAGTTTGTATCTTACTATACAGTGGAAGGGGGATAATCACTGTCAGGCTGATTTCTCTGCAGACTGCTGTGGAGCTAGTAACAAGGGATATCTGCACATGTGGAAAAGGATACCGAAATCAGGCAACTTAAACTTTGAAAATGTATTCCTTTCTGTAGCTGACAGTGCTAAAGTTAACCCTGAATCCAGAAATCACTCTGTCTGCAAAGAAAATTAAACCCACTATTTGCTTCCAGACACCTGACTGGCTCATAGGGTAATAAGAAAGACAAGGACACTAGAGAAAAGGTATAATTTTTTCTTGAAGGCTGTATGAAAATTTTTCAGTCATGTCTTTGCCTAAATAGTCTTGTAAATACTGGAGATACTTCATTTTATCCACTCTGAATTCATTGAAATGTTGAAGCATGTTCTCACAGGTAGCCACAGTTAATCTGCGTAATCTTGAAATGGCTTCCAGCTTTTAGAAGTTTACATTAAGTAAAGATTATCCAATTATAGCTTTCTTTAAAGATAAGAAAGATAGGGTTGATGGAGAGACGTGCTAGATGGCTAAAATATGCTGCTTATATTTCATACTTTTTTTACAGTATGCTGTGAGATGATTTTAAAATTAAAATACTGATTTTGACTGCATGGGACTGTATGACAACGCAGTAATTAAAGCACAAACACAACAAATTATGATAATCGTGGTCATCATTGCTGGTGTCTAAAACACACCGTGGCACTATGGATATCATCCTGAGATATACATCAGCTTTCAAAATGTTTCATTTCATGTTTTCATTTCAGCCAATAAATTACCCATGGCCTGACTCAGCCACTAGAAAGTAAATGTTTACTTTTCAGGAAATTGTAAGCATTACTGGAAGGTCTGAATTCTGATAAATGTCTGGTTATGGATCATTTTGTAGGAGGAATATTGTGTACAGAGAAATGAAAAGAGCATTCAGGAGTTTGGTGACAGGAGATGGACTCACAAGCTAACTTTGAGTTTGAGTTCTCTCAGTCTCTTATAATGTGTCAAACGTATTTGCTTCTTCCTCACTTCAGCTTAAAAATATTCCTTTTGTAAACAAGTTTGGGCATATTTAAGAAACCTGATGAATATTGGTCCTGATAAGACCAAACATTAAATTAATATCCATTTCAATTGTATCAGTAAAGTGCTTCATGGAATGATTGAAAAATAAATATTAGTGCAATGTGTCAAACTGGTAATAAACACAATTTAAAATAAGGTATTGTGGCTTATCAGAATGAACCTCTCAGCTTAAAGTCAATGAAAAGCCTACGTACAAGTGAAAATACAGGATATAGCTAAGAGAAATTGTGTTTTACTTGTTCCCAGGTGCCCAAGAAGGCCAGTGACATCCTGGCTTACATCAACAACAGTGTGTCCAGCAGAACCCAGGCAGTGATTTGTCTCCTTGTACTTGGCACTTGTGAGACCACACCTGGAGTGCTGTGTCCAGGTACGGGCCCCTCACTGCAAGAAGGACATTGAGGTGCTGGAACAGGTCCAGAGAAGGACAGTGGAGCTGGGGAAGGGTCTGGAGCACAGATTTTATAAAGAGCAGCTGAGGGAGCTGTGGGTGTCAAGCCTGGGGAAAAGGAGTCTCAGGGGAGACCTTATTTGTCCCTACACTTACCTGAAGGAAGGTCGCGGTGAGGTGGGGATTTGTCTTTTCTCCCAGGTAACAAATAACAGGATGAGATGAAACGAAGCTGTGCCAAGGGGTGTTTAGACTGAATATGAGGAAAAATTTCTTCACAGAAAGGGTGGTCAAACATTGCAACAAGCTGCCCATGGAAGTGGTGGAGTCACCCCCTGGGAAGTGTTAAAAAGATGTGTGGATGTGGCACTTGGAGACACGGCTTAGTGGTGAACACGGTGGTGGCTGGCTTAACGCCTGGACTCGATGAACTTAGAGGTATTTTCCAACCTTCATGATTCTTTGATTCTATGAATTCTGGAGCATCATTTCCATCCATGGAGGGCTGTCCTGGCAGCTGGGTGTACCTGCTGTGCTGCATCCTGGAGGAAAGCTGCCTGAGTGCTGCCCTGAGGCCACCCTGCTCTGAGAACCTGTGTGGGCAACTGCTGCAAATACCTGAATTCAATAAGCAAACAACATGGTCATGTTGCCAGTGGCATGTCTAGTGACAAAGAGCAGCTTAGAGCCATAATTTCAGTCCAACGTTGGTCTAAAAGGCAATAAATACTAACTTCCCATCTGCATTCCTTGATCTTTCCCCTTCTTTTCTGCCAGCTTCCCTTTCCAACCCACATTGAATTGAGGAGGCTGTGTCCTTTGGCAATGTCGTGCTGGTGTCATGCTGCATGTTTTGCAGGTGCTTGAAGGCTTTTTTGTGTTCTCTGAGAAACTACTGCCTCCCTGTTTGCATCCAGAGAGCCCTGGTGATGGACAGTGCTGGTTGGGCAGAGCTGGGTCAGTCCCAGCTCCAGCCAGTCCCTGTCTGCTGGTGGATGCTGAAAGGCTAACCATATGCTCAGGCCTGAGAGAGAACACGGAAAATTCCTCAAATCAAACAGTCTTTTGCAGCACTTTTAACATCACAAGTGTTGGGGTGTGTTTTGTTTTGCTTTGGTATTGTTTTTGTTTGGTTTTGTTCTTGTTTTTTTCTTTTGTTGTTGATGGAAAACTTAAAAATCTGCAAATTTAACTGGGGTCAGTGAAATTTTCAGGGCCAAATTCATTATGCCAAGAGACTGTTCCACTTAAACGGGGAAAAAAAAAAAAAAAAGGAAAGATTTGGACTTCAGCTTTCTCCTTGTCAAAGGTATTGATGGAGGAAGACTGGAAAATGTTATTTTTCCTTTGGTTATTATGTACAATAACTACTTGTCCTTATTCTGGCTCCTTTTATTCTGCTGCACTCAGTCTTTTTCTCCACCTGCATTTGGAATGCCCCAACCTCACCTGTGTGTTTGCAGTGACCCATGTGAAAGGGAATAAAAAGCTCGTGCCATTTTCACACCTGCAGAGTGATGTTTACTTTATATGAAGCGTCTGTATTTTGGGAACTGGCCATGCTCTGACGCCACAGGTCACCACTGACAAATCCAAGTTAGAAGTGTTGCTTGGAGGGAAGAAAATGCTGGAGGGCATTGCCTGTCCCATGACATTGGAGGGATCAGGGGCATCTTGAGGATTGTTATGAGGGGATGTGGGGTAAGAACTGTGGGAGATCCATGCTGAGTTCTGCAGATGCAGAACAAGCAGGTGGCCTCTACAAATGAGGGGTCTTGCCTTGCCAAAGTCACCTGGTACTACTTTTAGGGGATTTGCTATGGTTTTTGCTGTTTTCTGTGTTTCTGATCTTGCTCTGTATTATAAATTTTACTTTCCAAGGATGATAAAACCTTAAAGGGAAAGCCCAAGGATGGCAGTCCTGTGAGAAGGTGAGGAAAGGTAACCCTTCTCTTTCCCAAAGCTGTGTGCATGGCCTTTTCACTGGATCAGAGAATACAAGAGGTGGGCTCCACGCAATTTGGGCCAGAATTGGTATAAAGTTAGTTTTCACTTCTCACCTCTCCATATTCACAGTGAGTCTAGAATTTGCCTGCATGAACTTTAATTTCAGATGAAAGACATTGCAGGAACTGAGCCGGGGGTGAATTTCTCAGAAATGAGAGAAGGTGCAAGAAAATGGGGAGAAGCTGAGTTGGATGGGTGGAGTGAGGGTCTCTGCTTACACATTCTTTACAGGGATCATTTCCCCTGATGAATGCAATGCTGCACCTCGGCAGTGCAGCATGCCAAGGGCATACCAGATTTTAGCAGAAAGGTAAGGATTGTGTTCAGAGTGAGTGCAAATGTGAGGAGAAAACAGAACAGGCATCAAACTACTGTGGTGCACAACCCCATCCTGAGTGTGTTTCTTCAGGGCCTTTTAAAGGCAGCCAGCAAGTGCCTCTGCAATATCAGGTGCCCTTTGCCCACAGATCTGCCTCATGAATTGGAGACAAGGGCTCAGGCACTGTTGGTCTCCGACTTGCTGCTATGACCTCCTTCAGATGATGTGAATCTTCTAAGCAAAAGAGGGTTTGGTCATGTTTGTTTGCAATTATTTTACTCTTCAGCCCTTCCTCAGAATTTTGTTAGCATTGCAAATTCCCATTGCACAATCAGCATTCTTCCAAGAGACAGACAAAAGCACTCAAAACTAGCTGCATTTATCACTAATGCTGGAGATGGATGAAAGATGGCTGGATCCTCAGGCGCTGGGGGTTACGCCGTAACTCCATCCACCCCGGGGGAGCTGCACTGATTTACCACAGCTGAGGATCCCCTGGTGGTGGAATTTAATCTGGAGAGGGTTTGGTGATGTTCTGATCAAAGGCAGTCTCTGCTGAGGCCAAATTCAAAAGGCTGAAGGATGGGAACGCTATGCTTTTGGGACATGCCCTACTCTTCCTTAGGAGATGGCCAGAGAGTCCGGCTCAGCCTGTTGCACAGCAATGCTGTTGCAGATAACAACCATCTGCATACTTGGCAGCCTCTCTCTCTGGTTGCATGTCCACCCCTGAGGCAATCGATGTCCCTTGGATGGCCTGTTAGACCAGGTTTAGGCAGACTGATAAGATTAAAGAGGTGAAAGAGAAGATATGGCAGCGGCAGCATCTGCCCTTGAAAGCATGTTTGCTCAAGGGCCATCACACAGAGCAGTGTTGGGGAAGACCTTTGCTCCTAGCCCTGTGCCTGGGCCGGGTCCACCTCGAGGGATATGGTGAGCAGGACCAGGCAGGTTGCTCTAGCAGCTGGAAGCATTACTGTATGCATACAAATATGTCTTTCGGGGTCTGGCAGATTTTAAACACTCCAACTAGTTGCAAATAAGCAGCTAGTGGTGATGTTTTCAAGAAGCAGGCTGAGGTTTGGTTTGGTTTGTGTTTACCCAGCTGAGCTTCAGACACTTAGTTTTAGCTCTGAAGACACTGAAGGACAGTAGTGGAAACAAGCTGAAAAATGAATTATTTCCTTTTGTCTTCAGCTTCTGCTTACCCATTTACAAGACTGTGAAAAAACTGAATTTGGATGCTTCCTTCAACCATCGGGTACTTAAGGCAACTTCTTGGTCATCCCTGTCTAGCTTGAGCTGCTCTTTGCATGGCTTTGGAGTTGCTTAAATCCCATTTTCTCTTTCTTTGATTTTTGATGTCTTGCAGCCATCCCCATTTGTATTTCTTTCCAGTTGCCTTGTGACAGGACATCCTCTGCAGATGCTGCGCTTTCATTTTTGGCATGTATCCGCTGTGTGCCTCTCCCTTACTGGGAGATGCTGGATCTCAGATCTGATGAGCTCTGAGTCCATTCTGCCATCACTGTTGTGGCCGAATCACAGAGCAGATTGATCCAAACCATGTATCTTTTTGCAGCAGACAAGTTCAAAGTTGAGGCAAACCCACCCAAAGAACAGGTAAGTATGTGTGTAATTCCTCCACTGTGCTGCTGGTATGGACTGCTGCTGATGAAATGTTTAAAGCAGCTTCAAGGTCTTTCTACAGGTTATCTCCACTACAGAGGAGCCTTGGATCAAGTTCTGCACTGTCTGAAATAAACCCATTTAGTCAGATATATCACTCTTCCCAAGGAATTTGCATCCAGAGTCCTTTGGCTGGCTCTCTGGACCTTCGGAGGTTTTTTCTGGTTTCCTACCCATTTGTTAACATGGGAATAACATATGAACTGGAGACTGAGTGATGGCAATTTAGGCTGTAGGTTTTTAAGGCTCAAATCTTGGTTAACACTGCTGTGCTGACTGTGGATGTGATTTCCTTCCAGACATTCCTACTGAGCTGCGCATTGCTGCCAAGATATGTAAATTGCCTCACTTAGATTCCTTTGCTTTCTAATATCACATCGAGTTAGGCATTACCTGGCTTCTTGTTCAGTTTACTTTTTTTAAGAGCTAATTATTTAACTTGTTTTTTGCTGATCTGGACAACATTTTGAACTCTGCTTATATGTCAGTACAGCTCTCATCTAAAAAACTATGCTGCTAGTAAAATCCAAGTGATGTAGGGCACTGCTGCTGAGCCACATCGAGCCTGTGTTGCATCTATGTAGCTTTTTCTACTCATGAAGTCCAAGGCAATGCCAAGGAGGAGAGGTGAAGGAAAACATCCTCGTGTGACGTCAGTTGCCTGTGTGATGGCATTTAACTATGCACTCTACACCTTGATATGAAACATAAATAATGCTTATTCATTTTTCTGGCATAAAGGAACAGGGTGAATCACCACAATGGCATCAGCTGAGGCAAATAAAGCGTATTTAACAAGTCCTTCAAAACCAGTGACCTCTGGAGACACATCACAGTCAGTACTGCTGGTCATATTTTACTAGCATCATTCCTAGAGAGAAGTGTCTCTTTCCTTAAATAGATCAGCTGACTTTAGGGAAAGAATCTGGAAAAGTAAAATCCTGATAATGGTTTGAGAGTGAATCTCACATGGAAACAACTGAGCCAAGCACCTCAAAGACTCAAATGGGAATTTGTTTAGTCTAAAACTGACCTTGAAAGATTCTTCTCCAAACCCTGTGTTGCAAATGTGTTAGCTTTTCTTGACAAAGGGGATGTAGATACTTGATTACAAAGCTTTTTTTTGGTTGTTTAATTAAGAGAATTAATCATTAATTTCATCAGAAGTTTTTGTTTTCTTTGTCAGTGTCCTGTGGCTGAAGTTCAGCAAAGCTTTTTGAGGTTTTGGCTCAAAGCATCTCAGTGCTGGGAACCACCATAGTTTATTGTGTATTTTGCATTTGTCAGCATTTCCAATAATTCAGTGAATTTCTGATAGGAATTACTTGCCCTCCCTCTTCACCCAGCAGTCCATATATGCAGCAGGCCGTTTTCTTTGGGTACACTGGTGCTTTCTTGTTCATTTGGGTCCCTCTGGGCTACATCTGGGACACATTGGTTTGGTTCTTCAGAATGAACTAAAGATGCAAGTTCCAGGATGCACAGATGCTCTAAAGACTTGGCTTTTGGCATTCTCCACTCTTCAGCGGCTGTGGATCTGCTTGGAAGATACTTCCATCTGCCATTTGTTGTTTTTTATGGAAGTTGTATACTTAACTTCTGGGCTTCCAGAAAGATAATCAGTGTAAGAAACAGTGCTGAAATCTCTGTCATGTCCAGCTTTGAGCGCTTTGGAAAGTCTTCACCTGATAACAACTGAAGGTAAAACATTTCTGTAAGAAAAGGTACACAGGAACACAACATCCATCTGCCCAAGGATCTGTTGAAGCTCTGTCTTAACAAGTGTCTGAAGCAGTACCCCATCCAGCTGCAGGTTTGTTTTCATGGGAGCATAGGTGAGTTTGTCCGTAAGTATATAAACTACAGCCTTGTATCCAAAAATGCATCTGAAGAATGGAATGTATCTCACACAATTTCAAGTGATGACAAATTGGTGCTTTATGGGGTAGGCATCCCCTGCAAAGGGATTGTCCCCCACAAGGGTGAGTTGCAGAGCTCCTAGGACCTGATGAAGGGGATTTTCAGGCTCCTCTGATTCATCCAGGGAATGTCATTGACTGAAACACTGCTGGCTTTAGGTCAAAAAGCTGATGCAGTAGAAGTCTAAACTTCTGTCCTTATGGTGTTTAGGAAACATCCTGATTTACTTAATTTAAACAAAGGCAGATATCCGGTTAAAATCCCTGGAGCTGCAGCCAATAAGTGCCTTATTTCAGCACTGCGCTTGCAACGGCAGCTACCCACCATAAAAACACAGTTCAGGGGAATAAGAGCATTAAAAAAATAAATGGATGTAAAACTTGAATTAGATGCAGATTTGAAATATGTGAGGAAAGATGGAGCAAGTAGAAATAGCTGACAAAGAATAAATAGATAGGACCTGGCGACAGCATGCTTAAGCCAGGATGCTGCACAGGGTGTGTTTTTATCTTGTTTTTGATTTCTTCCCTTGCACTAAGTAGGTGAGAAAGGGGCTTGCACTGCCAGACGTCTTAGAAAGTGATGATGGCATGAAGAGGGCGTGAGAAGCTGCCAAAGGAGCTGCAGGAGAAGACCTTGCTGTTATTAGTGGATGCACCACAGAAGATTGGATATGGGCAGGTTAGGGACAATGATGGGGTGTATTTGAGACACATTAATACTTTCTCAGGTTACTCCTGCAAATTGTCTATACTTCTGGCCAGATGGATACTCCAGTGTCTACAGCACCATTACCTAAGTATCTCATTAACATGAATGAATGTCACGGTTTCACCCCAGCTGGCAACTCAGCCCTGTGCAGCCACTCACTCACCCCACTTTGGTGGGATGGGGTAAAGAATCAGAAGAGTAAAAGTGAGAAAACTTATGGGCTGAGATAAAAGACAGTTTAGTGGATAAAGCAAAAGCCTCACACACAAGCAAAGCAGAACAAGGAATTAATTCAACCCTTCCACAGGCAGGCATATGTTCAGCCATCCCCAGGACAGAAGGACTCCATCACACGTAACAGTGACTTGGGAAGACAAATGACATCACTCCCCTTCCTCTTTCTCCTTCCCTCAGCTTTACATGCTGAGCTTGACACTCCATGATACGGAGTATCCTTGGGGTCAGTTGGGGTCAGCTGTTCTGGCTGTGTCCCCTCCCAGCTCCCTGTACACCCTCAGTCTCCTTGTTGGTGAGGTGGGGTGAGGAGCAGAAAACGCCTTGGCTTGGTGTAAGCACTGCTAAGGAATAATGAAGACATCCCTGGATTATTAACATTTTTCAGCACAAATCTGAAATACAGCCCTATACCAGCTTCTATGAAGAAAATTAATTATCCCAGCTAAAACCAGCGCTATGGGTCTGTCAATACATGTTATCATGGATTTGGAAAGGCAGGGAGAGGTTAGATGTCCTTCCTGGGCTTATATAGGTGATTCAGCATAAAGATCCAATCTCCCCAAAGCTACATCCTAATGAAACAAGTATAGGAAATTGTAAAAAAAAAAACCCAAACTTTGTGTTGTAAAAGACCTTGAGAGGTCAATGAGTCCTTCCCCCAGCCCCTTCATTGTCTCATGAAAATAGTTGAACTTGCCTCTCTCTTTGACACACCTCTGAGTCAGGGAGGTGATGGGTGTTGATTCCTGCAGCTTCTCTGTGTGCCGAGTATGCTCTGAAGGCTGTGTCTGAGCAACTACCTGGGGACAAATTACTTCTCTTCTTTAGGTGAGTTAAAGTAGAGCAGCAAAGAAGATGCAACCCCTGTGGTGAAGCTGGTGCTTCAAAAGGTCTTATGACTTTAGGACTGCTCTTTGGATGGGAACAACTTCACACCAAGCCTTCCTTTAGCCTGGTACTAACACAGAGAAGAACAAACTCTTCCTGCTTTCATAAGTGAAACTGATTTGGTAGTGGGGTGGAGAGGAGAGTGCATTCTTGGTTTATTCTCTGTCCCTTTCTAGTGGCTGGGGTTTTCTGAGCCACTTCCCTGATTAGGATATCATGTGTGAGGAAACAGCCTGACTGCAACCCAGACTCACACCCTTTGTCATTGCTGCTGTTGGGATTGAGGAGATTGTCAGGGGAGACGATGGGTCTGGTAATGTGGCAGGATAAGACACGGTGTCCCCTGCTTCAGCACTCTGTAGTGACTGCACTTTGAGACTGGAGTCATGCTCTTTTCTTTGCTTTAGGCTAATGATACTAGCTGGAGTCATCCTGGCTCTGAGGTTAGACTCATCTGGTATTAAAAAAGGCAAGTTCAGAACAGGCCACCCTCAGACTCTAAACAAGAATGCTGTCGCTCAGTTTATGAATTCAAGATGTCAGGTTTTATATCCTGAGATCTATTTTCTGCTATGGTTTGTGTTCAAGAAGGGCTGTGCCTGGGTAATGAGTAGCAGCTGATGAGGTCTTCCAGCTCAGCATTAAGCAACCAAAATCAATCACATGTATGCAGGAGCCCCTGGCATGACACAGCAAGGAGCACGACCTGGGGCCAGTCCCATTTTGGGAACCTCCACATCGTTCCTGTGGCTGTCTGACACCTCGCTGTGTATGGACAGGGATGGGTTTTGCTGCCTTTTCTCTCAGAGGGCAAGTGGTGAAACCTGACCATCCTAATTTGTTTTCCAAAATCCCTAAAATCTACTCTGTCAGGATGCTGTGGTGTCCTTTGGGACAGAGCTGTGCTTTAGCAGTGACTGTGCCTCATCCTCCAGGCAAGATAAGTCTTGTGGGCACAGATAATATCTTTTATTAGATCTCTTCTTTTGGCCTAATAAAAAATCTTGCCTCTCCCCACATCTGGTTCATGTCCTGGGGGCACTGTGGGTACCCAGCACCTAACCCATCTTGCCTGGGATCAAAAAGCACGGACCCCACATCAACCCTCCTTGGCAGCAAGCTCAATGTGGTCTCTTTTAATCCCCTTGATCTCCCTAATTCCCTCAAGAAAAGGGTGCCAGGGAGTTGATGAGTTGATCTAGGTAAACAATGGTGTTTCATGTTCCAAGAATGATAAATAAATTGCTTTAGGTCAAACCAAAACAAATTATTTGCATTTTCTTGGCAAACTGGAAAAAAAAAAAAAAGAAAGAAAGATTCCTGTAGGGTCAAGACCAAATAATTTCTTCAGTCCAAACCCAAATATTTTATTGTATTTATTAACCTTTTCATTTAACTTTGTTTTCTTTTGATTTATATTAGTTTATAAAACAAAAAGGCTGTTTGGAGACATGAATGTGAAAATGTTGAAATGAAACATTTTGGTATTTCAGAAAAAAAACAACCCATTTTGTTTAGAAGATGTTGAAACAATACGTTTTGAAATTTTTTCAGAATTCCCCACCCACTCTTTTCTCTTTCCTTCCTTCTTTTCTTTCCCCCCTCTGGCTGAAAGCATTAGCTCAGATCACCCTGAATTTGCAAGGAAATTAATCTTCCAAAATCTTTAATTTCTAGCTTACTTGCTTGGTGAAAAAAAACAAAACAAAAACAACCCAAACCCTAAAAATCTCAAAAACCAACACAGATAAAACCAAACAAAAAATGCACTGCAGTACCTATGAGAACCACTTCTGGATGCTGCTGTGATATGGATGGGAGAGGGAAGAGCATCTGGGTACCTCTGAAATGGACTTTGCACTGGCCCAGGACATGGGCAGTAGATAGCTCCGTGTTTAAAACCTGTGCTGCAACCATTACATCAAGATGGTTTTTCTCCCCCTCTGGGGGATGTGAGTGCCTCCTTGTCCCCCTCTTCAGTACTCCAAGCCTCCAGAAAACCTGGTTGGGAAGGTGACTTTCTTGCTAGCTCAAAGCAAGGCATCAGTCAGGGTGTGGTGGATGTGGTGCAGTTGGTAAGATTATTGCTCCGTATCACCGAGAAATTCTTGGGGAGCAGCAACTCCATCCAGTCTGTGTGTGCAGTGCATTTACACCTCGAGCTTTGTTGGCTGTTGGTAGAAGACAGTCATTCCAGCACAGGTAGTTGCTGTGTGGCTGACAGTGCCACATGGTTTGCAGCTTGGCACAACACGCACTTCACCAACATCACTCATGGCCCCAGACATAGGTAGGAGGTATTTTGGGCTCAATATAAATTGCAAGAAGCCTACTGCTGCTGGCAGATGGAGGGCAAGTGAGGCTGTGAGCATAGCATCGTAAAATGGCTTGGGTTGGAAGAGACCTTACAGATCACTTAGTTCCACCCCCCTCCGCCATTGGCAAGGACACCTTCCACTAGATGAGGTTGCTCAGAGCCCCATCCAGCCAGGCCATGATCACTATGTTTAACCCATTTCAATAAGCCTTGTGGCACTCAGAGCCTGCAGGCTATCTGCCTGAAGCTGATCCTGGCTGTTTGGCCTCTCTGTGCAGCCAAATGCATCTTTTGGGTAAGAGCCCCTGGAATGTCACCACCTTGGAAAATGCAGATCAGGATGCTCTGAGAACCACAGCAAGCTTCAACCATGTGTTATGCCCTGAGGTGTGCAAACCTGGGTTTTGTGTCTCTAAACACAGCGCAGCCTCTCCCAGCAGCACCCAAAATGGAGAGAAAAAAAAGGAGGAGGAGAAGGAATAGGAGCATGACCCTTGGTGAGATCACCGTCTCATGTCATAAGGGCTATGAGAAACAAAAGCCAGCTTTGAAGATCACTGCTTTCGCTCAGATCCAGCTGCTGCTCAGACCTTTCTCACTTCTCCTCTGTGCTGGTATTGCCCTTGCTCTGTTCTTACCCACAAGAATAATGACATGAAACGTGAGAGTGAGAATAATAAAAAAAGAAAGATTTTTTTTTTCTTTGAATAAAGCAACGAAGTAGCCAACAAATTGGTTCTTTGAAACTGATGGGGTGGAAGGAGTCAACTGGAAATAATTTTTGCTATATAGCCTTAAGACTTTTTCACTGCCAAAAAAGTCATATATTTTCTTTTGCATTTATAAACACCAATGTATTTCAGTACATTTGGGCAAGTAAGAACAGATTGGTTTGCAGGGCAAAGGGTGGTTGGTGGAGGGTATAAGCCTAGTTAAGGTTTTTTCACTGTGGTGTGAGAGGGAGCTCAGTGAATGCAAGGAGGGGTGTGATGAGGTTGTGCTGTGTGATGGTGCTGTATGCTCCTCACACAGAATAACAGGACAATCCATGGTCCTTGCTGACGTGCAGGATGACCCCAACTGTCTGCAGCTCCCCCAAAGAATATTTGAGTTTGCATACTTGTTGCTGCCAGATTTTTGCTTGTTGTCTCTATATTAATAGACCACAGTACCATTTGCCACAGTAACAGCAAAGTTCAGCTACAGACTCTGGTGCACCCCTGTTGTAGGGATATTTGGTGGTTGTAGCGGTATTTGATGGTTGTAGGCACACAGTATTACTGTGAGTACAAGGAATGGTATTTTGCCCCTGAGAGCACAGTTAAAGAGTTCCACGGAGGCATTTAAGGAGCAGCAAGGGGAAGATGCATGGCTCAGCCATGGCACCTAGTGCTTCACCTTCTGCCAGTCTCCTGCATCCCACCTTCACCAGTGAGTTGGACCTCTGGACCTCTGCAACAGCTCTGCCGTCCCACCTTCTGCCAAAATTAAGTGACAAAACCAGGATCATGTAGAAAGTTTGTGGCAAGGGGGTGATCCCAAAACCTCACTCCTTCCCTTCCCCTCCTTTCCTAGCCACAGTACTAGTCCTTTTCCTTTAATTTGCTGATCCACACACAGCACAGTGGTGCACACATGCATTCAAGGAGTCTAGAATAGGACTGGAGGAGGACTAAGGGAAGACATTTGGGTTTGGTAGCATTTTACATCCACGTTACACTACTTGGAACAACTGTAAGCAGGGCAGAGCAATGGAGAAATAGGCTCCATTACTATGGGACTATTATATTACATATCTCATAAAACAAGCCCTTCATTCTGCTCATTAAAATCAGGCATGCTTGTTTGTTGGAGTTCAGCTGTACAGTATTTCCTCTATTTGTGGGTTTAGCTATAAAACCAAAAGAAAACTTTTCTTATGGTTAATTTTCCTTTTAATTGCTCGTAGTAGAGTCCTCCTGACTCCAGACTATTTCTATAATTGCTGGACCACATTCCTCCTCTCTGTACCTCCTTTATAGGGTAGGAGCATTATTTGCCTCCTTCGTGTCCAGAATCCTTGCTGAGATGAAGCTGTAGAAATGTAACCACAAATTAAGCCTCTCAGTTCTCATACTTGTATGTTTGTTATTCCTGCTGCCAAGTTAAAAATGGCATTTTTCCTTTTCTCTTCAGAAATAAAAAGAAATTTTACAAAATCCAGTCAAGACACCTTTCATTTAATCTGGGTCTGCAGTTGGGTGGAGAGGCTGTGCTCTGGTTGCAGTGAGAGGATGGGGACTCTGAAACAATGGGTGAGAGTTCTGCTTTGGCCACGAAGCTGCTGCGTGGCCCATGGCTCTTCACAGCAGGCAGGGCTTTGTGCCAGAGCAAAGTGATGCTCAGCACACCAGCGTTCCCAGGCTCCCTGTCCCAGCAGAGCTGCTCCTGTGTCCTGCTCCAGGCCATAAACCCTGGCTGCATTGTCAAACATCTGGGCAGCAGTTCACAGCTCTTTGTAGTTCAGTAACACCAAGCTGCTTTTCATGGGTAGTTGGAGGAGATGTGTGCTCTTTGGGGCAGGTAAAAGACCTCATAGGAAGGCAATATTTGGGATGCTTTTAGTCTGCACCCCATTGCAGAAGGAAAGCAGTGTCCCTGCTCCTACCCCAGCTAGTCTCTGACTCTCATCAACCTCCTCCCACCTTTTTTGGGGAGGTTGTTCATGTCTCAAGTCATTTTTCCCACTCCCTGTGTGTCAGAGACTGACCTCTGTTAACAGCTCTGCTCACTACAGCTATGTGCAGTATAGGGAAAAATTGAATTTCACTCTCCACCTGGTGCATTGATGTTTACAGATGTGATCTCAAGGAATGGCCTCCAGACTGGAGTAAAACAATCCACAGGACTTGCACCCTAATTTTCATCAGTCCAAACTGCGCTGAATCAAATTCCCTTTAGTCTAGCTGAAGTTGAGTTACTGCTGACAGCAAGGTTGCAGAGGGTGCCCCAGGGCTGAGGAATTCCTGTCACGGCTTAGCTCAGCCACGAGCAAGTATGATGAGCAAGTAATTTGGGTGAAATGAGTTGATGAGCTCATACCAGCTCCCACCTCAAAATTGATCTGTCTCTATAATTACTGGAAAAGGGCATGTTTACCCCAGTGGCATAGCAGGTGGGACAATGAGGACAGACTCTCTCGTAGCTCTGGAGGAACTGTGGGCAACATCTTTTCCAAGAAAGAACAGTTAGCTTCCATGGACATCTTACCACAGAAAGACAGAAGATGAGGCAGGAACTAAATGCTTCACATGGTTTGCCCCAACCAAAAGCAGCCTCAAGGTGACTGGTCCTGGTGCAAAGGATGTGCTGGCCACGGTGGTTGGGTTGGAGGGAGGTATCTCTGGCCATCCTGCAGTGGGACCCACAGGCCTGTGCAGGGACACTGCCCAGACTGCGCTTCAGAGTCCTTGGGCAGCAGTGGTTGCAAAACCCATCTCACAACCAGCCAGGGAGGGGATGCAACTCCTCTACGGGTGTGACACCAGGAGAGGGCTGCAATGGTTCCCATTTTTCACCTTGGCTGGCTGCGCATCTGGTCTCAGCTGTGGATCTCAAGCCTCTATGCTTGTGCTTTTGCCATATGTCTCTGAGCTTGTGACAGCTTGGTTCGTGCTCCAGGGTAATGCTTATTTACTGGCAGTAGGTTCAGTAGTTGCCAGGGTAGTCAAGTTATTTACAGAGTTTCTATTTCCTAATAGTCTTATAATGCAGCCCACTGTTGATAGTTTGTTTGAAAAGTCACTTTTCATATATAAACATGTTCCAGTCAGTTATTATTTGCTTTTCTAACTCCTGTTATCAATAGAATTTATTATTAACACCCCTCCCCACTTCATTAGAAAATGTTGTTCTGGAATATTTGTGTGTCTGCAAATGATAAATATTGAGATTTCTGCTTTTTACATTTGTGAAAGGGCAATTCATTTATTCAAGTACTCAACTTTTGACCCGATCTTTGGAGTAGTCACTTCTGCTGGTTGAATTATTCATTGTGAATAAATTATCCCATGGATTTATCCCCCCCTGTTTGTGAAGCGTATGCTGAGTAATCCTGATTTCTGAGAACAGAACCAGCATTTGCGAGAATTCACTGAGTAGTTGCACACCCGACGCTTTCCATGGCAGCCACAGTCTGCTCACCTCCTTCCCCATCTGCTTTCCTGGACACAGCCAGGAGATCTGCAATGGGGGGAGAAGATCAAACCCAAGACCCTCTTTTGGGGCAAATAAGACACCCCTACCTAGGTCAGCTTGAAAGGGCTGGGATTGAAACCCATAGCCAGTGGAGCAGATCATGCATCCCACCACCATCTCCTTTGCCTGCAGGTTCTGTCCCTCTCCATTTGGCCCAACATATATAATTTAAATCCTAGGGATCGGGGTAAAAAGAAGTGAAAGATCACAAAACCTAAATATAAATCCATTCTTCAGACAGCCATACTTTCAACTGAGGTCTTAAGGAATGTTTTTCGTCACTCCCGGTGAAACTCTAGGGCTTTCATCTCTAAAGGCTTGCAGAGCTGCAGATAAAAAACTCCTGACTGGAAGCACTTGGAGAGTAGCTTTTGATCTTCATGTTGCCTGCGTGCTCAGCTGAGGAGTGCTGCTGCTGCAGCCCTGTGTCCCTCTTCCAAAAGGCAACAAGTCAGTTTTTTCCCATCTCCCTATTTAATATTTTCCCAGTTTACCCAAGGGATGGACAGTCCTACTTTCTGAGGGTCAAATATCCGACAGGTTTGGATATCAATGTTCTTGCAGTACCTCCAGCAGCTGTCTTCCAAAATAACTTCACCAGTCTTTTTTAAGGAATAAACTTTCCTGGATAGTTAGCTTTGATTCTTGCTGAGTTTTGGGAAAGATTTCTCTCCAAAGGATGGGGAGAGGAGCTTTATTTATTTTTTCAGAGGAAATCTCTAGCTGCTGTGAGATGGCTTTTAAGTGAAACACAGAGCATTGCCAATCTCTGTGGGAGACAAACAGCCTTGGAGATGCAGAGTTGCCATTTACTGTTAGAATTTTGAGGACCAAGGATTCAAAAAGTGAAGTAGCAAGGATTTTCAAGGAAAATCAAATGTGTGTGTATATGAGATCCACTACTGGGAATGGTTTGGCAAGTGAGGGCTGCTCACCATCTCAGAGGTCTCACAGGTAAAATTAGGGAGGGAGGAGCTGATTTTCCACTGTTGTATACGGTGTCCTTTACTGCTACAGAAATTGAATATAAGCCTTCGCCATGCCAGAACTCCCTGCTCAGAAGTTGGTATTGATTTACACCCACTTAGCACTCAATTTGTGCTGCTTTAAACGTCTGCGTAAGGCAGTGGCAAATCAGGATAATTTTGTGGTAGTCCTGAATCAAGTAATAGTGTAATCAAGAGTAATGACCATGGAGGACTGTTTTTTTGTTGTTGTTGGGTTTTTTTTATTTGTTTGTTTGGTTGGTTGGTTTTTTTGGTTTGGTTTTTGTTTGGTTTTTTTGTTTGTTTGTTTGGGTTTTTTGTTTTGTTTTTTTTTTAAACATGCACTTACTCTTCCTCCTCAGTGGAAAGGGAATTATTGCAAGGAAGGACCAGCGGGTGCTCAGCACATCTCCCCAGCACAGCGATGGCTGAGCAGATTCATCATCCCCTGTTCTGGTACATGTTAAAACCCTCCATAAAACAACCCTCTGCCTGTAAAAACTGCGACTCCGAAATAGCTTGATGCAGAAAGCTGGTTTAAATTAGAAGGAAAAGTGTATTTTAAAAGCATTTCAGCTAATGCATCCTAAAACCTCCCGTAGGGGGGACAAGTTATATTTTCACACCTGCTGTGTTACTGAGGGGAACTCCCAGGGATTGCTCTGATTGGCTGACATCAATGCACAATTTTTATGCGTCTTAATTAGGATTTTTGGCAATTTTCACTAATACATTATATGCTTTTTTAAGTCCTGTTTAGTCAGACCCTATGAAAGGGAATAAACTGGTTATAGATGAACTAGTGCATGAGAGAAAACACTGCAATGCCATGATATGGCAATCAGGACACATTTTGCAAAGTGGTTAAAGAAAAAAGGGATAACTTCTCTTGCATTAGTTGTGCCATTTCTGAGATCATTTAGGAAACATATCTGCTCACTCTTATGGGGCTCCTACCTTTCCCTCACTGATGGACAAGATACAGATTGTATCTGCCCCCTTCAGCCCCTCCAGCTATTCTCTTTATTGTCACAGTGAGACTTCTCCCAGACTTCCCTGAAACCCCTTGAAAGGTATGGGAGGTCCCCAATATCCAGAAAAGTCAGTGTGTTAAATACCATAGAGTCAGCACAGACACGCTGCTCCAGCCAGAGAAGCTGGTAAATGGGAAGGGCTGCCCTCACCCCATGTCTCTCATCTCACACTGAACCCAAACACAGTTCCTCTCTTTGCTGTGGGATTCTGAGCTCAGGTTTGGGCAGTCCAGTTCTTCTTCCCTCTGTTTTGTGAGTACAGCAACACTGTGTCTCCCTTGGGGGCTCTGAGGACACCCCAGGAGCACTCAGGTGTTGCTGTCATGTCACCCATGTAATTCCTAGCACCTTCTGTGCACTGAAGGCCTGGGATAATTTTGCAGACAAAATCTCATTCCAAAAATTAGTTGCACCAAGTGCTGTGGAGTCCCCTTTCAGATTTATAAGCCTGACAAATGTAATGTTTTTCCCCAGCTTGCTGGCCATCTGCTGATCCTCTATAAATATAGCTGATATAGTGCTTTGTCTTAAAAAGGAAGAAGACACACATTTACATACAGAACCTGTAAGGGTTTGATGCCAGCAAAAGGGTTTCAGAAATATCATAGCAGGCCAGGACCCATGAATCATGTAGAAGAGCAGCACGGCTAGATGTGTCAGTGTGATCAATTTACTCTTCTAAGGGCTGAACAGACTTCCAAAACAGACTAAGACACCCAGTAAAGGCCATATTGGTGACATTTCTTAGATGTCTCTCCTGGTAGGATTTAACATGCTGGTGAACAGTTTCAACCAACCCAGTTTTCACCTTTTCAGTGAGGTGCCATATGGCTTGAGGATTGCACCCCAGATTAAAAAAAAAAAGAAGGAAGGCAGGAAGGCAGGNGGAAGGAAGGAAGGAAGGAAGGAAGGAAGGAAGGAAGGAAGGAAGGAAGGAAGGAAATGTCTTATCTCTGCAGAGATGAACATTCAGACTTGCTGGATTATAAATTGATGTCTCAGGTAGGAAGCAGCCCCATCACTATGCAGATGCCCTCACCCCCCTGCACCCCCTTACTCCTGGGCAGTATGTGAGCCCCTGGCATAAAGATGTGTGTTCCTCTTACATGGCTCACAACTAGAAGCTGCCATTTTTGGATATAAACATTTCCTCCTCTGCTTCTGGCCCTTGGAGCTTTGAATGGTTTTTTGCAATAAAGGGAGTTCTTGGCAATTTATTTTCCCTCCCTGCCTTATGAATTAACTTGTTGGCTTGGGGCAAGTCCCTGCAGGCAGACACAGGCAATTGAGGGGCACAGCATCTCCCCAGGGCATAAAAACATGGCCCTTGCCTGGTTCTGTAGCCTGAAACATCATGGTCAAACCGTGCCAGAGGACGGGAAGGACAGAGGATGGGTTCTTCAGGGACCTGAGGCTGTGAACACAGTATGACAGCACTGGTCTGGGGCACTTTGAGGCATCTTCTCTCCCGTGGACTTGCCTAAGCCAAGTGAGATGAGTGACAGGTTTCTCCTCTGAGACCAGTACGGAATAAATCTTCCATTGCTGCAAAGCAGCCTCAAGAGAGCATCTCCCTGACTGCTCCTCCATCCTGGGACCAAGAGCCTCTGCAGCTCTTTCACGCCTCTGTGTGAAGGTCAACGCCGATGTTCCTCACCCCTGCCCTGCCCTCTCCCCTCGCCTGCCCTCCCTGCACAATCCCCTGAAGTGTGTGAGTGGCTGGGCAGATGTCCACGGCTCCTCTATCACTCCACAGCGTCCTGAAACTCCACAGGCAGGGCCCGATGTGCCTATGGAGGGGGAGACGTGGCCCATTGTGCATTGACAAGGACTGGAAGACAGTAAACAAATAAATCAAAAATAATTGAAATGACACCATGGGAAATAACTCCCTGGGGCTTGCAAGCAGACAACTTCTTCCCAAGGAAAGTTACTGGGGATGCTGCCTTGGAGATGGCAATGTGATGACAACAAAAACAAAACCCACCCCAAACCAGGGAGCGTTTTACTTTAACTAATGGGTCCCTTTTAAGTGTAGGATATTGACATTGTGTTTGAATGGGGGCACGGTAGGAGCCCAAACTTGCCATACATGTATTTCCAAACCTTCCACCTTCTGTAGAAACATCAAGGGAATACATTTGAATGGAAATAAATTCAGCTAACGCCTATTGATGCAAATGGGTAATTTCAAGTGCATTAAAGAATGTGGCCAGAGACCCTTCAGCAAACAATCCAGATCATGTTTTAATTAAGGTATTTTCTTTCTTCTTCTTTCTTTCTTCCTTTTTTTGTCCCCTCCATTTGTAGGCACAATAGCAAAGAATCCTCTCGGTCCCTGAGAAGACAAAAATTACACCTAAAAACCAAAGCTGTCTAAAAACATGTGCTTTGATAAACATATATGGACATGAATTTAATTGTGCCCGTGTGCTTTCACTCTGCAAAGGTGACAGCTGAGCCAATCAGCTAACTAATTAACATACACTGCAAACGAGATTCCTCTTTTCTCAGGACCGGGACAGATGGCCTATGCCACTCAGCCAGCTTCCTGCACCTAATCCCCTGCTCCTATTTGCTCCAGTGGCTGCAGATATTTGCATTCACTCAACAATAACCCATTGAAACAAATCACTCCCTTTTTTCTTGCCACCTCCAAGAAGGCACTACACACCACTGCCAATGTGGAAATGCTGCCACAAAAGAGACAATTATTATTTACAGAAAAATATCAGAAAAAGGAAAAAAAAAACATGATTGTAGCTAAAAATAAAACAAAGACCTTATAAAAAAAGAAAAAAGAGGGGGGAAGAAATAATGTTTCTGAAAGGATCTAGTTCATAAAGGCTGCATTCAGAGTGCCTGGAGCAGGTTTTCATAATTTTTTGCCTGCTCCTGTTGCCATTGAACCCGATAGTGTACTTAGCTTGTTAACAAGCTTTATGCTTTTTTTTGGACAATTGTTTTCTGTCTTGGCCAACAATACAGATTCAGATTTGTTTTATAACAGTCCCTTTTCCAATGGCCCACCCATTGCCAAGAATAAAAATGGTTGTAAAGCAAGATTTATTCTCAACAATTATCTTTTATCTAGACACATCCCTAGATGCTCCACGGAGAAATCCAGGGTGTGCCTGGGTAGCCTAAGGCTGCATTTTGTGTGTTGGAAAATGCTGGTGCTGCAACATCCCCAGCAGATTTCCACCAACTGTTGCTGTTCCCAGGGGATCCAGGGTACACTCTCAGGAGTGGTTTGTGAAGGATGAGCAGACCTTAGAGCAGGTAATAAAGATACCTTTGGTTATGCTGTTGTTTTGGGCACCCCACTCTAACCTATCCCACAGCTCAGGGTTGTAGAGCTCTTCCCATGTTCCTCAGAAATCAGGCTGTGATGGTTTTTTCTTGAACCTCATGGAAAGAGAGATTTAAAAAAAAGTAAAACCAATGCAGCAGCATTTGGGAGATGAAAGAGAAAATAATTTGGGAAAATCCTTCAAACTTCACTGATACAGTCTAGGGATAAGATGCATCCAGAAAGGCTTCTTGAATCAATCATTACTGCCTGGGTCCAAACCAAGACCACAGGAAATGGATGTAGGATGGGTAGGTCCCAACAACACATCCATAGCATGTCTCAGTGCTGATGACAAACATTACCAGCTGCTTGGATCAGGTAGATTTGTTTTGGTGGGGGGTTTTGTTGTGTTTTTTTGTTTATTTATTTTGCTTTGTTGTTGTTGAGGATTTTTGTGGGTTTGGGTGGGGTTTTTTTATGTTTTGTTTCGGTTTTTTTCCAAATACAAAGAAAATTTAAAATATCTGACACCCAAAATTCTTCTTTGTGGTATTTTTGGTACAACTTTAATCAATTCCATTTATTCTGTACTTTATTTCAGCTGACTGAGATGATCCCAGCAACTGATTCAAGTGCTGACTGATGTGACCAATTCACTGAATCTTCTTTCCTGGGTTGTGAGAAGTGGCTAAATACACAAATGTCTGCTCTTGGAGGTGGCACAGTCCATGACATGGCTTAATGTTTGGCTACTGGTACCTTGAGTGAACCCTTCTGGGAAAAGAGGTGGTTTTCTGACATCCCTCTGCCCTGGTACAGTGGTCCACATAGTGGGATCTAAATCCATGATGGGTTAATACCAACATTAAAATAGTAAATATTAATCATACATAAGAAGGAGCATGCAGTGGCAAATCGAACAGCTTCCTCTCCTTCTTGCTACCCCAGTTCAGTAGAAACACTTGCACTGGTTCTGGGGGATCACAAACCTCAACATTTCAATAAAATTCCACAGGAATATCCACTGAAAAATCCAAGGTGCAATTCCAGACCAAAGACTGGCAGGAAAAATCCTCAGCAGATATCTCCAGGTCTATCAAAGGAGTTGCATGCATAAAAGTTTGCCTCTAGTCTGAGAAAATCTTTGCACATACTTTGTGTCCAGACCCTCAAGTGTTTTGCTGGTGAAATGAGGATTTTCACAGATGTACACAGCCTGTCCCTGTGGACAGGTAGGTCCAGAGACCAGGGCAATCTTGCTCTCTTGAAGGTGCACCAAGAGTAGATTTGTAACACAAAACACTGATCTTCCCAGTGATCTCAAACCCCAGCTACTTTTACTTGTTTTCACAAGATTTATGCTTTCTCTCTGTATGTTGTCAGATTCACATGCAGGGACCAAAGAAGAATAGGAGAGACTCTTCTCCAGGTATCTCCAGTTCAACCAGAGTGATGACAAGCAACCAACTAACATCTGAGGAGGCTGTGATGAAACTTCCTGCTTGGCTGTGCAGTCTTTCTCCTTTCGCATCAACAGCCACACTACAGGGTCCTCATTTGACCTGCAGCTCCTCAACCTCAAACCTCAAAGGCTGGGTGGCCTAAATGGAACCAACAGAAAATGAGAAAGCAGTATGGCACAATGCATCTCAGCCTGTTCGTTTTATCATTTCTGTCACCTTTTTCACAGTCCTAATACCTTTTCCACATCTATCCCCCATGGGAATGGTTACAGAAACACAACTAAGAAGCCCATTTCAGGGATGATGGGCCCACTTGCTATTCCCTCTTATCTTTCCAGCAGATCCAGTCCCTTCACAGAGGCAGGAATCCATCCCTGCTATTTTTCCCCTGAAGCAATCTCCTCCTCTAGTCATCGAAATGAATATGCAAGGTGGAAAGATTGCAGCCTGGTGAAAAGCTGTGCTCTCCTTTGCATCCTAAATAACCACTGATCTCTCTGTAAAAATAACTTCTCAGAGGAGCGCACGAATTCACTGGCTGGTTTGCATGCAATTAAAAGAAACGCAACAACAACAAGAAAATCCCCTGTATTTTTAAGACAGAGTTATTTTTCATAGCAGAGCTTTAAAAGTCCTTATAAATGTGAGATGCCAGTGGTTTCTCATGCAAACAAAAGATCCCGGGGCTTAGCTCTCTGCTGAGAGGGGAGGAAGCGCCAGAGTAGGAGTGAGAGAACATTGAATCGGGCTGCTCTGACAGCTTTATAGCCCAGATACAATGGGCAGAGCCTCGGTCCTGATGAGTCTCATTCCGGCGGCCCCGGCATCGCCCCCCGCTGCTCCGCGCACATTCGCGCCCCGCGGCTCCGCCGATTCTTCTCCGCGGCCCGACCCGACACAGGCGTCCCGGTCCCGGCCCCGCACCGGGGCCCCGCACACCTTTGTGATACTCCTGGCAGAAAAAAGCGGCTGTTTAGCAAAACAAAAGGGCTCCCATAATCTACTTATTGTGCCTCATTAGGATTGCGGGCGCCCTCTTCTAATGGGAAAGTTATAGGATCAAGCCGGCGGCGCGCTGCGGGGTTACCGCGCCGGGTAATAAAGACATTTTTTTCCCCGTTCATGTCGAAGCATGACAAGACACAGCGGCTCGCTCCCGAGAAGGCACTTGACATCTTCATTGTTCTACCTTCGCCACTAAACACTTTTTTCACCGTTTCGTGGGGTGAGCGTCAGGAATACAAGAGTGGCTTTTTCCAGGGAGAGGGGATGTGCTTAGGCTTTTTGTCTGCTCCCGACTGCAGAAGCGAGACCGCTCAGGCAGGATCTCTGCTCATTTTCAAAGGAGACTCCTGGGCAGATGTTATCAGGGATAGTTTATATAAATCCGAGCCTAGGTTAATTCAGAAAATATGTCGCTTCTGCAACAGCTGCGAACCACACAATGTTATCGTGCTCCTGATATGCGGGCACTTAGATAACATGACAGTCCCTAGGTGATAGGGTCATATCAACCTTTGATGCTGAAACACATGCAAATTCCCCTTAGAGTTGGAAATGCAGTGCTTCTGGGGGCTGTTTAAAGAAGACATTGTTCAGATAGTGTTTCTCACTGAAACTACAGTTTCTTATTTCCAAAGAAGAGGAGCCAGCTCTGTTAGATATTACAGAAGTCCCTTAGAAACACTTGAGAGAGAGCTTAAAATTAACCATTATAGTTCAATTTAAATGGATTTATGGAACATAAAAGAAAACAAAAACTTGGCTTGTCTAAGAAACTGCAGAGTCAAAGATCTGGTGTGCTTGGTAAATACAGCAGCCAGAGTCGTGCTGCAGAAAACATTTGTGAAACACTGAGCGTTTGACTTTTGCTTCATATGCAATTTAAGTCTAATGGACCATATTGTGTCATCAGTTTTGAAGTGAGAGTCCTTGATGAAGTCTTCAAGGGAAGGGCTTAGAAAAACTGTGACACGGTAAGGACACAAGGATTTCAAAGCTCTTCATCAACCTAAAAAGGCCTCAGTCCCAAGCACTTTATTTAGGCAAAGCACAGGCGTTTTCAGAATCAGAACTCAGACTAACCAGACTGTTTAAAGAAACCAATTAAAAGTAGATCTCTCTTGTAGGAAGAATATCTATTATTTAACTGTTCGTGACAATGCTGCATTTCAACTTGTCGATACACATTTGAATCAGTGTTGAGACCTATCACACCCAGAGAAACTGGGGAGGGAATTTCGGGAGGTGCAAGGTCATTCCCTGCTTTGCCTGAGATAAACCTCCCCCTTCCAAACTGCCCTAATCTTTCCCTGATATCCCAGTGCTTACAGAAAATCAGTATGGCCTCTTAAAGACAATGAACGGTCAACATTTGCTCTACTCGAAGATAAAGTCAGTTTATAACCTCATCTGAAGAGCAGCAACGGTGGCAAAATAAAATAAAGTTTTAGAGCATGATACTCATAATAGACTGTTGTTATATTGCCAGTGTGGTAATATTGAGGTGGATTTCCCTTTTTGTTTGTTTGTTTGTTTTTCTCCATATCTCTCTGAAGAATGCCTTGTACACACAGTCACTGAATGTAGGTGTGTTAGGGTTTCTGTGAGGAATTATGGTATTGAAATCTTTGCTGTGAGTGATGAAGAGCCCGGGTCTCTAAGTCCCAGCAGTCCTGCTGCCAGGTGACATATAACCCAGTTCTTCTAACTGCGTGCAAATGTTTGCTCTCCAGTCAGTGCAATTCCAAGCGCAGTCAGTGCTTATATGCATGAAGTGCACCAAGCACAAAACGCTGTAGCCAGCTGATATGGCCTTCCCAGGAATGCAAGGAGGAATGAAGAAGCAGTTACTGTTTTTCAGAATTATTTACTGAAACAGCCCATCTGGGACAGCAACAGACAGAGAAGAACTGCCAGTGAGTGTAACCTGGGAAGACACTGCCCTTTCGGGCAGAGCAGATGTATTTTGCAGTGCTCTAGGCAGTGACAAGACTTGGAAAGCCATGGGTAATGTTTCACCCAGTAGTCTGCAAGAAGACCAAATCCCTTGGAAGTGAAACATTTCTCATGAGTGTCTCATAAACAAATTTTTCTGGCCAGATCCACCAAGCTGTCCCTTTCTAGAACAAATATGCAATGAAGCCCAACCAAAAATGATGCCAAGCTACCCTGGCACTGACAGAGTGAAGCATGGGCTGAACCTGGAGTAATGCCATTTTCCTTAATCTGTTTGTAGGGAGGTAACAAATATCCAGTTTCTCTTGTATATCAGCAGCTTTGAGGCCTCTTTGTAAGCAGAGCTAAAGTCAAGTGCATCAGTAATGCCTGTTATTGTGGCAGACACCACAGAGAGAGCATTAGGAGCTCCCTCCTCACCCAAGGAACACAAACCAGGGTGTGTTTATAGCCCAATAATTGCTTGTTTGTATAAAGTAATGATGTCCCTGTTTGGCTTTTAAGCCAATTAGTAGAATAAAGGTGGTAAAAACACTAACATAATTAGTCTAATGACTATAAAACACTGACACTAAGTGTAAAATCTCTAGCCTTTTTGACACCCCGGTTTTATAGTGCAATATAAGGAGGGCAGTAACGTTAGGATATGGAGGAGTTCCTCTGCTTTTGTAGCTGACTTTGAATGCCTCTGCACAGTCAGATGTGTTTCAATCGCCTGGGGTGGCTGACTGCAGTCTCGTATTAAAGGAAAGTTGCCCCTGCTAATTATTTCTTCCACTGCTTTCCCCCCTTGCTAATTAAGAGTGGCAGAGAGATTTGATTATTATTTTTTCCTGATAGTTAAAAAAAGACAAAACTGAACTCCAGTTCACCATCCTAAATTCCCAGGGAGAAGATTCTTCTCCTTGTGTTCAGTATTTCACTACTTTACCAATATGTTCCCAGCTGAGATTGTTGGGGACTTGCTATGAGCAGTTGGAGGCATAAAAAATCAGTCTTTTAGGGGCAGCCACAATGCCCCTAAAAGGGCATTGTGTTTGGTGGGTGAACAGAAGGAGAGTTATCTGGATATGCAGCTCCCTCTGAAAACATGAACAGCTTCACTGTGGCACTACAGCTCCCTTCCTGGTGCTGTTAAAAAGGAACCATGAAGATTAGGAAGGCCAAGATTCAACCAGGACAATTATTCACCCAGAAGTTTTCTTTTAAAAGCAATGCAATTTCCTTTGAGGGTCTCTCCTGCTGGTGTGAAAGCCTCTTTGGTTCTTTCAGTGCCAGAGCCAGCCTGTGCTGTGCTGCACCATCCATTTGTGGTGCATTTATGGCAGCAAAACCACTCCTGCTAAATCCATCCTTCTGTAGCGAGTTGATTTTAGCTGGAAAAATCCACTTCTCAAGTGCACAAGAACAGCACAACTGGGAGACCTCGCAGCATCACCCGATGGCACTAAGTGCTCACAACGAGGTTGTCCCATGTGGTGGAAACTTCATCACACTACACATTTCACAGCCTAGCAGAGATTTTCTGATGTGTTATTCAGTGTGTTAGCTGACCACAGACTGGGACAGTTGGTGGTTCTCTCAGTTTTTCCTCACAGATGTGGGGGATGCAGAGGCATTGCAATGCCAGCCTCGCTGTCTCCAAGTCCCCAGATTTGCCCCTAATATCCTGGACATGATTACCATTATGACCTGTGCTTTTGCTCTGCTTCTACACCTCAATACTTACCTTTGATTCCTGGCACAGTTCTCTGATGAAGAGGACTCTTTTGTATGTTTAATGCCACAGAAGGAAACTAGCTGTCCCATTTCAGGACTATGTGTGTAAAGCAATGGCTCATGTCAAACTGTTAAATTTTAAGTCTGCCCCCTGAGGACTCAAAGGGCTTGGGGACAGTTGCAAACAGCAGGGAGCTTAAAAGCCAGCCTTTACTCTGAGATGCTGGTTACTGCATCCACTGGTGGTTCTGCTGTCCCACAAACCTGCCCGGAAGGTTTCTCCTGATCCATCAGGGAATGTGGTGTGTGGCTGCCTTTGCAGAGGAGCAGACTAATGAGTGCTCACACTGTCTCTACCCTTCAGCTCGAGGGAATCAGGGTTGTGCTACAGGGATGAGGAGACAGTGAGATGGTCAGGGGAGTCCCTCATCCTCTCCTTCCTTGTGCCCCCAGAGAGACCTTAAAAACCACACAAGCAGATCAACAGTGACCTTTCATGTGGAAAATGATGTAGTGATGCTTAAAAGGTGATTTTTCCCCCTAAGTACACAGCTAATAAAAAGGAATTAGGGGATGGCATCATTTTGATTTGAAGTTTGTACTCTCGAGGCTCAGAACTCTTGGAATTCAGGCTAGTTTTGCTGAGGGCTTTTAGAATTTTTTAGTGGTATCAACAGATGTAAAAACATAACTTCTTGAATTAAAGATGATAATAGAGAAGCTGTCTCTTGGCCAGGAAGCTGAGCTTTGGGGTTTTGAAACATTTATCTTTTAGCAAAAGTTGCATCTTTCCTCCAGTCTCTGCTGAAGCTCAGCGCTTATGCTCTGGACTGTCTTTCCATGGATTATCTAAAAAAGATTCTGCCTTCCTTCACTCTTTTCAGATCAAAGGCAACATTATCAGTTTACAAAGCATCCCCATTTTTTCCTGTCTCCCATCATCTTTGTCTCACTAACCTTTTCTCCAGGGTCAAGGGATTGGGACCCAGGCTGCTGAGAGCCCTGTGTCCCCTTGAACAAGGGTGGATATGGAAGTCTTCTGTGCTGTGAATCAAGAAATTATGCCTAAATTTCCTATTCCCACGAGAAGTTGTTTAGTCTGATTATATGAGCCACCAACAATTTCTGGTGGAAGACCACTGAATGCAGGGAGTTCCAGAGAGGATAAATTTGACCCCCTGTCCTTGATTTTCAGCAGTGGGGGAAGGAACAAATGAAAAGCATAAAAATGTAAGTTAAAGACAGTGTGTCACCCTTTGCCTTGAATTTCCTGCCTTTTGTCAGGCTAAGTGTTTGGTGCATTTAAAAGCAAGTTTTCCATGGAAGACTCCTCCCCCAGCCAGGGGGAGTAAAGTTTTGCAGTGCCCATTGCCTTCATGGCTGCAGATTGGGGAATAGTCCATTCAAAACTGTCAGCAGAGAATTAACTCCATCTCCAGTTCACGCTGTAGTTGGGTGATGTCTCCTTCAACATTGGAGCAAAGAGAGGAGGAAGCACTTCAGCCTCTGCCCCTGGCTGGTTTTGTCCTACAGTTGTGCTACTTAAGCACTTTCTGCCTCAGTTTGCCTGTCAATTCAATGGTCAACAACTGGTGGTGTGAGGACATAACAAATCCATAACATTTCCAAGGGCCTGAACATCCCTTCTGGGTAACACTTATGCTGGAACAACTTCTTCAGAAACACTCTTTTGCTAATGATGCATTCTTTGTCCTTGCCAAGATGGCCAGATGGTTCTTAGTTAAAAAAATAAAATTAATACTTTTTTTTCCCCTAGTAGACTCTCATTACAGTATACTGCTGATAAAGCACTTGCTTCTTAAATATTTTCTCCCTCCTATCTATCCCACCCCTGTCTTGCCCCTAAACAGATTCTCAATTAACCATGAGAACAGATTCTCAATTAGAAATGGGCAAAACTCACAAGCTCATTTTCGCATATTTATATGGTTGGTCAATGTTTTTCTGTCTCAGATGATATTTCTGATTGGTTTTCAATTAAATAAAAGCATCTGCTCCCTGGAAGAAAATGTTTCAGCTTAACTGAAGCTACAAAGCAGTCTTGTTCTTCGGTGAAATATGTGCTACGTCTTTTTTCCTGTTGGTGGTGACTTTAATTTTTTACCTTAATTTTTCCCAGAGGTTACTGAGTCCTGAAATTTCCCACTGATTTTACTAAGGTATGAGGTAAGAAGCCTTTCTAAAGGCCAAACACGTGAAACTGAGTATGCAGTTACTCAAGTGTAGACATGTCTGCTTCCAAATCCTGCATTGACTGGCTATACCCAGTTACACCCGGTTTCACCTGGAGAATACACAGGTTGTCCTTCACCTTTTGTGCTTTGGTGGAAATCCACAACAACTCCATCAAATCAGTAGAACTGTACCCAAAGAGATCACACGACTGTATGGTTGAAATGCCTGCCTGACACATCACTGTGATTCATTCCATGACTTGGAAATGTAAGGGGTGTGCTGAAGACCAGATTATCCCAGAAATAGCCCCAAATGTCCTCCATATCAGTCACTCATTCGTTCTAGTTGTGGCCCTAAGGATGGGCTCATGCAAACCCCAGGACACAGCTTCTTAAGAAGCTCAGGGAAAGATTTGTCCACCCAGGCGAAACCATCCTTCCTGTCCTATTTTCATATTTGAAAACACAGCCCTGGCCTAAAACCTAGTTTCAGGGTTTCAGGCAGCAAAGCCCAGATCACCCCTGGAGCACCATGAAGGTGGCACAGCCTGTCTCTTGGTGCTGGGATCTGTGGCTTGGTTTAAGCACCGGATTAGCCACAGAATAGCTAAGCTCCTATAAGGCTTGGGAAAACATGCTGCCCTTCCATGCTTAGTGGGTTTGCCAGGCTCTCCTGTCACTTAGAATGAATGGGGAAAGAAATCATTATTTAATTATCTGGGAAGCCCTTTAAAAGACTAATCAGCAAGGAATTTCACTCCAGTAGTAACAGCTGGCTCTCACACTATGAGTCACAAAGAGAGATATTAAAAGGCTGTTTTTCTCAGTTAGTGAACTTATTAACTGTGCTCTCCTCTTTTATAAAAATGCTGCATTGTTCTCTAACAATGGTCCCCAGCCCTTGAGAAACATGACAGAAACACTGAAGGGGGATCAGGGGCTGTCTTACTGTAAGCTGGGGTTTACCTAGTCCAGGATCTCACACTTCAAACCCCCATTCTGTTTTTTGAGGGGTTCAGGTGAAGCTTTCCCAGCAGCCAGGTGGCAAAGGAGTCTGTCATAAGAGGTGTAAAATAGAGGATGCACCAGGAAGGGATACAGTCATTTGTGCTGTGACAGCCAGTGATGTGCTTCCCTGCTGTCCTTGCAGCCAGAGGAAGGCCCATCCTAGCCAGCTTCCCCTCGGAGAAGCAGCAGTTTGCCTCAGCACTGCTGGAATGGAGGAGAGGAGCTGAGCTCAGGCCATCCTGAGCAGGATGAGACGAAACACACCATTCTGAATGAGATCAGAACATCAAGGATAGAAAGGGGAGTCCTTTCCAGGGCAATAGCTCTCAGTGGAAGCTGCTACTCAGGGCTATGGATCATCACCAAGTTGGGAAGACCTGCCCCAGGTCTGCCGGAGAGCATCTCTACACCAGTTCCCCCCATGCCACTGCTCAGCAATGGATTCAGGAATGGTAACAGCCACAGGGCATCTATTAAACCTCAGTGCGAGAAAGTGATTTTAAGTTCAAGCAGCAGCTTAAGTGAAATTAAATGAGGGAAGCAATGTCTCAGCCAGTGTTATTCCAGGCTGTCTGTCACTGTCTCTGGGATCACACTTTGGGCACCAGGTTTGGTCTCCTCTGCAACCTGCAGCTGTGTAATGAGCACTTCAAACCTCAGCAGACTCCATCAGCCCCTCAGGTCTACCAACCAGACCCTTGACCTTATCAAAGCTCTGCCAAGGGAATAGCTGCCTTTCTTTCTTGGGCCTCTCAGCCCTCAGAGAGTTTAAACACGTAGCTCTCCAAACACAACTGGCCCAACAGCGCAGTCTACTTGCTGTGGGAGCATGGGGATGGGGAGCAGATCCCTTCAGCAAACAGAGACACAAATGTCTGGAGAGGTTACTGGTTGTGTGGGAGAGCAGCCAGGCAAGGCTTGGGTGTCTCCTTGTCTCTGGTGGGGACCAGAGGTGTTGGGGTATGTGTGTGTGGATGAATCTCTCTGTGGGTGGGAAGGAGGGGAGGAAGGATTGAAGGGGAATAGGATTACAGTTTACTGAATACCCATGTCCCATATACACACTGATTTGCTGCTTCGAATTTTCGTAAGGAATATTTTTATCTGTGCATGTGTATAAATTTCAGTCCCCTAAAAGAGACTTCCCTCCTGCCCAAGATCAAACATTTAACTAGGAAAGATATTTACAGGGTCAAATTGAATTCCTTCTGCTTCAGCCAGTGTCTCAGCACAACATGGAGTGGAGGAATCTCTGTGCAAGTGGCACTGGGCTCTCTGCCACAAGGGAGAATGCTCAATAATATTTACCTTGCAACAGACAAAACCGGTACCAACACAACCATCCTCTCCTCTTCTGGGGCCCTTGCTGCAGACAGACGGCTGAGCAGTCTGGCAGTAATGGATAACTCTCAAAGGGCAGTATTTCAGCTTATATAAGGGAATGGGGCTCCCTGCCAAGAGAGCTTCTACAATTTAAATCAGGGAGGATTTGGCTGGAGATAAATCAGGTAGTCATTCCCCCTGAGGAGCTGAGGTACCATCAGCGCTCACCTGTCTGCTCAGCACTGGAGCCAAGCTCGTCCTCCCTCGGGCAGCTCCAGGTATGAATTGCCCATTTGGGGTGATACAGGAGAGGGAGGCAGGGAGGGTGATGAGAGGCATTGGCAAAGTCAGGCACGCATAAACACTGGAAAAATAGGTGCTCAACTGGAGTGCTTTCGCTCAGAGAGGAGAAAGAAGGTGTCCTGCCAGGTGGGCGAATTGCCCCAAGGGGTCCGTGCTCAGCTCCCCGCTTTGCCTCCACCTTTTTATGCCATCAGTCTCTTGGTCTTGGTCTGCTGTCACCCAGCACCTCGTTCAGTGTCCTTAGACGTAGATCTAAAAGTGAGCAGGACTTCTTGTGTTTGTCCTGTCCGTGTAAGAGGTGAGATGGAAAGGATGGTGAGCAGCGAGCAGTAGTTCTTGCTCCCCTTGCTCACACCCTCACACAGCTGCTGTTGTGGGGAACACACACCATCGTTGTGGGACTGTGAGAGCTCACTCTTCCCTCCCACTCCAAGTCAAAGCTGGGAGGAGGACTGGTGAGTCAGCTCTGCCTGCACAGGAGCTTGTCCTGGGGCTGCTCCGATGGAGCTGCTGGAATCAGCCATCCCTCATGAGCCCCAGTGGTTTTGTAGCAGACACACATTTCCAGCTCCTGGCTGCCTGCATATGTTCAGGAGTGAGATTTGCTCCCAAGTTTTTGCCCATGCACCCACCTCTTGCTGTAATGCACAAGTTAGTAGGGTGCAGGCCACAGCATCTGGTGCAAACACAACCCTGCTCCCCCCTCCTTCCTTCCTTCCACTAACCACCCCCCAGCACTTAACCTGGCGTTGCTGAATTGAAGCCTTGCTGAGCTGAGGGCAGAGCAGGCTCCACCTGATGCTCATGGGGAGGTCTTCAGCAGCCGGAGGTAGAGCTTCCTTTCCCTCTGCCCTACATGCCTATAACTTTGTTGCATAAATACAAAACAAATTGCTCCCTATTGTTTGTGTTTTGTTTTGATACTCAGTGGGCTCAGAGCATGCAGAGGAGGTACACACACAGGGACTTCTCCAGCATCTCAAGGGAGACTAATAAACTTTTAATCAGTGCACTGGGGAAGAGTTCCCCTCTAGGTTGCTTTTGTTACATGTATTACAGAGGGACATGATGGTTCCTGCTTAATAACGTGCCCTGCTATAGATCCCATCCCCAGATCTCACATGCTGTTTTAAAACACAAGCAGAAAAAGGTATTTCAAGTTTCGCAAACTGAAACTTGATGCATGGAGGGTTAAGGGCTCAATCTGACCACCCTGGACTAGTTATCAGCTTCTCTGGACAAGACTGGGAGTGTGTCAAACACCTCAAGGGGACTGACACGTCAGTCAGAAGGGTTTGGGCCATTTGTGTCCTTCTGGAAGCCCAAGGGACCCTGAAGACTGTGTCCAATGGCACTAAATGCCTGTGCATAAGCAACTGAATTGATCTCTCTTAAGTCACTGTCAGAGGGAAAGACTGAGCCAAAATCTCCTACAACAAGGGCTCATGTCTGTTTCTGCAAAGAGCACTCACATTACTGGATACTGTACAATATCAAAGGGTTTCTGGCCTGGGTTGCTATGAAAGCTCCTTAACAGATAAGAAAATATGTCTTTATATTTGCCATTTGATTGTGAAAGGAGACATTTTAATCAACATTTTTCCAGCCTGTCTGATATATAAATAGCATTTTATTCTATTACATTGCTCTTATCAGTGTCCTAGAGCCTGTTTGCTCACAAACAACAGTGATTATCTTTCCTGTAGGGAAACTGTGGCTTTCTCTTTCTTAACTGTGCAAAATTCCTTCTAAAGTTAAATTCTGTCAAATTTGACAGATTCTGGCTCAGGGGAGTGTCCTGAGGGAAAAGAGAAAAGGGGTGAGACACAAAAGTTTTTCAGAGCTAAATTCAGAAACATGAGGGCAGGGTGGCAGGTGTAAGGAGTCCAAGAGGAAGCCACCATGTAGGAGTTTCCCCAGGTGACTGGACCCCAAAGATGTGAGTCTGGTCAGGTAACACTGGTGCAGCTGTGGGTGCAGATGAAGGAAAGATGTCAAAGATGGCATTTGTGAGATACACAGGGGGAAAACAGCCCTGGAGAGCTGCTTTCAGCCTTTCTTTTCCCTCCATCTGCTTTCGACCTGCACAGTGAACCTACATATCTACCTCTCCTGTCCCAGCACCTTTGCCCATCTCCTCTCTGTCATGGTCACCTACAAATCCTACATCCATCAGAAGTGTATGAACAGTCCTGCTGGGATTTGCAGTGGGCCAGTTGATACTTTTTCCACCCTAGGTAAATAGATGTTTTGATGCAAGAAGGCACTGTGGGGGTATGGTGACCTTGGGTATATTTTGGCCAGTAATTAGTTGCAGGCAACTGTGCCTCCTGGGGAGGGGATGTGCTCTGGGTTGTGCCCTCCCTTGACTGTGTCCTAAAATAATTCTGCCAATGGAGATCCAGCCAGGACCATGGCAGTGCTTTGTCTGCCCTGTGTCCTGCAGTATGGAGGGGATGTTTGTACAAGTTGCTGCACATTCTTTAACACAGATACACAAACCCTGTAACACCTCAACTTAAAACCAGGTAAGCTCCAAGTGGCACCGGGTTTATAACTTTCAGATATGAAAAACAGAGATTTATGATGTTCAGCTACATTGCTGCTGCCTACAAAATTCTCTTTGCTTTTCTTTCTGGTATTTGCAGTGTCCAGGTCTATCCCTGTGCTGCTCATGCTGAGGATGTATATAGTTTGTGCTATGAAGTGTTGTAAGCAATGGGGACTTGCTATTCAGTGTTTCAGCAAAGAAATAGAAACCTTCCCAAGTCTGAGAGATTTCCAAATTCCAATTTCCTATTTCTGCAAAAACAAAGCCAGGCACCAAAGGCACCTGTTTAAAGCACAGAGCAAAATCCAAGGCCATGGCTTGATGCTATTTCTACTCTTTCTGGAACAGCTCAGTTAAAAGGCATTTTTGCAGAGAAAAATGTGACACTTAAAAGGTAACATATTCTTTTCACCTTCTAGTTTCCAATTCAGTTTGTAACTTAGCCCCAAGAAGTGATCAGGGGCTGCTTTCTTTTCAGTTTAAAATCTCTTTTTTCATGCAGTGGATGTCAGCGCTCCCGAAAAGATTAAATAAGGCAGAGGTAATGTAGATTTAAAGAATTTTCCAGATGAAGTGCCAGAGCACTTTGAACTGAAGAAGAAAGAGGTTGCTGTGTGGGGACTGGTTGGTGTGGGGGGAAGGTGCCATGGAGCTTTGGCCCTGCACAGGGTGGGTGGGTAAATGTGCCATGTCCATGGAGTGGTGGGGGCTGGGAAAGCACCATTAACTCTGCACTGTGGAGCACAGCGAGGTGTTTACAGGGGTTGGGGGAAAAAAAAAAGTAATAGGACTGTTTGTTCCGTAATGTCCCTGGGGAATGGTCCTCTCTAAGCAGTATGAGACCCGCTGTGCAGGACTGGGAGCTGGGAGAACCTTGCTCAGCTATCCTGGTGCTGTCACATTAGGTACTGTGGGTACGCCTCATGAGCAGTGCTGAGGGGGCAGAGGGGACCTCCATTCCCCTCAGTCCTTGGCCTGAGATCCAGCTTTGTATAAAGAGCAAAACCACTCCAAGGGGAGGATGGCATGGGAGGAAGAGCTGTGAGGCCAACACATGTCCTTCCTATGTCCATTCCATGACTGTCTCAGCAAGGGAAGGGACATCGGATGTCACTGGAGTCAAACGCTGCTGATGTTACCAGCAGAAGAGGCATCAAGGGCAATTTCTCCTGCTTGTCCTCCAAGGGAAAGATTCCAACCTGCTTCAGCATTGAGGATGTCTAGGCAGTGAGATGAGCTGCCACAAAGGATAAATTACTGCTGTTATCTGCAGATGGATCAGGTCTGACAGTATGGTACCAGCCCTTGAGAAGGAAAGTTCCAGGGAGACTGTGGAAGCACTCACTCTGCAATGTTCTCAGAAGGTGCAAAGTTACCTTCTGGCCATGGGCAGTGGGTGGAGGGAGGAACAAGATTTAATAAAAACAATAGTATTTTAAAAAATCCCCTTTGCAATTCAGTAACAGCTCTTCCAACATTCCCAGACCAAATTAACTCATGAAAAATTCCTGGCAGGTGGATGTGAATTCCACACATAGGTGAAAAAAGATATGGAGGTAGAGTGAACAGCTTCGAGTCAGGCAAAATGGTACTGGAGTGGGTAGAAAAAGAACCCAGGACTTCAACAGCTTTTACTCCTCTCTGGCTGTGTTTTCCTCGTGCCATTTGACCGTCAGGAATACTGTGTGCTTTGTGAGTTTTGTATCTCTTTATTTGAAGAGCTGCAAGGCAGCATGGAGAGCCATCAGGACACTGAAGCACTTTAGTTATCTAATGCCATTGAGCAGATACTCATCTCTGCCTGTTCAGGCTTGTTCACCCTTCAGGGTATGTGGATGTGCATGTGTGGGGCAGCAGAGGATGATTTGAGAGCAGAAGGCAACATCAGAAACACAAATCTTTACAATAATTCAAGGGCTGATTTTTAGTTGCACTGCACCTGCAATCAACCTGTTTCTTTCAGAGCCCTTCATCACTGTCCCTGGGAAAAATTTCAGTGGCTGCTGAGCTGGTGAGCTCTGTTGAAAACCATTTGTTTTGAAATCTGACCAGGGCTTGAATGGTGAACCCTTGGGAAGTTTGATACTTGATGCACAGCCAGATTGAATACAGAGCCACTGATGGTATGAAAAGAGATGTTCATATCCTGCTTCTGTAGGCTTGTACAACACAGTTCTTGAGACACCTTGGATCATTCTCATCAGTTTTAGATGTCTTTTTTTTTTTCCTTTCATTAAGGGAGCATCCTATGTTAGTGGCAAATGTAAGATTTTGCACTGTGTTTGTACAGCTCCTAGCACATCAGTCTCAGTCCTTAGTGGAGCATGGAGGCAGAACTGATAGAAGGCATGGTGATCCCAGTCCTTCTTCAGCACAGGCAACTCTGAAACACATGTCCAGTCCCAAAGTCACCACTGAATTGCTATTCCATGTGTCTACACCTCCATGGGACAAAAAACACTGCCCTGCTTCCTGTAACAAATTGCAGACTTACAGTGAAAGACTCAGAGCTGCACCGTAGATGCAGGATTGGTCAAGGGCATTTTCAGTCATGACACAGGAGGGAAATAGGTAAGTAAAATTCCCCCTTGAGTCTACAGAAAGGCTCACAGTCCTTATGTCAAACAAAAGGAAAGAGCCCCACAGCTCCTGTCAGTTTGAGCTGACTTCTGAGTCCCAAATACAGTGCGAAATGTAGCCCCGAGTGCGTGATCCAAGACAGTGTTTAACAGCACAGTGAGAATCAGTCCCTATGTCCTTCCCTGCTTCACATTTCCAGCTCTTGTCAGCCTCAGGTGCCTCTGAGGAAGGTAAGGAAACATCAGCAAAAAAATGAGAAAGGAAAGCTCCTCATGGGTTCTGCAGGCACCCATGAATGTCTTTGGGTGACAATCAGCCCTGTGTGCACAGGGACATGACACAGCCTGGTCACCCAGCCCTTCTCAGACACATCAACAAATGGGGCAGTCATGGGGCTTTCATCATTTTGAGGTAGCAAAGGCTTGGTTTTTAGGGTGCTGAGCATTCAGAACCCACTGAGCTTCAGACTCAAATCCTTTGAGAATCACTGATGCTTCACAAGGGCAAAGCTGGCAGCCTCAGGCAGGCAACGCTGAGGGCAAAGGCACGGTTCTTTTCAGTTGTAACTTTAAAAATTGCAGCACAGGTTGGATTTTACCACTGGCAGGGGACATTGTACATGTTCTTGGGTACCCAGGACCAGATGGTCACATCCTGCTTTCACTGTGTCCCTTCCCTGGACCTTTCATAAACACAGATGTTCCCTTCTCCCCTGACAAAAATCATTCATGAAAAATTCAATGGGACGTTTCTTCCCCCTCTTTCTCCTTCTCGTTTTTGTTGTATTCTTGACAAGCTTGAACTCCATAGGGGGGAAAATAAAAGAGCAGCCCAGCCCCTGGTCCTCCCCACATCCTGCTGCAGTGCCCATTTTACATGGTACAAAGGTCATTTAGCATAGCATGGAGCCCTCAGCAAGTTGCACAAGGCAATTTCATCTGATCCGTGATGGAATTCCACTCAGCCAAAGTCCTTATTATTATGCATTTTTTACACATTAGGATTTTCCTTTTGTTGGCAGCCAGATCTCTTCATGAGGTGTTAAAAAGTGCAGAGGGGCTCTCTGCTCCACTTCGGGTAGCTAATCCTGCCTTTAAGGCTGGGATAACTGTTTCATTACGGGATGGGCTCAGCTTTAGAGCCACTGACGTTTGCTGACAAGGTTCTCAGAAACCAGCACAAAACCTGTGATGGAAGAAAACCTATCTCTGCTTCTTGCAGGACAGCCACAACCCAGCAAGAGCCATGAGACTGACTGTAGTTTCTTTTCTTTTCTCTTTCTTGTTTTTTTTTTTTCCCTTCCCCTAAAGTTCTAGCTGCTAATTTTCTAAATGTTTTCCAAGATGGCAAACATGTGATGACTCATTTGCACCTGTGAAAAGCAATCCTCCCAATTTGATGGATGATATGGCAAACCTTAAAAAATAAAGGTTAACTGGTAAAGTTAAATAAATAGATTCTCCCCCAGCACTGAATGGAGTGATGTCACAGGCAGAGCAAGCATCTGCTTCATGCCAATCACTGCCATGTGTCTCCTGGGTAGTCAGAATAGTCACTTTAGTAAGTATTGTGATCCGCAAGTGTTAATTAGATTATACTTGAAGCTAAAAAAATATGTAGCTTTTGTTCATAGCCCTTATAAAAGAACATCAAGCTTTATTGAAATGCTTCTGGCTAGGAAAAAAAAAAGAGTCAAATCCCATCTTTCAGTCAATGGCATATTTCAGTGATTTTAAACTGGTTTTACTTTATCAGAAAAGATGGAGTCAAACAGAACAGGTGCAGAGAAAAAGAATTAGGATGGAGGATAATCAGAGCCTGGAAAGCCTGTTTTATGAGACAGGACTAAAGAAGCTTGACTTGTTAAGCCCAGCAAAATGAAGGGAACATGACTGCTGTCTATAAATACAGCAGGGATGTAAATACAAAAGAGGAAAAAGAGCTATTAAAGCAAAAGGCAGAGTTGGCACAAGAACAAATGGACATAAAGTGGTCACTAATAAACATAGTCAGGAAATTAGAAGATGTTTTCCAGCCACCTTAGAAGCGCTGCTCTGGAACCGGCCTCCAGCAGCAGTGGAAGGACCAAGGGCTGCACTGAGCTCAAATGGCATTTGGGCAGTTTCTGGCAGGGATGGCATGTGCTGAGAGCTGGGACTGAATTCGGAGCCCTTCCCAGGGGCTGTCCCTGCTGTCCCACCTTCATCTGTCAGTGCAAGTATTTCACAACAAGGGAGGGGGAAGGAAAGAAGATGGAAAATTGTAACAATGCTGGCAGTTTGTTGGGAAAATATTGCTTCTGGGGTAAATAATTTCTCATGGAATAGAAATAAATAGTGAGAAAATTCCAGCCAGTAAGATAAGAACAGATAATGAAATGTGCAGTAGCAGTGAAATGTTTTTTTCTCTGGTTTATATAAGAAGCAGATAGCAGAACTGGGAATGACCCAAAACCTCATTTCTTGATGACAATATGAGCTTTCTTCCCTGAAATACAGCAAAACACAGAAAAATTCTACAGGACAAGATCCTATAAGTCTGGAAGGGGACCACCTCAGTTGTCAGCAATGAGCAGACAGCATTTGTAAGTTATGAAAGGATAAAGTTAATTTATCTCTTTCTTTCTACCACCTTCCCCATTGAAAACATGAACAAGGACTTCCTTTTGACACAGTGCCTAAGGAAAATGGGGAGGGGGTAAATTAGCACATTTAATTCCCTCGCTGAAAGTGCCTTTTCTCCCCTTTTGATTTAGTCAAACTGAAAAGTTTGAGCGAGTTCAGCAGTCTGGCACAGTCTCTTTGGCTGAAGTTCGTCTGCTGCATATGAAATCTTTAAACAGGTTTTGGCTCAGCAGAAACACACTGGTTTTGTTTCGTGAGTAAACCCCAAGTGTTATTTGGAGTCATCCTCTCACAAATGCAGGCGCAGAGCAGCGTGTTTTGGTCAAGCTGATTCTGTTCCTGCCTGAGCAAAAGGATTTTGGTTAATGGGTTTTTAAGTGATCTGATGTTCATCTTGGGAATGATGAGAGGACACACACAGAAACAAAACAAAAAACCCAAACCAAACAAACAAACAAACAAAAAAATAAAAGGTCCCTATTCAGGTTTTAGTTACAGACCAGGAAGACCTCCTGCACTCCTGGGAGACACGGGGATACAGAGGGAAATAATTGGGAGGAAGAGGTCTTGGTCCTGTTCTCAGCAGCTCCTCTATCGAGTCAATGGTGGCTCTGTCAGAACAGTATGTTTCCCTCAAGACCTTGTTCCTATCCTGTTTTTCTGGTTTCTCAGGTGCCTGTCATACTGTTTTTTTGCAATTAAGAACATACTGGTCCCCCTTCAGTAATAATAAAGGCAAAGAAAGGTAAAGCAAATAGTTACTAAATGACCAAAGGGACTAAACCAAGCGTGACACTTCTAAATAGACAAGTAACCCCCAGTACTGTGGCTGCAGTGTATCAACACAAGCATACATCAATATCAGTCAATACTGTAGCATAAGCCATTACCTTATGTACTTCGGCCACCCAAAAGTGTCCCAGGTGTCTGCCCTGGTTACATGATGCACTGGGCTCTTTTTGCTATGATTCAGTTGTTAACTCAGGTAATGCCATGGAAAAAATTACACAGACCCAAGATTAGTAACCAGGTAATAACCTGTTTCTAATGGTTCAAATGCAAGATCAAAGGTGGCTAGAAAGGCATGGGCAAGGAAGCTGCTGTATTAAAACACAGTTGCAAGTGAATGACAATCCATTGCTACGAGATATTTGCTAAGAGACATTTACTCAGAGGCATTTACTGCACATATTAGCAGGGATAATGCAGAAGGGACAAAGTCATTACCTGGGTAATGATTTTACATGAGTATTTGCCTTCAGTGAATTCTCTCAAGAAATAATTTTTGCCCTGTCCTTATGCACATACTATTATTTGTCCCTGTTTTGCAGTTATGAAACTCAAATCTGCAGTGAAACGTGAGAAAAGGCTAGGCAGGATACAGAGATATGGCAATGGCCTTAAACTCTTGATTTGCTAAAAAGTGAGGTGAAAAAAACTCACAAACACAGAGTGGGTAGCAGTCAGGACATAAAGAAGCACTGGTCTTACAGGTCTGCAAACCAGGTAAAACCTCATTGAGGATTTGAGGGTGAGAAGTTCACTGAAGGTGGTGCAATGAGTGTGACATGACAGTTGCTTAGTCCCATTGATCTCCTGAACAATGCTTTTGAGTGAAGAAATTATCCACAATGTGTGCTGTAAGAGGACAATAACTTCTGGTTTGTGAGCTTCCTGTTTGAGGGATGCACTTGCCATATGAATAAATTAATGATTAGTCTGTTGCAGGAACACCTATTGATTTGGTTTGTAAAGTGCCTTTTCACTCTGCCCCAGAAATGCCCTTCCTGCTTTTGTTCATCCTTTAAAACAAAATTCTTTTAGAGAATGGAAAACCTCAAAGTACTCTTGAACTTAGGCTGGCTTCATATTAGAGTTGATGATGAACTTCATATTAGAGTTTCTGGGACAAGGCCATCATTTAGAAATGGGAGAGGGTGTGCAATTTCATTTAGAAAGATGGAGGACAATAGGCAGGATTGGGGGGAAAGAAGAAGGAAGAAAGGAGGAAGCTGAAAGGAAGGAAAACATACAAGGATGGATCAAAAGTGTCAAGCTCAGGTCCAGTTCTTGAGCCTGGCTGATACCTGTGCCAGCCCAGCTTTAAATAATAGATTTTTATGTTGTTAATTGATGTATATTGAAATGAGGTTTTAGGGCTGGTCACAGAACCAGAGCCTCATGACAAAATGCAGATCAAAGTGCAAGTTTAGATTTCAAGTGTCCTCAGATCTGGGTGTGTTTAGATGTGCAGTATGGCATCACATTCTCACAATAATGAGATGCCTGAACAATCATTAAGCCACAACTCTATTTATCCTGTTCTGATCTCCCAGAGAATGGATGAGAGTAAACACTTTACTGGCAAGGCTGTGCTTTGCAACTGCCCCTTGCCAATGTGGCCCTCCTTTGCTGCCAGCATCTTTTTTTGTCCTGTACAGAAGAAGAAGAATCTTCCTCTCTCAGCCTTTATCCCATAGCCATTATTCTGACTTGAAGTCAGGCAGAGCCCACTGCAGAGAAGGATGTGTTGCTAACACTAGCCTGGCCAGGCACTCGTTGGTGGATGGATGATGATCCATGTATATCACAGTGCATCTAAACAGCATTTTTGAAATGCTACTACAGCAATGGACTTGAGCCCTTGGCTTTAAGCTGAGGATGGCAGAAGTTTTATTGACTTCAGCCCAGCTTTTTTTGCAGATCACTGCTGGCAATTTCTTGTGAGGTACTTTGCACCTTTCAGAGAAAGATTCGTGGGATGGAGGATCCTCCCTGAATTGTTCTGGGCACCAGCCTGACTCCACACATGAGGAATCACACCTTTCAAAGTTCAGGGTGGGCACATCAGAGCTACAGTTTCATCCAGCTCTGTTGTGAGCCTGTGGCCACCCTCCTGATATACCTGCCATGAAGATATATGATGCTCTGTCTTATGGGTGGGAACCTGTAGAGACTGTCCAGGCTGGAAGTCAGATGGGGGAACAGGGTAATGCTGCTTTGGGATATCTTATCCCATAAGATATCAGCCTTATGTGCCATAGATGTCAAGTAGCTGCTGCAGTTACAGGCTTCTTGCTTCATGTTTCTTGCAAACCCTTTTTTCAGGGGTTCTCACTGTACCCAAACTACACTACTAAAAATAGGTGTCTTCTGGTTTTGATCTGACCTGAAAGCAGAACTGGACAGTATGTTTAGATCACCAGGGCTTGGAGGGTCTAATTTCCAGTTCTGATCTTTTTATTATTTATTTATTTATTCCTCATATACACTTAATAATTTCTGTCATATGCTACAGACCCTTTGTGTCATCTGAAGCTTAGAAAACTAACTGAAAGGTGTCTAATAAATACATATATGCATACTACTGCATCATGACTGCTTGCTCCCAGATGATTACTGCAGGGAGCCCCAAATTTCATGCTGGTGAAATGTATTTAAACATGAATATCAATTTGAGACTTCAGTTCTGATCATGCTAGATGACTCTTAACAACCATGACCAATCTCTCCTCAAATCATTACCATTCGTATAGCCACAAAAGGCAAACTTGATGAGAGAATGAGAAGCTAGTAGGGTCTCAGGCTAAGCATACAACAGTGGGATAGCTATAAATGAACCTTTTCAACCATAAATTACATGTGGCCAGTAATTCCCTTTTCTCCCTCTCTCCCTCCCTCCCCATCCTCCCCCTCCACTCTGAAAACCCTGGGACAAAGGCTTGCCTCTCTGAAGGATGCCTTTCTGGAGGATTAAGCAGCTTTTGTTGACAAAATACAAATTACAACTCCTTTGCTTGGTGTCCCGCCTTCTCAGCTGGGCTCCAGTCCCTGAGGGACAAGGCTCTATTACCCCTGCGTAGATGAAGAGCTCAGAATAGGCAGATGTAATTATTAACACCATTCAGTGGAGTGTCTTTCTGAATTATCAATTAAAAATCTCTACTGTTTTTTCCTCACACTAAATAGAAAGCTGATGGCAGTTAATCTATTGTGCAGCAGAGCTTTATATGCATATTTAAACCGTGTGCTTCTCTGCTTTTTTATTCCAAGGGCAGTGTGGGGTGAGAGGGACTCCCATGAGGTAGCACAAAGACCCCTGTCATTTGATTGAGAGAAGACTCTTTGGAAAAATATTGTCGCCTTGCACCCTGGCAAACAGGTCCCGTGGAGATAGTCAAACAGGTCCGAGATGCCTGATATTGTGGGAGATGACAAATGAGCGTTCCCTGCTCATGCACCAAAGTGCATCTGAACAGCTCTTTTGACGTGCTGCTATTAAAATGCAGAGTTCATGGGCAACAGACACATGAGCGTGGAGTGAAAACAGAAATTAAGCAATGTGATTAAAACCAACAACCATGCCGAGCTGGGCTGCCAAGAGCTGTCAGCTTTTGGCTGAGGGGAAATCTGATGCACTGGGTTCTGAGGAAGGGGCTGTGAGGATGGCTCAGGAGCCACGGGTGGACTTTTGTAAGTCTCCTGCTGCCCCACAAGTATGTCTCCAGTTCTCACCAGATAAATCTTCCTTGCAAACTTCCCCAGACACTTGTTTCAACTCTGTCGAGAGCTTAAAAATTGCCACTGGTGGTACTGGAATGTTGAGCTACCACTTATATTTGCCAGCTCCAAAATCTCCAAAAATTTTCCTCACAAATCTTTTTTTTTAATTTTTTTTTTCTTTTGAGCAACTTCTCTCCAGTCATAGAGTTGGGCCTATTGCTTGCACAGATCAAACTCCTGATGTGTGGCTAAATTATATGCGTTGTTTTAGTCTTGTGTGTGCTGTGTATGTTGCCTTTTAGTCATAGCTGGGGTTCCAATCAGATCCACAAATAGAATGAGACAAGTTTTTAAACATTGGAAAAGTGGCATTATGCACCGCAGGAATTTCAGTTCAAGGGTTTCAATTTCCAAAGCTGTGTCAACTAAAAAAGCACCCAAAGAAAGACAGAGCAAGCCAAATTTGGGACCATCTCTGGACTTGGAGAAGTAGAGTTAAAAATGCTATGTCAGACAGAAAAAATAATAGCTGCTAAGGAACTGGAAAGCATTTGGGGCTGGACATGTGCCTTCAGCAGTTTAGAAGCTTATTTTATTAGCACTTAAGTCCTAGAAGTAGCATTGAACTCTTGACATATTGGACCACTTCCATCTATTGCCTAATACAACCCTTATTCTCTTTTTCTAGCTCTTCAGAGTTGTGATTACCTAACACCATGCAATACCTGGGCTGTCAATTTTATTTTATTTTATTTTTTTTAATGATTTAACTCCCCTTGCCCCCAAAAGCTGACTGACCATAGTGGACCCTAATGCCCATGGAATTGTTTCCAAACTGCACTATTCTGCTCAAAAGCCATTCTCTAAGATGAATAGCATTTGAGCTTTGTCCAATTTTTCTTATGTGGTATGTGCCCTTTATTTACTCCATCATGTATATCTCACTCCATTTAAAAAATTCACAGTTTGTTTTCAGTGCTATCTGGCTGGCCTTCAGTCTGGGTTTAACAAATGTTAGACGTTATATTCACTTGCATATATCAGTTTTTGTCAGGAGCCAGAAGGGGAAAAAAGAATTAAAAAAAAATTGCCTTCACCATGATTTAAATAACATGCTCAGATCCTTTATTTTTTTGTTTTAAATGCCTTCATCTCTTGGCCTTATAAGGTGCAGACTGTCTCACACTGAACTCTAGCTGGGTGGCCTCAGTCAGCCAACAGCCCTGCAAGCTCATCCCATTAAAGTCACTATGTTTATGTCTTATTTCAACAAACCAACCTGGATTTTGAGGCAGGAAAAATTGAGGGAAATGATCCTTGGTCGATTTCAAAGTGAAAGGATGTGAAATTCAGTTGTCAAAGGGCTGCAGAATGAAAGATTTCTGTATTTGCTGTTAAAAATGTGGGGTTTTGTTTGGTTGGTTTTTGTTGTTTTTGTTTGGTTGTTTTTGTTTGTTTGTTTGTTTAACACTGGCAAGGGCTGTTCCTTTCCTTATGAAATCTAAGGAACCAATCAGTCCATATCTGAGTACCACCACTTAGAGCACCTCTTCACCAGACCTCTGGTACCACTCCCATGAGGAGAGTGTGTGCCTTCTTCGAAGCATTGATAACCTTGCTGAAATACTTTCACTGGCTGGGAAAACTGAGGGATGGACCCTCACTTCAGCAGAAAGCTGCCAGACAAGTCAGGAAGCAGACTCACAATGCACTGTAGGAGGGCTCAAGACTCATGTGTCTCAACATGTAACGTGCTGGGACCACAACTTTGCCACATTACACCACATGCCTCTGCTACCTGTGTAGACATAGTGATCCTCCTCCTAGGAATCCATGGTCCAGGAGTCAGAGAGAAAGGGCAAGAACCTGAAGGCAACAGACCTTGAGGCTAAAGATGCCAATGTAAAGGAAGATGGCTGTGTAAAGGGTCATGAGAACAAAGAAGCATGGGGTCCTGGCAGAGTGCTCTGGTTACTGGGCTAGGCTCACAGTCTTCCATCTGAGTGGCTGTGTCATCATGTCACTTTATTTCCTCACAACATCACCTACATGCTCCCCAGGAGAGGGGTGGTTCTGGAGAGAGTCAGTCAAGAAAGGAGCCCTCAGCAGAATCGTTCCCAGGTTCTCCTGGCTTGCAAAACAAAGAGGCACAAGTGAATGTTTGTGGCTCGCTGGTAATTCCCCCAGAGGCAGACACAACCCCACCTGTGACTTCCCTGGGGCTGTCACCATATGCACGATTTCTCTCCTGTCCCCCAGACAAACAGGACAATAAAAGGAAGACTGAGGAGTTGACTTGGTGAAGTGTCCAAGTACATTCCAGAGATACCAGACACTACAAGGGCATTTCAAATTCAGCCAGAGAATAGCACAACAAGAACCAGTAAGAAGAAGCTCAGCCTGGAAGTTAAGGGCGGTCAAATTCACTGGGGAAATAAAGCATGTAAAACCAATTAAAACAATAAGGCTGACTAACCCTTAGCACAAACTATGGAGGAGAAGCAAGAAGTTTTCAAATCAGTTTTCAAAATTTTTATTAAATGAAATGGAGGGGAAAAAAGACATTTTCAAATAAATTTTCAATTTTTTCATTCAATCAAACTCCTTTCTGGAATTCATGTTTTGATAAAAATAAAAGTGACTTTGCTCAACAGAAGGAAACCAGGGTACAATCCCTTAGGGAGGTGATTTCCTAAAGACTTCCCCCGCTGAGCAAATCTATCTTTTTGAGTTTTACAAGCTCCTGAGCTCTTCATTGTTGAATTTATTTTTATAAACTCAATTCTGTCAGTCAAGTGTCAGTACCAGCGTGGCCGTTCACCAGAGGACTTTTATCCTTTTGTGTCTCACAAATGTCTCTGTACACAGGGAGAAAGAGTAGAGGGGAGGAGAGAGTGACTAAGTGACTCATCCACAGAGCTGGCGAAGAGTCCCAGCAACTGTCTGGTGGAAGAGCTGCACCCTGCCAGTACTTGCAGCCGGGAAGAATTGCTTAGCAAGCTCTTATGAGATGAAATGGCAAAGTAGCAAATGCAAAAGGGTGAGCTGCATAAACAAAAACATCCCCCGAAGAAAACTCTGGGAAAATGGCTTCAGGCTGCTCTATCCCAGGGTTGTAGGTTGCATTCCTCCTCAGCAGCAGGACCTGGCCTTGATGCTGGCTGCTAGGCCAACTCCAGCCTGTGTTTGAAGAGGCTTTGCAGCCACTGGGAGGAACGTGCTCATGTACCAGCTCAAACACAGTGCAAGACCCAGCACTTCTGCAGCCTGGAGTGAATGTTGATGTATTGTTTGTAGCTGTATTAAGAGCCATGACCTCATGTCTCTGCCCTGTGGAGGAGCTGCCTATCATTCACCTGTTTGACATCTGAATTAACAGATTGTATTCTTGGTGTCCTTGGAGGCCAAGGCAAGAGCTGAGCAAAGGTCTGACCCTCCATAACCAGACTCATCTACAGCTTTCAGAAAACCCAAGCTGAATTTGCTGTATCGGGAGCTCAATGCTGGACTTTTATTTTGGTGTTGAGCTGCAAACTTGTATTACAAGGGAAAATGGCTTTAACCAAAAGAGACATGATGTAGATGTGACATTAGGATGAAATTCTTTCCTGTGAGAGTGGTGAGGAAGAGAGAGAGACTGGAAGAGATGGTGTAGAGAAGTCATGGATGCCCCATCCCTGGAAGTGTTCTAGGCCAGGTTGGATGGGGCTTTTAGCAACCTGGTCTAGTGGAAGATGTCCCTGCCCATGGCAGGGGTCTTGGCACTACATGATCTCTAAGGTCCCTTCCAACCCAAACCGTTCTGTGATTCTATGATATACACACTGCATACAGATTGATGGATTTCTCTCTGTGACTGCCACAGGAGAACTCATTTTTCAGCTTCTGTTTGTAGATGGGGTGGTGCCTGTTTCTTCTGTGCAGAAGTCCCAAGAAAAGATACCACTCCAGGTGTCCACAGGTTGCTCAGTGATATAGTAAAACATATCCTGGATCGCAGCACTTGGTACCATACTGTATCCTGCCAGTAATATTGTAAGCATATATGCCTGTGTCATCCTGGGTTGGTGGGGACCTGGGAACGCTGGGGACAGATGCTGCCTGCACAATAACTCAAGGGACAGGTACTTATGGTGGAGGAAGTGAAATACTGTGGATTTAAACCTGGTTAGTGACTCATACAAGTCATAAAGAGAAACAGATTTCAGAGATTTTGAAGTGTTCACCATGAGTTTTTGATATACATCACAGACTCTCAGCTTTTATGTGCCAGGATGCTGTGCTAGCCTTTGGTTGTCATTGCCACTCTGGTGTGGGCTCTTCCTCTAAGACCTGGGCTCAGGGCTCAACTGCAGATGTGTATGAGTGCTGATTTTTGTATATGTGTCTCTGGATGCTATGAAAGCATCAGACCTTGGTTTCCTACAGTAACTCTCCAAACTGCAAGGCTCAAGGGTGTACAACTTTGATCCTCCTACAAGAGCAGGATGGCGGTGGTGGTGATGAAAGGAACTGGGAAACATTTTACTAGGGAGGAGCAGTTTGAATCCAAACTGCTTTATTTGGGATTAAATGCCACCTGCTGGGGCTTGGGGACCCTTCCCTTTTGTAGGAAGGGGAGTTTGCTACAGCCTCAGTCCTGCTGGGAACTTGCTCTGTGTGCTGCTGTTTACAAGGCAGCTTTAAGATTCAGATTTCACCATTGCTTGAGATGAATCCAGGCTGTGCATTCCTTGATTGCAGCTATTTTGCATCCCAGGTTTGAAAACTGGGACCATCATTACATTATACCATTACAGCAGTCTCAATTCTCCCAGAACTAGCTGCTGTTAATGCACAGGTGTTTTTAAATTATGCACAGACTGCTCTGTTTCCATATACTCATTCCTCTAATAGAGGTACAAGTATAAAGTAGTGTCCTCCCTGTGCAACTGACTTCAGATCTGATTTTCCCCAGATCAGATCAGAATTTTGGAGTACCACTAAGATCCCAACACCATGGTCTAATGCCAGAGCTGGGCCTTCAGAGCCAAGGAAATGTTGGAAATGTTGGCATCTCCTCATGTAAAAGTCATGCCTTTATGATCTGAATATCCATCTGAACATATTCACACATATGACTATTTCTCTGTAATTTTAATGCCTAGAAGTTCCTTTTTTTCCTAACTGAAAGCTGAATAGACATCTCTTTATTCCATCTGATGGACCTTTAGCAAAACCACAGAACGTTGTGAGACTTGTAGTAGAACCATGACATTTTTGTCTGCACGTGTCTAGGTAAACATCTGACTGAACCAAAATGTCTCTATTAACTTTTTATAACTATTTTCCTATGGGCAACTACACAAGAATTCACCTTTTAATGAAAACAAACCAAAAAAAAAAGTGGTAGTTGCAAAGAAGAGGCCAAGACTATGGGCCATGATGGTTTAATGCTTAGAATTCAAATTAGTAAAAGTTTGCTGCCTATTTTTCAAACATCTTGTGATTTTTAAAGATGATCTCAGGATTTTGTAAAGCTTTATCTATGATTTTTCTAGTATGGAGGGCAACCTGCAAACCCTGAAAATACGCAAGTTGCAAGAGCACTTCAAACAAGTTTTCTTCCTGTTGTGTTCAGTGGTTTTCTTTGCATACACACACATTCTTTTTTTTCCAAATCAAACTATTTGTGTTGAAGAGATTGGAGACAGAAAACAACTTTCAGCATGGGTGATGGAAAAATGACTATTTTAACACTGCCAGCATTTGACACTTCTGCTTCCAAGTGACTGAGACTTTCCAGAGACAGAGTACCCTCTCGCTGCAGAGAAACAGCTTCTTTATCCAGGCAGCTTATGCAGTAACATGAAAAGAGTAGTGACATTGCCTAGAAGGGTGCAGATCAAGTGACACAAGCCTTGACAGTGCTGCTCATCTCTCATCTGAAAGGAGTTTTTCCTTGCAAGTGGTTTGCTATGCCACCAGCAATAATACATGTGTACAACTGAACACAGAGAAGCTTGTAATTTGGAAATTCCTCTTGTACTCCTCCATCAGCTTGGCTTGTAATTTAGAAGGCAAGCTGTTTTGTTTATGATTTATCCTAGGCAATCTCCAAGCTCTTCAGAGTCTTGAACTCTTTCTAGGAGGTACTTTGAATGATATTTACTGACGCAGATTGGTCAAGATTAGATAAACATTTTTACTGTAGCTGCATAAGCATATTTATCATTAGAAAAGACAAAATATCTGTTTTCTTTTCCTATCATTAAGTCTCACATGATTACATGTTGGTAATCTGTTGGCTGGAGGGGTGTTTGTCATGTGTCATTTCATGCTGGTCTTTAACAGTTTGGACAATATGAGACAGCAAACTTATGTTTGTCCTGTAATGGCAGAGCGGGACAAGGAAGTATTGGTCCAGCCTCTGTGACTCCTCTAAAACATCTTGGCATTGCAAAAGATGCAGGGCTTTTCAAAATTCAAGGTTGACTGCTGCAGTTCTGTGGAAGTGAAGCCATGTGGTTTCAACAGAGCTTTCATCCTTCTGATATCTGTGGGTGGAGTTAAGGTTACACTATGGAAGTCAAGCTGCATGTGGGAGAGTAGAACAGCTCTGCCCATTGAGTTGCCCATAGTTTGGGCTCACACTGGGTATCACGCTTGGAAAAGCAGCAGTCTTTACAGCCAGGTTTGTCTTTCCAGCAGAAAATTGAAAGAGATGATACATGTTTTGGAGTAAATTGCAGTAACAGAGAAGACCCCACAGCAAGAATTTTGGTGACAACTCTCCTGGAACTGTGCTCTTTACTGCCAGTGCTATTGCCATTCCTAAATCCAGCACCACTGTATTGTCAGGGCTGTTGTAAACATCCTGCCTAGACTTCTGCCATGGCTGCAGTCACACTTTTTGCTGAGTCCAGTCCCAGATTCATTTCCTTTGTGGATAAGACAGAATGAATAGTTTATAAACACACATGGATCAGTGCTCCACCTAAAAGTAGAAACATCCTTTTTCCTGCAAGCAATACAACCTCATCACTTACACAGATTTACAGTTATTGTAGCATAGAATAAATGATGTACTATAAGAGCTCAAGAACATAAGAATGGTTGCATAAAGACCCTGGAACCCCACTATGCTGTTTCCAAGTCTTGGCCAGTTGCAGGTGCCAATAAAGGGCATAGGAAAAGGGTAAGTGTAAACAAGACGCAACAATTTGTACTGCAGGGACCTTCTCAGCCTGGTCACATCTTTGCAAATATGTAAAGCTGAAATAGTCACAAATGGACTGGGGAGAAATGCACTTCAGTTGCTAAAAACATCAAAAGTTAAACAACTCTGTAGAGTCCTAAGGTGAAGAAATGAGGTATAAAGTCAAGGAAAATGAAGGTGGGTTGTGGGTGTGGCTGAGGATCAGCAGTGGAGGCAGGACTTCAACTGCGCTGCTGGGAAAGGGAGATGGTGCCAAGGGATGAGGTGCAGCCCAGCAGGACATCCCCTTCAGCCTCAGGAGACTGCTCTGCAAGGGAGTAAGGGCTAAGGGAACCATTGCAAAAATTACATTGCATTTAATCTGAGTTTTGACAGTCCTCCTCCTTCTCGAATCACCCCAAGTCATGATGATCTTTCGCATCAAGATTTTCAGCTTTAAACTCAAGCATGTTAGATCATTTTTTAAATTCCATCTGTTGGGCTAGGCGACCAGTCCTTCTCTCTAAACAACATTACCAAGAGCTGGTGAAAAGCATTGATCCTCCCTGGTTGTCTGTAGCTCTAGTCATATACAAGCAGATGAGCCAAAATAAACACAAACTGGGCAACTATTCCAAGAACGAAAACACCTCATTTGTTGAACCTCCAGGTCTCAAAGACACTTTGTCCACTTTTACTTCAAACTTTCCAGAAAGAAAAACCCATTCTACCAGAAGATTGTGGATGTAAAATTCCAGATGGATTGCTGCAGACTTTAAAAATTAGGGATGGGGTGGGCGGGGAGAAGTCTGAGACTGGGAAACTATTGTAACATGAATACTATTTTGGACTAATGTCTCTCCTCAAAATACTTCCCAATATAGCAGGATTGGACAATATGATGTATTTGGTAGTCTGAACAAACTGGCAAAGTGCTGGTATTTTCAGGATTTAAATGATACAAATTGCATTTCAGTGCACTAGAAACACTGAATGCATTATGGTACATTTAAATAAAACATTTTACTGAGTATTAAATGAGGAAGCATTCAGCTGGTTTTGGCTGGAGACTCATGCATTTAGAAAACCTGAGCTTTTTTACACACTGTAATATTAGTTATTTGGCAAGACACTCTCTAAACCCTCATTAGTGAGATTGCTGATTTGGCAGCAGTGAAATGCGTCTGTTTATGAGTAAATCCCCACATTATCTTCCACTGCTCTTCTAGTTCACCCTTTTCCATTAAGTATTTCTCTCTGGAGCCATCCCACCTCCTCTCTCACCTGATAGCCCTTTGGCCCTTCTAAATGCAGGACTTCCTGAAGGTGACAAATGGCTCCTTCCAAAGGCCATCAGCTACACAAAGCTTTGAAACCAGCCATGCTGAGGTTCCCATCTCCCTTCCCTTTTTAGTGGTTTAGCATTTCAGGCAACAGTCAAGCCAAGACTAGCATCTGACACTTGTGTGTGGGAGGAGGTTTTCCCCAGGGGTGATGTATAAAATTTGCTTGCTTATATATTATTTTTTTAAGTCTTTGACAATCCCTGCTCCTCACTGTGAAGAATGTTTCTGAGGAAGTTTGAACTTTCAATTACTGTGTTCAGGGCTATAAAATAAGCTTATTTTCTTTGTCCCCGTATGAGAGTCCTGCGTCAGGAAACTCATGCACACATGAGATCTGGAACTTTTTGATAGTAGCTTGCTATGGGTTGTCTTTCCTCTGCTTCCCTTTACTCTGATGGAAAGCTGATAGAAGTGAAACGTATCCATAAGAAAGCGCTTGAGAGGGATATTCTCCCTTCTAGAGCCACACTCCAAGATTCAAATATAGGCAGTTTAGGAGCATTGTTTACTCTTCCACCCTGTGTGAAAACTATAAGGCTATAAGAATAATTGATCTAGAAACTAAGTCTAGGCCATGCCAGCTAATGTGAACTAGCAGTCACTAATTATGAATGTGGGAGGGGGGGAAAAATAAAGGTCATTTTGACCCATTCTGCACCAAAAGCTTGGAGTCTGTTCAGAAAAACTCCTGCCTACCAAGACCCACTAAAAACAGTGCTTTGATCTCTGTACAATGCACTCAATTAGAGGGAGGGAATTTTCAAACAAAAGCTTTTTTAAATTTCCTTTAGAATGAATAATTTTGAGGGTGGTGGAGGATGGCGGCAACAATTGAAGGAAATAATTGCTCAGTATTCGTCCAGACATTTTGCTACAACATGCAAAGCCATGAGGAAGCACCTCTTGGGGGGTGGGTGCAGGTACAAAACTGTGCACAGCCTGCTGAGGTCTGTGTGGGTACAGAAGATGATATTTAGTCTTACACACGTGGCTTTGTATGGGCCTTTTCTCACAATATTTCACCCTATGGGCCTCGTTTTCTTCAGCAAATTTAAGTCTCACAAGACCTTGTCTAGAAACCAGAGCAGTTCTTTCTCAAAATGCATTCATCTACCAAACCTCTCACATTAGCTACAAAGAGAGGCAAAGCCAGATATACTAATCACCCCCCTGCCTGTGGCATCACTGGGAGAGCAGAACAGCTCATCTGATGCTCTCCTAATGCTGTGAGAAACTTTGCCTCAAAGCCTGGACTGTGGGACTCTTAGTAGATCTGAGTTATCCTCAAGGATCATCCTCCTTTTTCTTAATTCCTACTTACATGCTGCCTGACTCTGATTCTTTCTAATGTCAACTTTGCCAGTTTCAACACTCAGCTGACCACAGCCCTGTGGAAGTAAAATTTTCCATTCTCTTCTTCCTGTCTTTTGAAATTATCCAGTACTTTGTACAGCCATAGATTAAGTTAAACAGGAACCATGAGATTGTTGCCTGTCCAGTGCTGTCAGATGCTGTAGGCAGAGTGACAGTAAAACACAGCTCTCCTGATCTGGCAGCATTTCACAGTAGGATAAAGACTGGAACAGTGCTGGTGATGACAAAATCAGTCCATATGGGTTTAGCAGTATTTTCCATACAGGAGATTAAAATCGACATGCTGAAAGGGAGTGGGAAGCTCTTCAGAACCAGCACACAGAGTTCAGATTAAGGTTTTGGCTGAAGAGGCACACATGTAATTGAAATGATGTTATTTGTAGCAGATTACTGGAATCAAGCTCAGGACAGGAGGAAGCCAGTGGAGATACGTGCCATCCATGTCAAGTCTTCAGAGAGTGAGTTACAGATAGGCCTGTGGAAAATGTTGTTTATAAGTAATGAAAAGGCTTCCAGGGAAATTTATGTCTTAGAAATCCAGCTACAACTCATGCAAGTCATTGGGTTTCTGTTAGAAAATCTGGGTATGAGGAGCAGAACGGTGATGGTGTTAATGGGGGACAGCATGACAGTTCTCCTTCCGCCCAGCAGCTCGGAAAAGGAAAGACATGATCTGGCACTTGTTGTAATTCAGGACACGAGAAGACTGTGAATGAAAATCTCAGCTGATATTACTTGTTGAGCACTTTAAAACCAAACCTGAATGCAATCTGTATTTTTATTTACTGTATGTAAGTCCTGCCACCTGTTGAAGGTTCCTACTCTCAGAGTGTGGCTAGACATGGTGTTTCCACTAAGACAATACAAAGACCAGAAGAGGCATGCAGATGGACTGCAGGTAGGGATGGTTGTAAGCAAATTCATGAAGGAGATGCCTATGTCCTTCTGACTCAAGACATTTGGCACTGGGAACCTTGGTTTTTCCTCCAGGGAAAGCATGGCACTCCCATGGTCATGACTGTGACATCTCAGTTGGCCTCAGGGGATATCTCCTCTGGTTAGCTTGCTGAGTTTTTTGAAGTTGTCTGAGATGCATATGAACCTTTGCTGCTGGGAGGAATGGTCCTAAGGGCACAGCTCCTAAAGCTGGAGGGGCCCATGTAAGTAGTTGTATCAGGTAAGAAGGCATAAAAATACAAGAAAACATGGCAGGAGTAAGTTGCTGGGAGACATCCTGAGGTGTTTCTCTAAATTCACACTGCAAAACCACTGTGGCTTTCAGAGGAACTGACCTCAATATAAAAGGAAACCCCAACTCCTGGTACCACACCTGAAGGCATGAGGCACTCACTGCTGCAAGGAGAGGCTTAGCCACGTTCAAAAGAGCGTGCCCCTAGCAGTAAGGAGGATACCTGGGTGTAAGTTACACATCCTAGCAGCTTTTGTATTTGGAGGGGTAGTACACCTTCTAGTTAATAGATTAAGTCATTCGTTAACTATTTCAACGCAGGATGGGTATTCTGCAAGAAAGAAGATTATTTAAATTTGCCTGTAGTCATGATTTAATGCAGTTATCTCAAGTATTTGCCACTGGCTACTGTCAGAGTCAAGATACTGGATTAGATCAGCTTTGGGTATTTAAAATATCAGCTTCTGTATTCTGGGGATGGGGGAAGACAATCTGTAGATCTGTAGATGAGATATGTAGAAGATAAATACCATTTTCATGTCTTTCCCATACGCCTCACTGACTTCTCTAATGTGGCATGCATAACAAAGGGTATCCAAGCCTAGATGCAGTGTTTCAAAGTCCAGATGCCTTTGCTGTCTAAGAGAGGCTAAAGTAAGCTCTTACCAGTATTTGGATCTTGTTCTACTGTAGAGAGATGATTTTACTAAAACAATACATTTCAGACATTGTCTCGATTCAGGTGGAATTTCATCCATCCCACAAAGGTATGCTCTGACCTTCCCAGATCCTCCTATGTCACACCCATATCACCTGTATTACCCAGGCAAGTGGGAACCTGATTCCTTCTACAAAGCCCCAGTAGAGACACAACACTTTCCCTGGGACTTTGGTCCCTTAAGGTTTGCTGATCCATGAAAGGGCCCAAAAATCACTAACTTCTACTTATATTCTTGAAAAGATTCCTGCTATTCCAAGAGAGATGAAAGAAATGTCCTAGCTCTATAGAGATTACAGTCCCTATTTTAATAATTTTTTTAGGCTTCATCTGGTGAGCACAGTCAGCATCAAAAGAAGAAGCTAAAGAAACAAATACTAACAGGTTAAAACAACAACCCACAGAAACACAAGCAGAACCTGACTCTTTTTTTCTTTTTTTTTTTTTTTTAAGTGCAAGAGACTCCAATAATTTATAATGGATGGAGTTCTTTTGATCTCTGTACTACCCACTTAAGCTTTTCCGTACAGTTACTCAGCCATGCAGGGCATAAGGTTAAAGGAAGAAGATTTCCATGGTCAGATGGAGCGACAAGTTATTTTTCTTTGAGCTTTAATTCTTTTTACATGAATGTGATGACAGCAAGTTATACAAAAATGCACCAACTCATGTGTTTCCCTCTCCAATCTTTGATAGATGACATATGTGCATATATCCCAGCTGTTACTTAAATAAAGCTGCATGTATACAATATGTCAGAGACAACACAGGCCAAACTCCAAGATACTACTACTTAAGATACATAGGCTAAAATCTATATTTTGTCTCCAAAAATCCTAAAACAAATTAAACTGACCCAATTCAGACCACATAGCACCCTTCTTCCAAATCACAAGAAGATCAAGGTTCAAACCGACACTTCAGGTATTTAAGGCACATCTGCTCCCCTTGTCCAGTCCCAGTATGTTTTGGCACCCTAACTGGAAATTACCAGTTAAGTATTCTCTTACTAGGGGAGAATGAGTACTGTAGAGCACATAGTTCACATACCTAACAAGACATATATCCACCTAAAATCACAAATTGATTTATTTGTGGCTAAGATATGTGGCTGGGACCTGCGTTCTTAGATGACCCACTACTCCTCTGTCTGATCTTAGACAGGTCACCAACTCCAACATCCTCCCTTATTCTAAAGGGTAAAACACTATGCTGCCTTGCTGTTTAACACATAAGGTTTTCAGGGTTCTGTCTTTCTATTTGCATACCAGCCACCTGTGTTTACATCAGGCCTTCAGTGACCATCACTGTGGTATCTACATTAAATCAAGATGCCCTCTCTTCCACAGATACCAGCAGCTCCACTCCATTAATCAATTAACCTGGGAGACCCAGGAATGCAGCCGCATAGACAGCATGGAGATCCTGGCCTTTTACAGATGAAAGACTTACTGAAGAACAGCAACATTTTTGAACATACCAAACCATGATAAATGGATGTAGGCAAACACAGGTCTTGACACTCTCTGTCAGCGCACAAGAAGGGCCTCACAGTATTTTCTGATTCACAGGCCTGTCTAATCTGCCACTCTACACTGACTTTGAGAACACGAAAATTCTCACTCACCCATCTACTGTGAGAACATGTGTGTTGAAGGTTAGATAGGTGAAACATCTCGTATCTGTCAGCAACGCTTGCAAAGTGAGCAGGGAGGACTCTGTGAGTGATTTGCACAGTTTCTGGCTCAAGTAATGTTAAGCTTCAAATGTCTGCAAGCAAGTCTCTGCTGCTGTAAAAAAGTGCAGAAGCAGGTAAGGAGAGAGAGCAAGAAATGCACATGGAACAGATCCTGAGTTTTGTCATGTCAAAACAAGATCTGACATAATCCAGCAATAAGCACTGTCCACCTGGTAATGAGTCACCTGTAAGTGGAGCATCTCCGCTTCACAGCGTGCAGCCTTCTGCAAAATGAGACTGCCCCAATGCTGGGCATAGATGAACAAAAAACAACAGAAGAGTCCTTTGCCAGCAATTTCAAACACAGCCCCAATCAAACCCTCTCAGGGAGGAGTTTTCCACATTCATCATCTGCCTTATCAACGCTGTCTTAAGCAGAACCTAGATGCAGGCTTTGTGAGTGCCAGAGCACATGAACAATGGCTGAAGCAGGGAGGGAGATGATAAGAAGAGAGTCCAAAGCACATGTTTCAAGTTCTACCTTTTCAAGCAAGTGTTGGGGCCGGGGAAGCTGAGCTTGGGCTGAGTGCCAGCATTCCCTGCAATTTAATCCCAGCCCTTGGAGGAACAAGCTGTTATCCTTGCTCCATGCCAGTGTCTCCCCCTTATCGCACATTTGAAATTCTTTAACCACTTCAAAACAAAATATCTCCAAGGAACACCTCAGAAAATGTGTTTTCTTTTGTCTCTTGAAAACACTGATGAGAAGAAAAGCTCATTTGTGCTTTGTGTAAGAAGCCTTTCAACGTCTGGACTCTAAGTGCTCTCTTCTGTTCATTCACTTTCCCTGAAGTCTCAACCTGTTGTAAGAGTCTTTTCCACATGGAAGGCTGAAAATCTGAGACATTGAAGAGGGGGAAAGCATAGGCAATGGGCAGAGCATCAGCCACATGGGAAAACATTAAAGCAACATCAAGGGGCTAAGGAAGGTCTGCAAATGTGCCTGAGTGGAGCCAAGACACACCTCGACACCACTTTCTTAAGACCTGCAGCCAGCAGCTTGGTTGCTGAGATGGCTGCTGGCTTCCCAGGGTGCTGTTGTGTCCTTTCCAGCTGTTATGAAGACATTTATCTCATCTAGCTCGCAGTGCAAAGGGATCCTGCTGAGCTAAAACACTGGGAAGTGATCAAGGAGACTTGTGTGCAGGAGCATGCAGAAAACTTCAAGGAGAAGAGTGATGAGGGACTTGGAAAGCCTCAGAGGCTCATGGAGTAAAGGGTGGATGAGAAAAGTGGGGTTTGGCTTGAAAAGTCCTCAGGAGAGAGACAGAATCCAGCTTCAGGAATTAATAACTGCCTCCCAGTTATTTTCATAGGTGTTCTTGAAGAAACAGTGGGCAATTTGCTCCATAGCATCAGTGGGAGCCTTTTCTTGGCCTTCGGGGTGAGGATGTGTCAACATCCAAACAACTCTGCACTCAGTGTACTGCAAGCACAGACTTTAGAAGGATCATATTAGCATAGAGAGGGTTAACCCACTGTTGCAAACTTATTACATGCCATACAGATGACATAAGGCCCAAAACTGATAAAGTAAATATTGCCTGTGATAGCAGATAGCCATAACACAACCTGGCCAGCTCTCTCTCAGGACAAGGGACAATCTGCGGCAAGAAGACTGTGTTTTGGCTGCCTATGCTCTAAGACAGTCAAGCCCAGACTGCCAGAATTTTGCTCTAACCGAGGGACTGTAGGTAGAGAAGAGCATGGTTTGTGATCCTCCTAAGGAGGCTTGGAGCTCTGTGGTTTGTCTGCCTTCAGTATGCTCATGAGTGCTCTCACCCTGCCTAATTGTGTGCATGTTCTCTTTGTGTCCTATTCCGTCTTTGGAGACAACAAGGATGACCAACAGTGAATTCCTAGCTGTCTAATTTCTCAGCAAAATTTTTTTTTAACCATTCTTTCTTTCCAGATGTTTGAAAATAACAACTCACCTGAATTCTTGTCCTTTGTAACCATATGATCCCCTGTGGCTTCAATCAGCACACTTGTGGGCTACTTGGCTCCTTGATTTATCTCTCCTCAGGTGAATTTTCCTACCTGTGGCAATAATTTGGGTTCCTACCCAGAGACACCATTGGAAAATCTTAAAAATTCTGCTATCTTCAAGATAATTATAGATGTTGTGCTTGAAAAGTTGGTATGGTTCAAATAAAAGAGACAGGTTTTTTTCAGAAATTATTAGGCGAGGGTGTCCTGCTTTTGCCTTTTGTTGAAATTTGGAACAGATCTGCCAAATCATCCTGTATGAGGCACATACTCAGTGCATTATGGAAGACTGGACCTGGTCATATGATTGGAATTTGATGCTGGTTCAGAGAACTGTGAGAACAATCTGCAAGCTGAGACTGCTTTGATACTAGAATGGAAAAAACCTGAAACAACAAAACAAAAAACCACAAACAAAAAACCAAACCAACCACAAAAACTAAAACACAAACACCCCGCCCCGAAACAACAAACAAACAAAAACCCCAAACCAAACCAAAAACACCTCAAAGTTCTATCCTACGGTAAAATTTTATGTCTGATTTATAAGAGCCCTACAAGATTCAAGGGCTGACAAAATCATAATTCAGCATACAAGGTCTTTGTCTGGGATGGTAAAGTCACTAATGTTTAATAACACCTTTTGAGACACAATTCTCTTTTTCTTTTTTTTTTTTTTTTTTTTTTTTTTGTTACTTTTTCCCCTTCTAATGATTTTAAAACCATGGATTCACACCCCTGTGAGCAGCCCCTATTGTGCTCTGGCAGGGGAGGGCTTATCTCTCCGAAGTAGGCGTCACGGTGACTGTTTACGAACAAACCACACAAAACTTGGCTGAATCTTAATGGGCCTATTTACGCAGTATCAAGGGTGAAGTAGAATTGGACCCCACAGCACGTTCAAATTACATGGCTTTAAGTGAATTTAAAGCTTGTCAAAGGAGCTGGTTTGACAGCCCAGGAGACTAAAATCCTCTGTTTATCTCCCGAGAAGATATCACATGGACCACTCACAAGTCCCCCTCTGTGCTAATCCCGGAGGATGGGAGCTGTTACAGCTCCCAGCTACCCAGCCTGGCTCTGAACCTCAGCCTGCAACAACCTGGGCTTTTAGCTCTGGAGGCACCTAGTTCAATTCCAGTGTGTCAGCCAAGGCAGGGGCCATAATAAACTTCCCTAACGTGTTCCAATCCTACCCCAGAGAGCTCCTTCTGAGTCTTGAACAGCACTGCTCTGTACCCAGTGAGTCAGATACTGCCATGGCACTGTTACAGAGAGGAAGAACGAAAAAAAACCCAACAGCTCAGGAGTGAGATCACAATGGGCAGAAAGAAACAGAAAAGGGAATGAAAGAAAGAAAAATTGAAATTAATAGCAGGAATAATTGGCCTGCCTTACGCTTTTCAAAACAAAGTCATGAAGACAGCTGCATTCAGGAGAGCTTTCCATTATTAGATCAGAGATCTCTTCAACTTCATTTTCATTCATAGCAAAAAAAGATCAAACTTTCAAGATCCTTTCAGTGATCGAATAGACCCCTCCAACTCCTTTTATGAAAATCTCAAAAGACATTTTTTACCCCAGGGATTGGTTCTTCTGGAAAGGGACTAACCAGTTCTGTGTTGGCTGTAAAAGGTAGAAAATTACTGGCCATGTCTTCTGTTCAGAGGGAAAGGGTATTTTTTTGGCAATTCGGGCTAGAACCAGGACAGCTGCTCGGAAAAATGTTTGCTTTACTGGATGTAAGGCAGAGGGGTACTACACCAGCCTTTTGGTGTAGTAGGTATCCAGCTAGCCACAAAACAGTAGCCAGAGAGCAGCCTTACATTTTGTCACATTTTTGCTGATGTTCAGGCCCAGCTGAGCTGTTGTTAGATGGATGGAAGGAAGCCTGCAGGTTTCTGCAGGATTTGGGTTTGATCCATAGGGAAACCTGCTGCATCGTATGGTTTCCAAGCTGCCATTGCTTGTGCAAGTCCAGATGCAGCTCTTTATTGGCTGTTAGATGGTGGGGTGAGACCTTCATAAGTTATACGTGCAGCTCCCTTATGTTGAATGGTTGGTGTTGCACTCCCTAATGAGATGTGGCTAGAAGCTGTCTTAAATGGGGGGAAGTGTTTCTTTGTTTTGGCACTTCATTTCAGTTGACAAGCAACCAATGGAATTTTCCTCTGGCTTTTCAGAAGATCCAAACTCACCTTTGGTCAGACATGAAACACGGAAAATTTCAGCGGAGTTGATTGAATTTTTTTGGAAGTTCCAAGGGTATTAAAGAACAAAAACGTGGGGAGATGGCTGGTAAGTCAGAGCATGCAAAGGCAGGTGGGAAAATGTGCTTTGTCTCCATTGATTTGAGGAGGCAGATTCATAGTGATAGAAGTTCAGGGTTCTTCACTGTTAGCCTAAGGGTGATGGTCACTTCATGCAGGTCTGAGAGAGCAGATCATTCAGTGGTTCCAGTTTGTAAAAGCTGGAAGGAGAGAACTTGTGTCCACTCTGAGCATCAGCCAATTTCTGTTTGCTCACTGTAGTGGTGATTTCACAGCTGTCAGTGGAGCTTCACCTACATAAGGAGAAGCAAACACAACATGCTGTGACAGAACTGTGCACTGAACCAAGCCCTGTGTATTCCTATGGCAAGAATAAACACGAAGACTGGAATATTTTCACTTCCTGCTCCCCAACCCAGTTGAGTTTCTTTTTGGGGACTTTTTTTTTTTGTTTTCCCTGTATTTGAACTGCAAATAGGAAGCGAAAAAAAAAATGCTCTTACTGGAAAGTAATACAAAGGAAAGAAAAATCACCCCTAACGTCTTTCATTGCACAGGTGTTATTCTGATATCAGAGTAAATCTGGAGTAACTCTACTCAGGTGAATGGATTCATTCTGGAAAGTCAGAAAGTCCAATCCTGTCTGTTTTGTTTTGCTGGGAAGCAATAGTAGGGCTTTGGAGCAAGCATTACACTCATTTGTTTAATGAAAACCCTCTTTCATACACAGTAATCGTGGGCACCTCACACTTCTAATTGCTTTTTAAATGCAGAGTATTGCTGGGCTGCAGCAGTAATTTTATATCTTGGCTCCGTTTGGCCTTGATTGCATCAGTAGCAGTTAAGAAGTGAGGGCTGAATAGCGTTTCACTGTTTGGTAAAATAATTACTGCTCTGGCTCAACATTTCAATTAATCCTTTCAGTGCTGCTGGAAAATGCTTGTGCCTGTGAGTCCTATCCACATATTCAGTGGAAGGGTCCTCCCCATTCACTCTCAGATGGTTTTGCATAGAGTTCCTTATGCAGCTGAGATAGAGAATGAGTAAAGAAGTGAAGAAGAGATAAAAAGTTATTTGGTAAGTGTGGAAAAGAGAGAAAAAGACATGTTTGGAGGTGTGTCCTGAAAGTGGGGAATAGGAGTTACTTTACATAGCATGGCAGAGAGAAGGGCAGGTAAAAGTGTTCTTTTAAAGACCTGGAGGTTCCCCATCTGGGCTCACGCTTGGATTTCACAGACTTGCCCTTGGTCGTGAAATTCCCACAAAACTACTTCCAATTTCTCACCCTCACTGGTCACAGCCCGGTGGGAGAGGGAGTGGGGTGTGAAGACAGGTTTTCAATGTGAAGGCTGTTCAGGCTGGAGAAGAGAATGAACCCTATTGATAGGACAAGGAAAAATGGGTACAATAGATATTAGGAAGAAATTCTGAGCAACCTGGTCTAGTGAAATGTGTCCCTTGCAAAAAAATCCAAAGACTAATTACTACTTTTTTTTTTTTTTGATTCTCATAATTTTTAACCTAGTAATTTTTAGTCTTGGCTCACACTTCTGTTCTAAGGGTTAGTCATATAACATAAATTCACTTATCCAATAATAAATAGCTCCATTCAAGATCATTATCACAATGGAGCATGGGAACTACACCATTTCAGTGAAAGTAACAGCAGTGATGCAGCACCGAGTCCCATGTCTGCTTGAAGTGAGGGGAAAGTGTTTGAAATAATCTTGGAATTTCATTATATCTGTGATTTTGACCTTTTTGGAGAATACTTGCTCTGGAGAAGCAGGAACATATGAAAGTTCAGAGAGAAAAGTGATATTTGAGTAATTATTTTATTGAAACTGGTCGGAAATTAATTTGAGATGAAATAAATAAAAAAAGAAGTAGCTTGTACAATACAGGACTCTGATCAGAAACAGAAATTTCAGTACAATATGACTCTAGCGTCTTTCCTCCACAACAACTGTGAAGGCATGTAAGACAGTTGCTCTGTCTGTTTGTGCTCCATCTGTAGTTTTTGGAAACAGCCTCTTCTCAGGGGACAGCTGATCCCATCTCAGATGGGAGAGATGAGGCCGGGAGAGAGTGTCCATGTGGGCACTTCATTTTCTTGCTTGTTAGTGAAGAACTATGAATCAGAAAGATAATGTTTTTGCCAGAAAAACTTGTGTCTCTGACATCCTGGTGTTTGCTGCAACACAGCAAGACCAGATTGGCTGCAGAATCCCTGTGTGACTTAGTACTATACCTTGCATAGCCATGGATAAGGTAGAAGAAGAGTCCTCCTCTTCCCAAAGGTGCTACAAGGATCAGTTCATTGCCCCTGAGATGCGAACAGACAACATCCACACATATGGGTCACCCTGTAGACTGAGTATCACACGTTGAAGAATGAATATTTGTAACAAACAGACCACAAGCCACCCTTGGGCTGAAGCATGTTCTCCTGAAACACTTGATGATTTTAAAGGGAGAACAAAGACGAAACAGCAGAGCTTTTGCAGTAGATTTTGTTTATTTTTAGTTTAATATTGGAGAACCCTCCTTCTAAATTTTCTGAGTCAATTATTTGCTGTGTGCTGGTCGCTCAGCTAATTCCAGTACAAGGCAACTTTCATATTGCGTTCACAAGAGCGCCAGCCTTGTTCGGAGCCTGTCAGCACAAGGGATTTCTGTTTGAGAACAAAAGTCTTTACACATTCTGGCTCCGAACGTGTGCGCTGTCCTTTCGAAGCCAAAAAGACTCTCTCCCAGTGCCAGTTTGTGTTTCCAAAGTTGCTCTGTGTCCTCTCGTCATCAGCCAAGCTGTGCTGTGCTACTGAACTACGTTTTTGGAATTACAAGGAGAGCTCGTATAGAGGGGGATTGAGGACAAACTCCACGAGCTCTGTGCCAAATATGTCCCAGGCGATACATGCCCGTGTCTGCAAGGAAGGTGCTGCTGCGAGCAGATGCAGAAGGATCTCAGCTATGTGGGGTGTGAGGTGCTGATGTGCTTCTCTGCTTCTGTCCCACAGTTTCAGGTTTATTTTGGTGGAAATGAGAGCAGGAATTAGCTTGGCTGCTGCCCAGAAAACTTCCTTAACTCTCTGTGGATGCTTCTCCCTGGGAAGTCACAGCTCTGTTTCCAAAGGAGCTGGGCACTCCAGCACGTAATTTCTCAGAGGCACAGAGACGTGAAGTCGCCTGTGGTTAGAGGCACAAGCAAGGCCTCACATGTTTGATGCATCGATGAGGTGACAGCATCCAATGGCTTCTGGATGAGGCTCACCAAGGCAGAGGAGCAGCAGACCTCACATTGGTGCTGGCCACACTGGTGCCCATTTGGGAGATATCTTTGGTGATTTGCATGAGTGTTGAACCGACTAATAATTCAGAAAGAGAGATGTGTTGGTATAAAACATCTCACTGGTAGAATGAACACTACCTATCGCTGTGGGGTTTTTTAATGGAAGGAATGCTGCAGTTTTCCAGTACCAGTCAACCCAAATTCTGCTATTCCTGAATGATCACCTTTGAAATCTCTCTCCTGAGTATTATTTCTTAAAAGGGATATAGATCCCAATTTGTTTCATAAGCCAGTGTCCTTAAAAAATCTTCCATCTCTGAGGGTCCGAGAATAAGGGAAACTCCTGGCGTATGGTATATATGAGATTTAAGTAGGAAAATATCAGAAACAGTTCTAAAAGTACTTGGTACTAAGAAGCCTGAGCAAAACTGCTCATACACAAAAGGGGATTGAATGTCAGGATAGTGTAACAAATATTTTTTTCACCAGCAATCTTTTATCAGATAATTAACAAAGAGTTGTACTGTGTTACTGCTGTTCTGTCATCCACCTCCCATATATGCCCACAATCTCTGCTGATATATGGGTATTAACCTCAGACTGAAATTGCCACGAGCAGTGATGTGAAGGTAAAACAAATTAGTTTTACAGTGATGTGTTTTGCACATACAGACATGAAAAAGGTCCCTAGAATCCCTCAAAGTGTTTTTCGTCTCTCATGAGCACTGTTTTAGAATTTACCAATGCAGTGATGATATAGAATAAATGAATCATTTCATTTTCCCCCTCTGTTCTTCCTATTAAGTTTGAGAAACACTGGGCTTCAGTGTAGAAATTGGTAGCATTTTAAAGTAAGCATAATCTCTGCAATTTAAAGCTTTACTTACACCAAAATGTTACAAGATATAGGGAGCTTCTGGATTTTCCCAGTGGAGACATTTTGGGGATGGCAAAAAGTGACCCATCACTCCTATAGCCTAGAAAAGGACAGAGCAGGTCTTGCATATTTCTAAAGAGGATACTCTACAACAAAAAAGGGATTTATACACCTACCAGAAACTTGGTGAAGAAGAAACAGCAGATTTGCAGAAAGGCCACTTGCCTATTGACTCTACCCTCACAAGTGCCAGTCTGACCATGCTACTTCAAAACCCAGAGATCTCAGAAAAACAGTAAAATCCTTTTTTTTCCTGTGCAGTCAACATTTTCTGAGGGAAATATTGAGCATGTCCATAGGAAAGAAGGTTAAATGGAAACAGTAGCAAAGTGAAAAAATATTGTAGAATATTTTTATATAGATGTAGAATATTGCAGAAAATATTGTACCTGACTGCTATGCTGTGAAATGTGAGCCCGGGTCAGGCAAAGAACCCTGTGATATCTACTGACTGAAATCATCTTGGTCTCTTACTGAACTGGAGAAGGAATGTGGGAAAGCTGGTTCAAGTCCCTGCTCCTCCACAAAGTATCTGTATGGCCCTAGGCACATCCCTTCTTTTCTCTGGGCCATGGCTGTTCATCTGTGAGTGGAATCAACCTTACAACCTCTCTGCACATGAGGGAATAACTACATTGGGTGGTGAAGTCCTTGGGTAAAAGGAGATAATGAATTTATTAGTTTTAGCCTTATACCCTAGACCAGGAAGACATTTTTTTTTCTGGGACAACAGAAACCTTATTTTTGAGACTATTAAGCAAATGAGCTTATTAATTTCTAACAAAGTAAGAGGGTGAATTCCCTAAATCAATGTGAAATGGCACTGATTAGGATCATTGCCTACACAAATCAAAAGGACTTTTACCAACCTGGTCTAGTGGAGGCTGTCGCTGCCTATGGCAGGGTGGTTGAAATTAGATGACCTTTAAGGTCCCTTCCAACACAAACCATTCAAGGATGCTACGATACGCTGAGATCCTGTTATTGCTTGATGTGAAGCTGGTGTGAGACTGGTGGTTCTGCACCCTCAGTGCCCATTCCTGCTGGGAGAGGAGAGCTTACTGTGTGTGGGGGCATCAGAAGGTGCTCAGCAGGAGGAAAGTCCTCTGAGATAGGATGCCAGCCCCAGTTTACAAAACCTTTCCTCGTACTGACTTGTTTCTTTCTGCACCATAAGAAATCTCTTTCCTGGCTTGTGGTTCAGGTACCAGTTCAAGTTCTTTTCTTCAACTCAGGTCTTTCCATCCCCACTGACTTCTCTCCCATGCAATGGAGAAGTATCTCAGCCTCCACCCCTGAAGTTGGAAAGTTAACAAGTTTTCTTCTGAGTCTTCACGTTCTGTAAAAACAAAACAAAACAGTTATTGTTTTTAATAATTCCATACCAGTTAGCCTTAACTCTTTAGCCACACTGTCCTGTTTCTTGCACAATCTGTCAAGAGAAGTTCTGAGAATATCTCATAATGGCAGCTCAGAGTTCTCCTCCCAAAGAAACCATTTCCTTCCTGAGCATGAACAGTGGGGAAAACCAGCCAGAATGATACCAGAAACAACTGTGAAAATAATAACAGGCTTCTGGATTCTGTGAATTGTAATGATATAATATTAATCCAAGAGATGGAGAGAGTTTGCCCACCCTGTTATCAGGGCTATGTATTTAATGCTGAGGATGCAAACATCCATGCTTTCCTGCTGGGTTTCCTTTTGGAACCTCTGATTACAGCACTGCCCCAGCCCATTCAGGACCCATGTATGTGTGCCCTACTGATAGATGAGTAGAGGACCTCTTTGGTGGGCAATAACCAGATGGCCATCCTGGTTGGCATTGATATCCCACATAGGCCACAGCTTTCTGTATGATGCCCATCCTTACTCTGCTCTCAAAGGAGCCATGCAAGTGTGAAGGCTATTAAAGTGCCAGTATCCACTGGTGGAGCCAGTCCTGACCCAAAAGCTTTTGATGCAGAAACAGTCCCAAAGATAAAAGGGGACGTTTTTTAGTTCTCTAATGACAGAGTTTTTGCCTTAAAAAAAAATAAAAAAAAAAAAGGAAGTAAAAAATAAGAGCTGGGAAAAAAAATCTTAGAAAACCCCACAGTAAGTCTGGTTATAAGCAGAGAGACCAGAGGTGGAAAAGTCTTTCTGAAAAGTGAGGAAGAGAATGAAAGTTTGGTGAATGAAAAAGTGCTGTGCTGAAGTGTGACATTTCAACATTAATGCCACTACCACAAATGAGTTTTGTCATCTTTAAGAATTCAGCAAGAGGTTAGAGATGTATTATAATAATGTAGCTACATGCAAGTAGTTGTTTTTTATTATATATTCACCTGAATTTAATTTTCTCCTCTTCCGCAATCATCCAGTAGATTGTTCTCTAGGGGAATATTTATATTTTGCCTTTGAATGTACAGGAATTTGGTAGGGGGCTTTTATATTATTATTTTAAAGTGAATTAAAAAAAAATCCCAACAACATTTAATGATGAAACACCAGATTTCCTGTGTTCTCCAGCCACTGTGAGGTCTACAGCCATTCTGGAGTGATAATGATCTCCAGGGACATTATAAACAGTGGTACTTTTCAGAACAACCTCGTTTTCTTGTACCAGATTTTTCTTTGAAGACCAAGCTGTTAATTCAGGAGTTTATTCGCCAGCAGTCACAAGTATAAAGAAGCCTGTGTCTTTCTATCACTTACAAAGTAAGGTGCCTTAAACTGAGGAGTGAAAAATGAAAACCAAATTAGGTGTATGGATGAACCAATCCAACAAGAGATTCTACATTTTGAATTCTGTAGCTAATCTCCTCTTAATCATGAACTGCTAACTCTCATCAGGTGCTCAGAATTCACTCGTGCTTGGGGAGGATAAAACATAACAGTAAAGGAAGGTGACCCCACAGCAGTAGCACTCGGATTCTGGAGAACTAGACTCAGCTACCTGAACTGCCCTAAAATGCCTTTGATAGGATAATGTGACCCAGCCCATCACAATGTTTAAGGTGTTTAAATTCTCTCTTTGAAATCTCTGGTGTGGTCAGAGGTCTGTGATCTCATGTGTCATCACTGCAGGCTGCTTCCAGATATATGTCTTAACTCCCATTTTTCTCAGGAAAATGGAAATAGCAGACACTCCCTTCTAGGCAATAAAAAAAATCCATCTTGACAAGCTGAATAAATAGTGATATCCATAGTTAGCGATAGCTAATCTCATTCTGTAAATCCAAAAATGCAGCCTATAGTGCAAATCAGCCAGTACCCTGTGAGAAAGGAAACAAGGTAATGGGAAATGGAAATCTGACATTCTCAAATTCTTTTCTTAGCAGTTGCATAGAAATCAATCCTTGTGGCTCTCAGACAAGCAAGTGGGTACCACTCTTGATGCTGCAATGTAAAGTAACATCTCAGACACTTCCACAATCCCCCTCATTCCTCAGGTCAGCTGTTGAAAGTTTTAATCTCATGAGTTTTAAGTCTCACAATATTTTGGTGAGGAAGTAAAAGAGGGTAGATACTTCCAAGTGAAGAGCAAAAACGCGAGAGACTCGACTTCTCTGGAGGAAAATAAAGCTTATGTGCTGTCCAGGTGTCCCTGAAGGAACCTTTGCACAGAATTCAGATTCCTTCCAGTCGTCTGTTGTCTGTCCTGGGAGTGACTTTGAACATCTCAATTCCTCCTTTAGCATGACGGAAAAGTTTTTGCCGAGATCTAATCCAAAGGTAACTTTTGACTTACTATTAATTAAATGCTTCTTATTAGACTTATCAGTATTTTACTAATTTTTTTAGACTTCATCCTTACATTTTCTGAGAAAATGGCTTTCATTTTGGGTTTGCAGAACACGAGCATTTGTGGAGTATTTATACTAGGGACTGTGAAACCAGTTAGCAGAAGAGGATATTCTGCTTGCCTGAAATCTGCAGGCAAAGGAAATTACATGTTACAAATCAAGTTATTTAGTTACAAGTGAAACAATCTTTCTGATAGATTTCTAGAATTTAGCTGGAATATAAATCTGTTATTATTTTCCTTCTGATAAGATAATAATTGGAATCCTTTCTACATATCATATGGCATCTTTTATGATCCTTAAGAGGAATAATTTATTTCACTTCGTATCTTGCAAATAGTTCACATTTTTAAAAATAGCTTAGTGACTTCTTTATTGACATTGTACACAATTTTTGGAATCTATTAATGTGTTGTTGGGCTCTTTTCTCATTTTCATTATTGCATACTGAAGCTGAACTGAGAGCTGTGTTCATTTAGGTTGGAAATGAAGCAAAGCAAGTTTCTCCAGATATATGAATGGCTACTTTTCTCCAAGAGGAAAAAACAGCAGAATAACTGAATGCTCTCTGGTACTCTTCCCTTATTTGTGGAACTAAACCAGGACTGGCGTGTTTTGTGAGGCTCCCACTTTGTCCTGGATTCCAGGAATTGGTTATTCTAGCACCATTTCTAATCTCTCTGGAAGGCAGATGAAAGCCTCAATGGAGCAAACTCATGACTTTGGGAAAGGTTTGCACATTTATTCAGGCATTTGGTTCTTCACCTAAGCCTGAAATATGAGGGTAGTGAGTGCTCTTCTCATTGAGATAGGTCAGTTAAACTTGAGTACAGCTCTGAAATTCCCGTTTCAGTCATTGATTTTCCTAATAACTTTGCTTTTGTTATTTTTTATGTCTTGCCAGAACCACAGCAGATTAAGAAAGTAAAATTTCATCATCCTAGCAGTTCGGTGAATACAATTTCTGCATTTATCAAGTACCAGATAACTGACACCAAGGCAAACAAACAGGCAAATATGAGTGTGTTGCTTTATCTTTCAGCTCCCTCCTTACACATCTCCCCAGGGTATAAAATTTATGAAAGCTGAAGTGTTCTCACAAGGTTTTCTTTTTGGCTCAATTAATAGCTCTTTAGAGGTCTCCTTCACCACAGGCTCCTGTGGACACCAATGTTTTGTTGAACTTGTGGCCCCTTCCTCTGAAACGGAGGTTACTCGATAACCATCCACAACACTCAGTGCATTGATGTACAAGGGTGCAGAGCACCGGTCACAGATTTCTGGAAGCGTATCCTCAGCCAAATCATGAACAAACTCCTGATCCATCAGCCTTTCTTTCTTATAAACTTCACTTAAAAATCATCCGAGATTGTGAAACGCTGCATGAAAGCTCATGGTTGTGGGCAGAGCCTGGTACCCTTGTGGTGTCAGCTAAGACTTGTTTTTCACTCAGCCAGCCTAGCCTGGAGAAGAAAGGACAGACATGGACTAAGGGTGGCCACCTTGAATTTCTACATCGATTGAAATGTTGATGATGCACAGATTGTATGACACATCCTTTGGGCAGCAATTTTGGCTTGAGATACAAAGTGGGGTTTGTGTTCAAAGGTGCAACTTTAAAGCCTTTCTTCTAAGCTCTTTTTCTTGCAAGTGCCTCTTCTTGTGACTCATTTCCACCTCCTCCAGATGAAATTTGTTGTTCTACAGAAGTACCTGCTTAGTACATGGGGGTAGGGGGTGGCGGTGGTGGGAGGTGGCTATTTTGCTATAATCTCCTATGTCTAAAAACTGTCCTTAAAAAGATCAAGCTGAAGTTACTTTTAAACTATCGACTGTACTAACAAGTGTCAAACAAGAGCCAGAAGGATGAGCAGAGGTGGGATGTGAGTGAGTATTAATGATTTATTTTTTGTCAGCCCCCTTATTTTCATTACAAGAGACGCTCATGGAAACTTTTAGCTTTGTTTCAGTGTGCAGAAAATACAGTAACAATCCTGAGGAATGAAACCCTGGGAGCAGCACTGAACTTGGGAATCCACTGACCTGGATGGGAGAATTTCTCCAGACACAGAGAAATGGAAAATTATTTTCAGTCTATGCCCATGCCTGATAGAAAAAGGATGGGCTTAAAGTGCAGAGACCAAAGTTTTACTGTCTTTTCCTCAGCCTTGGTGAAGCCAACAAGGAAAGGTGATCCCATTGCTTGAGCACCAAATTATTGCTGTCATTATCCCCCTCACTGCAGCGATCTAATTCCAGAGCAGTAAAGTGAAGCATTTCAGTATCAACAAAGCAGCTAAAATGTTCCTTTAGGAAGGATATGAGAAAATACTGAGTTTAAAGAGTTGTTGCCTGTTTTGCTGATGTCTGAAGGAAAGCCAGTGAATTAACAGCTACAGAGTTACACCAAACCGTGCCAAGCTTATCCCACCACCTTCAAGAAATTCCTGACCTTTTTTCCTCATCACCATTCTTCCATGTTTGCCCTGCTCCATTTCAACCTCTGGCATCTCCTCCCCTTTTCTTCTCTCTCAGCTGTATCTGGCTGCCTGTAATTTAACTCTTGAACCCACCACTCACTCATGTCCTTATTAGATCAGCCCTACCATCATTACAAGTTAAGTCACCTGCAGACTTTGACTTCACAGCAGTTTGCACCTCACTCCTTAAACAAAACCACAAACACAAAAATGCAGGATTGTCCTTGGGGGAATAAAAAAGTTAAAAAACAAAACAAAAAAACCTGGCTCTTTCAGTCTCCTTAGGAGAAAACTTAAATTGAACAGGCACTTCCAGTTGGAGATGTTCTCCAGCAAAGTGGTGCACTCTCAGACCACTCCATGTCCCTGAACCAATACCTGGGAATGGGGTTTCTGGATTGGAAACCCACAGGAGATGGCAATGCCTGGCTTACCCTACTGCCACTGAGCTGGAGAGCCTTGAGGACCATGAGAGCACAGGAGTAGGTCTCTGTTTTGGCAATCATTGGTTGCATTGGCTCCTTGAGGCAGTTGGTAGTTAAGGTGTAAGGAGAGAACAGCTTGTCACATGGCAGCACCAGAGCTGGGAATTAAAAACACTCCACAGAGGATTAAAGTCTCCTTTCACTACTTTTTTTTTTTTTTTCCTGGAGAAAATTGCTCACAGGCACAGGAAGGCTGATGGCAGCAGCCCCTGACAGGGCACCTGGGCCAGTCACTGAAACGCCCCTCAGACCTTTCTTATGCCTTCCATTCAGGGAAAAGAAACTTCTCTAGACTTACCTAGCAGTGAACCATTACAATGGAGGTCATAAATGTATAGAAACATTAAAAGAGCTTCTTTAAAAGATGCCAACTGCTTTCAATAATGAAATAAATAGCTGCAGTGGTGTTATCTCTGCATAAAGGAATTCTTTTTAATGTTAGCAATGGCAAATGCAAGGAATTAATGCAGGTACTGAAGTAGCTTTATTTAGAGAAGTGAAACAGCCAATTCTAAAATGAGCACTGCTATATAGATTGTGAAAAAAAAAAGTCTGTTGTGAGAAGGAAGCACAAAATTGCATCCTGAAAATGAGAAGCACTCTGAAGGAGAAATTTGTGGTAATGTAAACTGGAACTTTTCTTCAGCGAATCACTTAAGATGAAATTGCTCCCTTCTCCTTATTCTTCCCAAGCTGCTGACACACATAAAAATGTGTGTTTGACCAGCAGCTTATTTGGAATGTTTCTCCTTCCGTAACGAAAATGTGTTATTTCTCTAAACAATATGCCACTTAATACCAACAGAAGTCTCCTTAGCAGATAGGACATAGGTGCAAGGCTTCAACCTGTGCCAGAGTTGGGTCTAGGAATAAAACCCTGCTAGACTCAAGTATTTACTTATTTAGTGATTCTTTCCAAGGTCATATTTTTAAACTGTAGGGGAAACCATCCTGAAGAGTAAACTGAGTGACTGGGAAGTTGAAGTACAGAAGCTTGCTGTGACTGAGTCAGTAATACTCTCTTTAAACAGTGGCCCCACTGAAGAATTGAACTTAAGTGCCTCGGCACAGTAAAGCCTATGTGTTGTCTTTGGGAAGCATTTTCAACTTAATAGGGACGAAGTTTCCTTTATGCCTGATGCAGCAGCACATTTCGTTTCACAAATTTCCTTTTCCACCCATTTAAGCAATTAACTTGGAATGAATGAGATGCCAGATGAATATTACTGCCTCAAGAATCAATAGCTGGTTCTAAGGTGGCTCTGGAGAAAAGAAGGGTCTATATTAGGCAGCTGTGCATTTTGATGTCTTGCCAAAGCCACACCACCTCAGCAGTTACCTCAGAAGCACTGTACCCAGGCCTCTGGGTGCCCTGTTCCACCACCAATTTGTGCCCCTTATTTTTCTCCTGCTCTGGCTCATGGGAGAGGAATGGTGACCTTTTGGGATGAGAGAGTACAACAGAGTCTTTACAGGTTCTGTGCCACGCTCCCTGTCTGTGGACAGGAGGCCCAAGGACATGCAGTGTGCACCCCAGGCGCGGGCAGCTAGCATGAGTAAAGATGGTGTTAATTAATCCCAGTGCCACCACACAGTTTACAAGTTCTAGTAACAAACTCTTAGCTGGTAAAGCTGACCCATGTGTAGCAAGCAAGTCACTTTGCTGATTCCCACAGCTGCTGTGAAAAGAAAAGAGATGAAAAGTCTATTGTGGGTAGATAGAAACCTTCTGTCTTCTTGGATTACACAGGTGCACTTACAGGTGCCTTGTTCAGCTCCCTGTCCTCACATGGATCAACTTGTGGTTCAATGAGCTGCCCCTCAAGAGAGGTGAACAGTGGTCTCCCTCTCTGGTGCCTTCTAGCAATAGTGGTGGGCAGAACTGAATGAGGAATGATGTTTTTATGCTGACAGCTCACTAAGCATGTCTAAAACATGCTGATGAAAAGTGTAGAAAATTGTTGGACCTGATAAAGTGGTTCTTAGATGCAGAGTTGGAAACTCTTCTGGATTGTCCTTCACCCAAAGGATATCTTCAAGGATAATGATTTTCCATTTGTGGGATATTTACTTCTGGAGATGTCTGACCTGGAAAGACAGGATCAGGTTAAACATGAGGCACTTGGAACAAGAGGCTTCACTCCAAGGCTCTGTCCCCACCCAGGCAGTAAGGGACAGATTGGAAGGAAAAGTTTACTCACCAGCTGAATATTTGCCAGCTGAATAGTTAAGGCCATGAGATGCTGTGACAGAACAAAGAACCTCCCCATGAAACCTGTCGAGGTTATTTTCAGCACAGGTCAGCAGTTTCAGGCTGAAGTTTGGAATGTGGGTTCTTAAACTGTTCTTGCAAGACATTTACTCCCCCGCCTCAGGAAGCAAGTACTTATTGCTGTGGTTATGTGGCCTGCATGAGGAAAGCCTCATACACACAGGAAAAGGGATCCTGTGCACTTCTGACAGTCCATCTTAGGCAATGGGAACAACCCCCTTCCGGGCTGAAGAAGATCACCCGATTCTTTAAAACTGGACAGGGTGGTGAATGGGGTCAAGAGAGAGGGAAATGTTCAGTGAGCCTCAGCTGGGGTGACTGCCTGCAATGGCACAGCTGTGTGGTGCCCCAAAGCAGACTGGGATGTACATCACTGGGCAAGTTCAGGCAGGTCCCTGTCCCTCTGGGGGCGAAAATGGGGGTGATACCACCAGAAATGCTTCCACTGCAGCACTGTTGACTGCAGCCTGAGTCATGGTGAAATAGGGGGCTTGCTGAGCTTTTGGATTTATAAAATTCCATGCAATACTTCTTTAATCCAGGGCACAGCAATAGAAAGGGGAATTGTGCATATTTCATTTTAAGCATAAATCTATTTTTGCACTGGCTTCTTATTTTGACCTCGTAGGTTTGGCCTTCTGTCAGAAAGCACCACATCCGATCCTACTAACTCCTTTCTTTAGGTCCTTCCTGTCAGAATGCTGATGTGGTCTTGCTGAATTCTTGCACAAGTTCACTTTATACAGTTTGGCCCTTTAGTGTTAACAATAAGTTTCCTCTTAACAGGGAAACCAACAGCATTACAAACATATGCCTTCATTTACACGCATATGCTGACCCCTAAAAGTCTGGATTTTGGTTCCTACATGGAAACAGTTCTGGTTCTTGGAGATGCTGGGAACATAGACTCCTATGAGAAGACTTGAGTTCAGGCATAGAAGATTGGAAAAGTTGGCGTATTGAACAGGAATAACATTTCACTATAGAAAGTGACAGCCCTGGAACTCTGTGGAAGTAAACTTCAAGCCCTTGTTGCTCAAAACAGCTTCCTTCATTTGGAGTTTTTCTTCTGGTCCTCTCAGAAATACCCCTAGTCTGGACTGAATTCTTTTCCTTCTTGAGCCTCAGACTTTTTGTTTTGTTTTGTGTTCTACTGCAGGGAACTATTCCAGCACCAAAGCTGAATAAAATACAAGTGTGCCAGATTGGCTTCAGTTTTGTTTTAACAAACACTTCAGTTATGCTTAATTTTATGGTTTTTGCTTTGTCACTGTGTTTTCTCAAATGCTACAAAGCTATATTCATTTTAAATGAGCACTAAAGTGAAGTGATCCAACGAGGATTTACAGACGTGTTTATGACGGAAGCAGTGTTGTAAAATCAGGACTGACACAGCACTGAGCAATATCTGGGCCATACTGGATGTGAAGATCCTCTCTCACATCACTTCTGAATTAATTCATCTTGCCAGTTCAGGTGTTTAGAAGACGAAACACGGGTAACTCTTAAATCAAAGTATCTTTTGTATCAAAGTATAAAATATATGCCAACCGTTTTTTTTCATACCCATGAGAAAAGTAAATGTTTGCATTGTTATTAAGAGCAATGGGTTAAGAACTAAAGAACTAATCTGGGAAGTACAGAACAGAAAACTATTAGAAAGGGAATCAAATGTCTGGCAGTGTGAGGGCAGGCAGGAGCACCTGTTCAGCAACACTTCTGTGATTTAATCCTGGTCTTCTTTCAAGCTTAACTTGCCAGTCTCCCCAAACCAACAGCTGAGGTGAGAATCCACCGAAGAGACAAATAAAATTTAATGACAGGAGTTGTTAAGCAAAAGACCTAGCATAGGAACTTGCAGGTTCTTGAGTCTGTTCCATAAGAGCAGCTCTCCTTTGCAGAGGAGAACCCTTCCACCTCCACTCTGGTCCCTGACATGCATGAATACTGGCCTTGCTCCCAGTGATGTTTGCAAATACAGGTGCACATTTCTAGTGCATGATAAACGTTGTTCTTCTTTTTCCTGCAAACCACTGCTAGTGTGACCCTCAGGTATAAATGTCAGGTGACACTACTCTTTCTGCCAAGGAGGCTTGTTATAAAGTAAAGATTTTCAAAAGCAGCTCTGATGCTGAAGAGGTATGGAGGATAAATGTTTTAATTCATAAACAGACATAGAATTCCATTTTCCTAGCATGGGAATAATCCATCCATGTTAGATGATTCAAATTCAGAGGCAATGACTTTCACTAAATATTTAACTAATAGAAATTAATTTTTGGCACTCCCGAGTACTCTCCAAGTTTTTCTAAAATCTCAGAACTGGTACTGGAAACTGGAGACACCGAAAATACCTTTCAGCATCTCCTTTTTTTGAGAAACGGCTACTGGATACACTTTATTTTCAACACAAAAACCGCTCTGCTTCTGGCACAGATGGTTGCTTTAGAAAAGTTTCATTAAATAACAAAATATGCAGTCCTTTTCTACCAGTTGTGTGAAACAAACTTCATTTTACAAATGTGTAGGTTGATTAACATCTGCACTAAAGTGTAGTAAACATATAATTTTAGTCAAGAGTGTGAAAAACAGATGTTCACATATGTATTTCCAATCCTTTCTGAAACTTATTATCTCCTAGTGGCCATCATTTTACATCTCATGGCTCCTTTGCTTCATCCAACAGAATAGATCTGAATATCTTCACCCAACAGAGCTAACACCTGTTGAAGGAATCCAAACTTTCACATCAGACCTTGTGCTCCTAAAACACTTAATAAGGCTCAGCTGAAACATAAATCCAGAGTTCGGACAGATAGCTGCTTCACATTAAAGTTTATTTTCCAGAATTTTGTTGTACACTTTCCATGGATACTCAAAAGAGTAATTTCTAGATATTATGATATTAGTCCATCAGTAATCTTCAGAGTTTCCACCTCACTTGCCAAACCCTATGAATCCATTTAGCCTCTTGTTGACCTTTTTTTTTCCTTTTTTTGTAACATTGCAGGGTGAATTTCATAACATGTCAGTGTTCTACTATCCTATGAGTTGCCAGCAGTAGTCTCTGAGTTGTTCTATTTTTAAGCTACAAGGGTCACTGATATTAAGAATAAACTGGGCTGAAAAGCCTTTTAAGTAATTTCTTCAAAACTCCTGAGAAATGTGTCCCTCTCCATGTCAGTGGATAACCAGATTGCTAGCCAGGATGCTTTTGATAGAAACATATATTATTTTTCTTTCCATTTGAAAATGCTGATTTGTCAGATTTTAACCTTTTCAGTCAGGTCCAACTATACTTTTCTGTGGATTGGGGATAAACTTTCTGACTGAATGATGAGACCAGTTCCCATGTTCCCATCATGTTGCAGCACTGCCAATGACAAAAAAGCAAAGACCTCACTTGCAATGGCAGAGAACCAGCCCTTCAATCCGCCTAATTCAGATCAGGGTGTTAAGCCAAGATAATCTGTGTATTGAGTGACCACTAGTCTGTCCTCTTCAATCCTTTCTATTGAAATTGTTCTACTTTTTATGGTACTGCTGAACACTCATTGACTGTAGAGATACAGATAAAAGAGTTAAGGAAAAACACAGAAACAAACAAAATTATTTTTCACAGAAACAAAAAATTATTTTTGTTTCATCCCCAAGTATTGCTGACTCTTGCTCCAGTGCCAAGCTTGGACTATATTACCCTTGTATGAATGTCTCTTTACATAGGATTTGGAAAAAGAATGGATTCAGATGTTCAGTTTATCCATATGGTGATGTGGCCTTGTGATGCTCCCTGGAGCGTGTGGGCCTGAGCAATCCTCTTGACTGGCATCCCTGTGCAGATGTCTATTCAAACCTGCTGAGACCTCACCTGGATTTTAGAGGACTTGTCAGAAGGAGAGCGAAACATCAATGTAAGATTCATCAGCAATACAAGTCCTTGCAGGTAGCCGAGTAACTGAAGGAACTCAAAAGTAACACAAATGCAAAGATAGGCTGACAAGTTAAGAAAAGAACTACAAAATCTGCATTGGCTGGGAGACAACCGGTGAGGGATATGCTTGTTCCAGTTTATTTGAGGCATGAAACAACAGTTAGCCAAAACAATTATTTGAAGATGAAAGAATTGTGAGGATTCTTTCTTACTGACAGCGCAGATCAAATGCATACTGTGTGTAAAAATGAGGTATCTAGAGACCAAAGAAACAAACAAAATATGGGAGAGCTAAGAAGCAGAATAAGGAAGGCTGTTAGAAGAAAGGTGTATTCCTGAAGAAGGTGAAACTGTTTCACTGAGGGGAAAAAAGAAGAAAGGAATCTTCAGTAGATGAAATGTCTTTTCTGTGAGGGTGCTGGGGCACTGGAACAGGTTGCCCAGAGAAGCTGCGGATGCCCCATCCGTGGAAGTGTTCAAGGCCAGGTTGGATGAGGCTCTGAGTGACTAGTCTAGTGGAAGGTATCAATGGCAGGGAGGTGGAACGAGATGATCTTTAAGGTCCTTTACAAACCAAACCATTCTATGATTCTATGAAATATGCAGATGCAAGCAGACAAATCTAAAAATCCATTTTCAAGGACCTTTAAAGAGGCATAAAAATTGAACAATTATGATTTACCTAAATATATTATGAATTCCATGCAGAGATTCTGCAGACCAATAGACAGTGAAGTTGCGAAAGCAGCAGTGAGAAAGGGCAACAGTGCAAAAGGGAAATGAACTTTTGTTTTCCATTCCTATTCACCATGAGGCCTTAATGCATACTTTGCCTGCCTCAACTCCAATAACAAAACAAGAAATAGCAGGAGAAAAAAATTGTCACCATCACATAATGGTCATCAAAATGTTTTAAAGAAAGACAAGTTGGAAATACTGGATCTTCTGGCTGTGGAGTGTGATCTCTTATTTAAACCTACCTTTTAATGAAATTCTCCAAGCAGAAACACACAAACTTGAGTGCTAATCACATTGGCAGATCTTATAATAAAGAATGATATCCTGGCACACGAGTAAATCGCGTTTATTAATTTATGTGGGAATAATCCAACCAGCTTCTGTGACAGGAACAGAAACCTACTAGTGTTCTTTGAAGGATTCAGTGACCACAGAGACAAGGGAGAATTGGTTGATGAAGTCTTACTGGATTTCTTAAATGCAATCAATGAAGTCCTTCTCCAAAGCCTGTTAGGGTGCCTGCTGTGAGGAAGGTGAGACCTTAATATACATACCTGGATAGAAGATAGGAAACAAAGAGTAGGAAATAAGGGTCAGTTCCTGAAGGTTTGACAGAGGCTTTCCAAGTAACCTCTGTGCAGCACATAAACACATATATATGTATGTGTATACATGTATAAATAAATAAAAATTAACTCAATATCTAATGAAAGCACAAAGCTTGCTCACCAGCCTAGGCAGGACCGCTCAGGATAAAAATGAAAGTTCACTATGAAGATACGCGGAGGCAATAAATCAGCTTCACAATACTGATGAAAAAATGACAGATGGAATTCAGCATTGATAAATCAGAGATAATGCACCTAAGAAAAAAGCCCTCCCAATTAGCATACATAATGATATGCTCTTAGCTATTACCCTTTAGGAAAGAGACTTTAGAAGGATGGCAGGTAGTTCTATGAAAAACAACTCAACGTTCAGTAACAGTAAAAAAAAATCACCTTTGTCTGAATTTAAGAGCTACATGGAGAGGAATAGAGAATTAAAAAATCCTTATGCTACTTTGTAAATCTATAGCTCAAACACATCTTGAACAATGTACACTGTTCCAGACTCTACACCTTAAAAATGTGTCGTAAAACTTCTACTGTAGTTGCAAGTGGATGTGGACAAACAAGACCTGTAAATGGACATCTCCTCTTAGACCAGCTAGCATCATTAAAAACAAAAAAACAAACAAACAAAAAAAACAACCCATAAACACACGACTGAGTGCACAAACCCTCTCCAGATCTAAAATAAAAAAAAGCAGCAGTGTTGTTATCCAAAATCTTGTGTAGTATTTCTGACTATGAAGCTAAGTCTATCACAAAATATTAATTACAGCTACCTAAAAACATTATGTTGCCTAAAGCAGGCCTAGAAATGGTATAAAGAAGTTTTCAAGTTATAGTATGGCCACAATACAAGGGTGGAATATACAGCTCTGATACATAAAGTTGAGATAGATATGGAGAAGGTAATTAGGAAATGACAACTTGCTGTCTTTTCTAGTACAAAATTTGTGGAAGTCAGCCATGAAAATAGTAGGTGGCAGGTTTGAAATCCAGAGGAAGAGACATTTCCTCATATAACACTGAATTAAGCTATGAATTTCTTTGCCACAGGATGTTGTGGAGGCAAAAAGTCTACAAAACATCAAGAAGTGACTAGACCTAATAGATCATAGAGGTAAAAACAGCCAAGTATTAACTGAGAGAGCAGCAGCCAGTGGCTTAGGAAACCCATAAGCCACCAAGTCTTAGAGCTTGAGGAATTTGCAGGGAGACACAATGATATTTTTATTTGGTTTTTCTATGACTCCCTAGACATCCACTTTCAGCCATTAGTAGCACAGTGTGCAAGGAAGATCATTGCCCTTACCCAGTACTGCCTTTTGTGTGTTGTCAGACACCTGGGCTGGGCAGAATGCATCAGGATTTAGCCCAGGGAAGAGGTCTGACTTCGAAGGATGATCCAGTTCAGCCACTTGGATGATTACGGCAAGGAAAGGGATGGAGATGGGAGGCAGTGGCCTGGCATGTTGTGTTCACCTTGTGTCTGATCTCAGAGACAACTTCTTTTGTAAGCTGAGGTGTGAGGTTGGTTTGGGAAATGATGGTGATTAGCTTGAAGAGCTTGAAGGGGTTGTAACACCTGGTTAGGGGTCACAATGCCATTGTTTGGTAAGCCAGGTCAGACACTTGGTGGCTCTCCCATGTCTGGGGTACAGCAAATGGTGCAGTTTATGGATGGTCCAAGGAACTCCACGCTGCTGTCCCTGCTAATAAAACCTGTTGTTTTGAAGGGTAAAGCACCAACTCCACTGCTAGACCTCTCTCTTGGGAGGGATTTTATTTTTATTCAAGCACTGGTACAATGCACAAGTGCTCTGGCTTTAGGAGGATTTCCTGACTCTCCCTATGATATATATTTTCTCAGAGGCCATTGTTCTTGAGTGGAGTTCATTAAAATGAATCTGCAGGTAACTGTTCCTTTCAACTTTCTGACAAATGAGTCTAACTCTATGCTTAAGTCCAAAGGGGCCAGGAAATGAAAATATAGCCCCATTCCCCAATAATTATTAATTTCCTGTCACTATTTTCCTTACTTCAAGAGTTTGGAAAGTTCTAAAAATCTTGTAAGGTTGATTAAAGAGCAATTTGTTAGTGGGGTGGGGGAAGGGTGGTGAAGAAAATGGACAGAAGACTATTTCTGAACACTAAAAATAGTTTTAAATTCCCGCCAAGAAATGACAAATTATTATATACACAGTAAGACAGGGAGATGTATATTTTGTTTTAAATTCCAATTTCAAAATGTACTGCATAAAGTGAAACCACAAATTGAAACTGCATGTGCTCATGCTGGCAGCAACACCACACTTAGGTTTTCTTCTAAATATAATACCCCCAAACCCTACCTAAACCTTCCCACACCTCCTGTCCCCTCTTTAATAAGTAAGAACACAGGCTGTTTTGGTTTCTTGGTGACTCTTTCCTTTCCTTTGAATCACTAGGTTGGAGGACCAACCACTCACAGCCTTCCACAGGTAACATTTCCATGGATTTCAATGAGAGTTTTGCCTGGGCAAGGTCTGCAGTGTTTTTCTTGGTATTTATATGACATTAAGGAATGTGTGACAGGAATGAGGAACAGTCTTGGCAGGAGAATGAGAAGCAAACACCATTTTGTAAAGGTATGGAGAGTTAGGGAGGAAGATAATGATGTTAAGAATACTATGTAAAACCTTACCCTTCTTCCATCTCTGTAATTTCTCCCTTTTAAACAGAAGGGCCTTTGAATTTGAGTCAAATATCTAAAGATGAGTTTGGAGGACTCAGTCCTGGTCATAAGAAACAAGCCACATCAAAATGCTCCAAATAAATCACCTATAATTTAAGCAAAACTGTACCAGAGACTAAAGACAAACCAGTTCTTTCAGCTTTCAGAAAAGAAGTCAACATCAAAGGAGGAACCTGAAGAGAAGCCTAGAAATGTAAATCTGTTGGTCTTTTCACACTCAAATTCTCACGGTTCTTCCATTTCCTTTTACAGAAAAAGAATGTGGTCAGAGTTGGGGAATGACTTAACAGCTTTTATTAAAAGGTAGCATAGTTCTCCCATGGATAACTGGAGAATCATTATAAAGAGAATTTAGCAGTGATGATCTGTCCCAGTTTGAATGCTGTGGCTTGGAAGTTTTGATCCATGAGATGTCAAGTTCTCAGTCTAATTACATGAAAATATATAAATATGAGCACTGATGAGGAAGATAAGTATGCTGCTGAAAGATGAGGGGTGCTGAGTTCACTTCTATGAGGAACGTAGGAAAAACATCTCCTGCCATGTTAAGTGATATTTCATGTATTAGAAAGTGTCCAATATATACAAAGGAGGGCTGCCACTTTCATTTGCTAGGTATTGAGAAGTTAAATGACTTTGTTGTGAAGTCCTTGTGTGAGGACGAATTTGGTCTCTGTTTGGTTTGTCTCAGTTCTGGGTGTGAAGTATCAGAGGTTGGGTGGTGGAAGTGCCACAGTGTTTGTCTGTGTGTAAAGAAGCCATGTCCATGTTCCAGTGGCCAACCTGGATGGCCTGGGGCTTGTACAGGCTCTAATCAAAGCAAGACATGAATCATACTATGTTATAGGCAATTAAGACTAATTTCTCTGAAGGAAACAAGGTACTTCCTGTTATTGTTCTCAAAAAAATCAGAGAAACATTAATTATTTGGAACAATAACACTAAGGAAACCCCCCAAACCCCTAGAACAATACAATGTAGAATAATGTGAGTTAATTGCTAAATTTAGTACCTCCATGAAAAACTCTATACTGACAGCTCTGAATCGCTCTGCCTGGAAAACACCTGAGCACTGCCTTATTTCTAGACATCTGTCACCACTGTTATTATCTAACAACAAGCATAACATGAAAATAATCACTCTGTTTAGGCAGGAACAATAACTAATTGACTGACGTGAAATTACATCAATATCATTATCTCCTGTTGACTTTTTGATAATCTGTTGATGAACAGTTTGTGTTTTCCAGGGTGGAAAACTCTACTTGTTTCCTACCAGGAACCCTGAAGCAAGAAGTTTTCTTTAATGACAACATAATTTTACAAATTTAGGTTATAATGCCTTCCAAGCGCTGTTGATATTCCATTATATCTGTGGGGGGTTTGTTTGTTTGTTTGTTGTCTGTTTGTTTTTAATTGGTGGCTGTTGTTTTTCCAGGCTTCAATCTTTGCAGACTGCAGACTGGTGTATTTGGTGTGGTAGTAGAATAACAACTTTTCCAGCCTAATTTTGAAGTTGTAGACTATTAAAGGTATTTTGACACTTAAAAGGTGGAAATAGGTGCTTCTTAGGTATCCAATTTACACTGAAACTAGTGGGAATTAGGTATCTTTCATGGACTTATCGAACTGTGACAGAAACAGAAGTCACAAAATAACTCTAAATTTCTGATCAGTCTTTCCATAGCCAGTTATATTTATAATGTAAGTTTTTCCCAAATGCTCATTTTTATAAGAGCCCTAGTACTCTCATTCTAACTGAAAAACCTTCTCTTACAAAGTGTGTTAATGCCTCACACATTGCTCTTCTGTGTTTGTGGTTTACGGTCAAATACCACTCAAACACTTCATGGACCTTAGAAACTTTCCTGCGTGATCACAAGTTTGACATACTCAAATGCCAGTGCACACTCTTGGAGGTTTTCTTGCCCTACTACTCCAATTTTCAGAAAACACCAAGTTGCTTCTGAATATCACGTCTTTTTAAGGACTTAAAAATACCATCCAAGCACTTTGGAAAAAAAAATCTTCAGGAACACGAGGGTGTATGTGAATATTTTCAAAGTTATAGTTTGACTAAGCCAGCTGCTGCTTAGATCATCAAACAGGCATGCGTTTGGGACACAGAGGCAGTAATGTCCTGGCATATTCAGCCCAGAATCCTCATGGTTGTGTGAATAATTATCCCTTCATACCGGTCTAGAAATCTTGGACAGAATTAGCAATCACAGCAAGGGTGCTAAGAAATAATTTGTACTGTACATCTGTTAATGTCCCTTAGCCCAGCTGGAATCTACATGCTTTCCTCCCTATCTCAGGTTTCTCAAGTCATGTTGTGTATTTAAGCTGCAGGAACATTTGAGGCAGTCAGGCAGGGGGGAAACACTAACTTCCTTGGTATTTTGATTCCAAACTGTGATCTCCCTTATCAGGATGGGTAAGGGGGAAAAAGTGTCAGGTGTCATTTGGTCTCCCGTTCTCAGCTTGTCTGCTAATTCGAGGAGGAGCCTGTGAAGGCAAGGACATCACGAGTGTCGAAGGCCACTCGCACAAGGATTCTCCAACAGGTGTCCTCTGAGAGCACCTCACTGGATATGACTGACTCTGATCTTTTGAACTGTGTCAGCCAAAAGAATAGTTTGATACTTTACTTCACCTTGTTTTTGAGAAGGAGAAATGAAGACCCAAAGTATTTTTGATCATTAATGCTTCCTCCTTTTGCAGCCATGGGAGCACAGGGGGCTGTCAGGAAAGTGTCTTTCAAAGACATCAGTCATAAAGATAAGAAGGGGAGAGTAGGACAAAGTGGCTCTGCTTTTATCAGTAGGTTGAACTAGACATCTCCTGACAACCCTTCCAACCTACAATAACCAATTATCCTGTAAGGGTGGGGAAGTCTGAACTTTCAAGACTATTTTGCTGTTAAAGGAACAGGGTTTTGTTTTCGAATGCTCAGCATTTTGTTTAGCCTCTCACTTGACTTATGATCGTATCATATTGATGCTTAAGATGGTTTCTTTCATTCACTCTTCCCACTTCTCTCTTTTACTCAAATGCCACAAACTCTTCCCACCCCATATATTTTTGTTTTACTCCAGAATTATGCAATTCATCTGGGATTTGCTTTGGACTGCGTCCAAATACACCCACACAACTGCTCGAAAAGTGATGAGTTTTATCCAAAGATGGACTTGGCAGGTCTGTTTCAAAGGGTTGCTGATCCAAAATGCTTCAGGAAGAAATTTTAAAACACACAAGTATCCCCACAAAGTAATAAAATATAAGGTTGTGAACAGTATTGAAATATTTAGAGAAGCTGAAGATGGTAACTAAAACAGTTTGTCTGAAAATGGCTACTTGTCCACCAGCGAACCAGTATCAGTCAGTTTGATGACAACTAGGTGATGACACACAGGCTGTGACTATTCAGAATTTCATGATGTTGAAGACCTGCCACATTTTTTTTTCAGAACAATATTTGAGTTGGGTTCATCAGGATTACAGGTGGTAGGAGGAATCTTTAACTCACTGTTGACTAATTTTTTTCTGTCTGCAGATGCATAAAACATCCTTTAGAGAGGCCCTGTTGCCCATGGGTAAGGCTATGAATCTAGACACCTGGCTTTGACCTTGAGTCTCCTCTTGGACTGCTCCACAGCCTTGACTGAGTTCCCTTTCTCCTCCAGGCCTTATTAGATACCCTCGAGGGTCCACAGAACAGCCCTCCATTGTAGAAACAAAGAGCTACTGATGAGAACTCCAATGTAATGACTGGGATTCTATTTCTGCCAGTGCACTAATTCCAAAATCCACACCCAAAATCATGATATTACCTTTTAAATGACGAGACAGAATCATTCTCTTTATTCTCTCTTTTTTTTTTCTTCTATTTTTTTCATGATGTTCCCTGCATTTGCGTCCCCTGGGTAGTAACTGGAAAATGTTGACAAGGAGAGCAGACAGTAGACAAGGTTCTATTCGCCCCAGACTGAGGGCTTTGCCTGTGTCAGTGATGTAAGGACACCAGTCTTCTTCAAGAGGTGTGGTTTATCAGTGGAGCTTTTGCAGTGCCTCAGACGTCAGGCTAATGGTCTCACATACAGATTCTGTAAGATGCCTTTCATTCATCCTGCCAAACAGGAGCTGTGCTTGTGGTGCTTTCCCAAACTGAAGGGCATTGCTCCATGAATGCAAGCAATGTTAAAGCCTGAATAATGCACACAGTCTTCCATTTGCAGATCACTTCCACCTCTCCCTTTGCCCTCCCCACCATGTGGTTTAGCTTTTGGCTCTGCAATAGATACTCTGAATCAATGTTAGCTTTCTGAGAGACTAACACTGAACACTGAAAGTCTGAGTCAAATCCAGCCATGTTACAAGTCCATTGTTTGATTGCTGGTTGTTTTGGGCTATTTTCCCCTGGAGTTTTATCACAGATGAACTGGGCCTTTTGGCAGCATACACAAGCACATCTTTTTTTTTCACTCAGTGCCCTGAAGATATCCATATACTAATCACTCCAAATGGAAAGCCAGAATCTTTATAAGGGGAGAGCATATTGTTCCATGTAAAAGTTTGACTCAGCTTTAGCCCACCAAACAGAAAGCACTTAGAAATGAGAAGATGAAGGACAGAAAAAATATCCAGATCATTCAGCTTACAGAGGCACATACTGTGTAACAACATCAGTATCCTGATCTGAGATGCATTTCAGTTTCCATCTCAGTAAAATACTGGATTCTGCACAAGCAGAAACTTGTCCTTTTTACCAGGCTGTAACAAAATATTTGTAGTGGGTTTTATGGTGCAAGTCACCATCCACTGAACACAAGCTGAAGGCTGTTACTCTAATTTCTCATGAGACAGACCACAACACATCTCCACACTAAGCTCCCAGAGCTCAAGACTGGTGCCAGGCTGTCCACAAAGACCCCCAAGGGCCATGTTTGTTTGCTGACAATGACCTGATGGCATGACATGGGCTGGAAACCACTTTACACCATGCTCTCCTCACCCAGACCAACCAGGGACTTGGGAGTCCAAACAACATGACAGGAGAAATGCAGCTGTCCAGATGGCTGTGTGATAGCCTGACTCCTCTGAGCCAATGCCTGTGTGCACATATCTGTCAAACAGCAACACCCAAACCCTGAAACCCACTAATCCTCAAGGACCAACCTGAATCAAATACACCAGGCAGTACTGGGAAGTTTCAATCAATATAATTCTCAGGACAGACAGGCATTTGCTCTGGCATCAGAGCTGTTGAAGACCACAATTACCTGAAACCCCTCTTTTGTTAGCAGGACTGTCTCTCAGAGAGCTGTGTCTTAACCTGTCACTGATACATGCATGATGTAGCTTGTAGCTGTCCCCATCCCAAGCAAGTACTGGATTCACTTTTCCTCTTCTGACCCCACAGAGAGACCAGAAAGCTTCCTCCAAGAGATGACAGATGAAGTCAGATGAGCCACTTTAGGGAAAGGAAAAAATTATGGCTTGATGGCTTACCATGTTCAGGATTTTCTTAGATATGGTAGAGCTGTATGAATCAGTATAATCCTGCTCACATCTCTGGTCCTTGTTAGTTTTCATACAAACATAGGACAAGAACATGATTTCCTCAATACTTCACTTCCAGTTGAAGAAATCAATTCAAATCCTTTATACTAGCTGGAAATTGCAAGATGCTGAGAAACTCACTTTGTTTTCCCTTTAAATGCTTCTTTTAATAATATGACTAGAGAGTTGCATCCTTGGATACCTCAAATTTCCTTGCTTTTCCTCATGTTATCATTCAAGATTTCTGTGGATCACCTTCACGACCAATCAACTTCAAAGACTTCTTCAAACATCCTAATCCCTCTGCAGTCCATCTATATGTTCCTAACTCTTACTCCTATATATTTCTGTGAGATCTTGGAAGTTTCTTTTAAACCTCTCTTCTTGCACAGTCATTTTATCCTTTGCTCCATCCATCCATCCATCCATCCATCCATCCATCCATCCATCCATCCATCCATCCATCATCCAGAGTATCAACTCCAGCAGGACCTGAGCAAAGCTGAGGTGGAAGCAGAAGAAAATGCTTTCAGTAGGTATAAATGACAGTCATAAGATAGGACATTGGCCTAGGGGCAACTGGGATCTGTTTATGCCATGAAGTGCCATGCAGAAATACCTGAGCTAGCTGGGAACATGCTAGTTCAGGTTACAGAAGCAAAGTGTACACACATTAGCAGAAATACTGGAATTACTTGGGTGTGGCTTTCAGGGATTATCCTGTTCCACCCAAATAGAAAAGTACTGTGAAGCTTATGCAGCCAAAAAAGCGATCATTTCCTTACACTTTTAAAGCCCAAAAGATTTTTGAAAGTTTTTTCTTTTTTTATTTTTTTTTCCCCTCAAAGAATCATTCATTATGGGTAGTACATTTTGTACAGATGAAACCTGTAGAGCAGCTGTGAAGATACCACTGCTATTGCTGCCCTGCCTAGTGACTCCAAAGTATTGATGACAAAGTTAGAGCACAAGCAAAAATGGTGGACAGGCTGAGTTGAATATTTCTGCTTCCCTGGTCACCAGGAAAAGTGGCTGGTGCAATTGAACAGAGGGGAATTAGGAAAAATAGTCATCTGTTTCAAGTAGGCTACTGAGAATCAGATCTCATTGCAGGGTCTTACCACCGTAAATCACAAAGCCCACTTCTCTCTCACACTCCTGCATCAGTTCTGCAGAGTTCTTCCCAGCCTACATTCATAGAGAGATGAAGATGATGAACTTAAGCTCTTGGTGCACAACCATCTTTATCTCTCTAGGAGGTTCTTATATAGCCCCATTACCTTAGCTTTTTGCATGAGTGTTTTGCTTATGGTCTCAGAAGGCAAATTTGATGAAATTTCCACATTCATTTTGGAAATGGTAAAAGTGGAAGACTTTGCTGTTTGTCCAAGGGAATCTGTGGAAGGAATTAAGCCAAGGTGTCTCAAATCTCAAATTAGCACTTTAATCTCTACATGATCCTCCTTCTCTACCTCAGTTTCCCCAAGACAGAGGACATTTCCTCAGTAGAGGTCCAACATACCCACTGCAGACTTAGCTACAATAAATTCATAAAGCAATCACTGAAATAAGCACCTTTATTCTCAGACAACACATTGGCTGCTCAGGAAGCACCATAGAACACAAGCTTCTTGGTCAATGTGTTAGGGATTTCCTCCAGTGGGTGAGATCTCCTCACTGCCTGCACAAGAGCTTGGTGGCGGCCCATTGGCATGGAAGTGCTGCATTTTCATCTTAAAAACACAGAGAAACAAGGAATACATCTGGATTATGCCAAGATGGGGAAACTACCTAAACAGGAAGAGGTTAATCTGTGTGGTGAGCCAAGGTCACAAAGGCTGATGGAGAACAAAACTGCCTGTCAGCTGTATGGGTTCATACCCCGGGATGCAGAGCATCCACACATGGCAGCTCCTCATCCCTGTGCTGGGCTCACCTCCCTCCCACAGCAGTTTGCACTTCACTAGCAGCACCAACCTTAAAACTTCCTTTAGCTTCCAGAAAGAAGATAAACATGGCTTTCAATGCAGATTAAATACACACACACTTTTGAAACATGGTCGGTCATTACTAATTCATGGCTGCTGTCCAGCGAGTGGAGAAAAACATTTCCCCTCATAGGTTTAGCAACAAAATCAAGGAGAAAAAAAAAAAAATCAATGACTTATACTGTACACTAAAACAGCTTAAAACACAAACGTTTCCAGAGTACAATATTTCAAGCACTCTTGCAATGGGAGGAGCTATTTTTTAACTGGATTCCTACTTTTTACTACCAACAGCCTTGTCTTATTTGCAGAGGCTCTGCTAGCTGTCAGACATCCTGACTCCACTTAATAAACTCACTTAGAGCAGAACTTTCTTAAGTCACAGTGTAAGTACATAAATTAGTTGTTTCAGCATTAGAGCAACACACTTCTCTTTCTTCCCTCTCTCCTGAGCACTGAGCTATGATGAAGAAACTCAAGTCTCAAAAGAACCAACAGTTCATTTAAAAATGCTGCCATAACCCAACATGCCACATATGCTGCAGCTCCCATCAGCTTTGGTTGGAGATGCAGGGATGCTTAATTGTGGGTAAAACAAGGCAGAGTTTGGGTCCTTAGGTCTGAGACCCTAAATTTAAATTTAGCTTTTGAAATGCTTTGTGTGCAGTGATCTCAGAGAAGGAACTGCAGAGGTGACGTCAGGTCATAGGCAAATTTTTTATTAAGTGAAGTTTAATGCACCAGGAAGCTAAGAGACTTTCCAGTGTCTCTCCAGATAAGCAGGAGCAGGACATATTTCATTAGTGGGTGGACCTTAGTCTGGTTCCTTGTGAAAATGAAACTCAAACAAACCCCATAGTCATGTCCCTGTCTCTGTCTGACCCTCCCTCATTACTCCTTCGTCCATTGGTCAAATTTATTCACATTGCAAAAGTAAATAAAACTGAAGGGTATGAGCTGCCAAGTGAGACAGGGATGCCAAAAGTCCTGCTGTCTGAGAGGAAGGCCACTTAACCTTTCAGCGTGTCCAAAAGGGGATGAGATTTTGGCAATGCAGGCTCACACCTTCACAGAAAAAAAATATAAACATGATGCAAAGCTCAAAGTTGCTGGGCTCTGCTCATACCTGAGCTTGCAACTGGTATCTGTTGCTGTTGATGCACAGAAGTCACTCGTGACAAGCCTGGAGGGACGCGTAGGGTCACCTAACCCAGAACCTAGTTCTGCTAACTCCTCTCTTGAGAAGCCATGTGCAGCATGGGATCTGTTTATTCAACGACCCCTTTACTGGAGGGGATGAAGTGACTTTCCTTCCCGCCAAGCCAATTCCCCTTTGGAGATAGGGCTGGTCTGACCTTTCAGAGCAGAGGGATGATAGTCACCCTTTCCCAAGGGTAGCCCCTTCAACACCAGAACAGGGGGAAAAGAACCTTGCACTCGTGGGAGCTGGGTGGGAGCTGGGGACAGCATCTATTCCTGCTCTCTGGTCCTTTGCCCTGCCCTGGCTGTCCCTTGGGCAAGTGCAGAGCAATGCCAGGCTGGTGACAAGCAGTAGCTGGCAAAGCTCAGTGTTGCAAACATTGTGTTTCTCTTGCCAGCTGCTACGTGTTGTACCTGGTGGCAGCTGCTATTTTTATATTAAAATTTATTTCTTGCTAATAATCTCTGTGTTACATCTTGAGAACCAGATCTAGCCCTCTGGTAATTTGATCTTAATTAAACAACTCAGTTGCCAGTCCAGTCCCTTTCTGGTAAGATGTGTATTGCAATGTTTGGTGTTAGTCAAAGACAACAGACATTTATCAGACCTGGTGTTGTAAATATAGCTCTATTTCCAAGAGGTGCTGATAGGAAAGTTTGCCTTGCCCTGCCCTACCTCTCCCATAAGCTGAGTCATAATAACACACAGGGTTAAACCCAACTCCATCACACGGTGTAATGCTCAGCAAGATTTGGCAGATAGGAGAGCTCACTAATCTTACAAATCTCATCTTTCACACTGAAGCAGTTGGCTGGGATGCTTGGATGCTTGCTTTTTTTTTTTTTTTTGCCTGTGTTTAGGTTATTGTATAATACAGTCTTCCAAGTTACATAATGGTTTCTCCCTTCACTTGATGTCATCTGAGCCCTGCACAGGAATGCACACACATCGCCTCTGACAGTTTGTGAAGTCCTCCAGGGCCACTGCTCCCTCTCCACACAACAGTTTAGAAAGAGCTGGTGCTACACATCCATACACACATGTGCTTTCCAAGAGCCAGCTACACCTGTCTTGCATCTCATGCCATAACCTTTTGGAGAGTTTTGAGCAGATTGTGCCAAATTACAATGAGATTATCATCAAAAAAGAACTATTTTTTTCCCCCTCCTGGAATAACTGGAGTTGCCAAACATATTTAGTTATGTTCTCAGATGAAAAAGCCACATTCACTGCAGCAGTCAAGCTCTCAGCTGTGGGGAGTCCAGGGGTTGTGGTCCACTCCGAAATGCAGTTTTTGACTCAAGGTAAAATCTTTAGCTTATGGAAAAAATATGCCCTTGCAGACAGTGGCAAGCAGATGGGAGGCAGATGCTTCCTTCACTAGGATAGTTTAGCCAGAATAAGGGCTGGGTGTAATGGTAGCTGGAAACCTTCTGATGGTTTGTTGCTCACCACAGTCTAGCCATTTTTTCCAAATTCTAGGTGGGTCATTGCTAAGCCCTCACTGGACTCCAGGCAAATGGTGCCCAGGTGGCAGAGGCACATCTGGCATAGCAGGGGCTGCTCACAGAACACATCATCCTGATTTCACCAGGTCACCTCCAAATGAAACTCCAGCCTGGTCAACAGCAGGTCCCAGGAATGACTCTTCAAAAACATAATTACTTCTCACAAATAATTTTCCAGTCACAGAGTTACAAACTTTGTGGAAGGTTGTGAGTGGATTCAGTTCTATCACAACTATTTTTTATTTTGTTTTGTTTTGTTTTGTTTTGTTTTTGGTTTGTTTGTTTGTTTGTTTGTTTGTTTGTTTGTTTGTTTCTTTGTTTCTTTGTTTGTTTGTTTGTTGGTTGGTTGGTTGGTTGGTTGGGGGTTTTTTGCCTCTGTTTATTTTTTCATTCTTTGCTGCAGTATTTCTCTACTTTTTTTTTTTCCCCAGTGGATATTTTCGCTCCTCCCCTGCCTGCTTCATCTCTCACAGCCTCTCCTAACCCAGTGGCATTTGTGTTCAAATGTTCAACCCTACCCTACTCAAGAGGGCTCAGGAGCAGGGTAAACAAGTTTGACTGTGTGTTTAGCATGCAGCTCAATTGTACATTTACAGTAGATATTCTGCTTTAATTTGCTTTTAAACAGCCCCTTCAAACAGCTCAGAGCTCTGGACATTGTTCTTTTAGGTGCATTACAAAACCATAATTAATTAGCTGTGCTCCCCTGTGGATTTTCTCAGATTTTATCCAATCTTCCCGCCAATTTTAATGACCTTCCCAGTTAGGGGCTCTACATCTGTAAATGCTGAGTGCCATTCAGCTTTTAGTAAACAAGGGGTATCTGAGCAAAATAGGCTGAGCTTGAAATCAAAGAGTTTACTTGTTTGTACTACAGGAGACACTGGCAGTCTGGGTGGCTCTTAGCACCTGCAGTGCTGTTTGATGACTGAATTTTGGCTTTCTGTCCCATGTTAAGAGAGCTCAAGATTGATCTGTGTTACCCTTCCATAAAGTTGGGATTGTGGGGAAATCTGTACTGCAGAGCCTTGCTATCCCACCCACTCTTCTTTGCTTTTTGAAAGCGAGCAACACCACTTTTTGTTCATTGTCCATGCAAAACCTGCCAAGAGCTCTCCAAAGAGAAAGTCAGCCAAGCAACTTTCAGCTGCTCCCTCTTCCTGCTGGCCTCAGGCCAACATTCCCTAGCAGGTGTCATGTACCAGCAGATAAGAAGAAAGAAAAAAGAAAGAAAGAAAAATGAGCAACAGGAAAAGATTTGATAGTTTGTCACTTGAACATGGACCATCTACCCTCTCAGTTCTCAGTGGTTTTTCAGATTTTAGCAAACATGGTGCAAAGGCAACATGGACCTTCATACTACCTTGGAAGCCCACCTCATGCAGACTATTGCTGCAAGGCAGGGACTGCTGCCCATATAAAGGAGGGCATTTCTACCTGGAAAGCAGCAGCCAGCTTGTGGCTGCACAGGAGGGATGGAAATACTGGTTTTGTTCTGGTCAAAGCTGGATTTTAGGTGGGTCCTCTTCAGTCAGAAAAGTGGCTCTGTGTTGTGTATGTGGCTGGAATAGACCAACTGGACTTTTTTGATGGATGTGGTATGTCAGCATAGGACTGGCACAGTTGCTTGGATCCAAGTTTGGCATGAGCTGCATGAGAAATAATTAGGCCCAAGAATCAGCAGAACTGCACTGCAGAGCTGGCTTCACAGGAATACAAAGCCACATCATGGGAATGTAAAGAGATGATTTTCCCAGTGGTGTCAAAGTTATGTGCCACAACGTGGCAAGCAGGTTTTCTCTGCATTCCAAGAATGTTCAGAAAATATGAAACCGTAGCAAAAGGTTCCCTGTCTGGGAAACAGAGAGTGCACAACCAAAATAAATTCTTTTTTAGTACTAATTAGAGAAGCCACAGTATGAAATGACATTACCTCTCACACAACCTGCTTTCACCAATATGAATTACGATTGCTCTTGAAGAGTCTGGTATTAAATGTTCCAGTTTAGATGAGTGCACAGTTCCTGCATGTGCAGGGTCTTTAGTTGCACCTGCATTAGAACTGTAGTGCTGCAACCAGCCAAACCTCTTGGTCTGCTCGCTCTGTGGCAACTCGACAGCCTTCACGAGCCTTCGGGTAAGAGCAGCTGTTCAAAGGGCTGAGCGCTGAGTAAGACGTAACAGGCATTGCCGGAGGTAAGCTCACTAATAAAAGAAAAGTGATTAGGCAACAGTGCTCTGTCTGTGCCCTGGCTCTCCCCCTGTAAAACAAGGATGATAGTATCACCCTTATCTTGCAGGGGAGTTGTGAAGATAGATCATATTAAAGGTGATTTAAAAGGTGCTCAGAGACTGGTGGGTAGAGGAGCAATGTAATTGCCTCAAAGAGTGAGATTTCCTTGCTGCAGTCTTTAACTTTCAGATGGATCAGGGCAAGAGCTCATATAAGCTGCTCCTTCAGGGCTTTCCAATGGGGGCAGCTTTGGGCCCCTTTGCTCCTTCTGGGACTGATATTAAGCTCATTGTTTGGGTTTGCAGAGGCTGGAGAACCTTCTAGGGGATGTCATGTAGCCCCAGCAATGCGGCAGAATGGCAACAGATAAAAGACTCTGGCTGGAAAAGACAAGGCTATGGTCTACTGGCTGAAAATGGGTGAGGAGCCAGGATAAGGACAGAAGTTCATGTGTGTAGGGGGAACAGAGTGTTCTCCTAAAGCACAGAAGCAAGGCTGTGGGCTGAGTTAGCTACTGTCCTCTGCCTCAAGTCCAGCATGGCCATGAGTGCTCTGGTTCTCAGAGTTTGAGTCATCCCAGGAAAACATGAGGGCCAAAGACTGGGTTTTGTGGTTTTGAGTCCATTCAGGGGTTTGGGTACAGATGAATACAGCTATTGGACACTATATCAGAACGGCTGAAAATGTTAATTTGTAATACATAAATGGCAAATCCTTTTCCTCTCAAGCAATGACTAAAGGGAAATACAAATTCCTGCTTGCTGCTTCCACGCAAACCTGATGAAGCTCAAATGAGACACAGTATGAAATCAAAGGGTATCTTTTAGATCATCTGAGAGGATAAAGTGGAGGAAAAATCCATTGGGTAGTAGATTATTTTGCCCACTTCTGTTCTCTGTATCCAAGGTAAAATTATTTTTTCTAAGTGATCTGAATTGAGTTTGAATTATTAAGATAGAATAAAAGATTAATATCAGTCTGGTTTTAGGCAGTCATTTTCTCAATCAGTTGATATGGTGATTAAAACTCATGGGCTGCCAGATGATTGCTGTCTAAGGTCAGTCCCTTCACAGTCAATAACTAATGAAGACCAAATAAAGACACTTTCAAACAGCTCTCAAATACCAGAGCACCAAGTGTCTCTCCTGTGGGATTACCTTTCTGACAGTGACTTTTCCCAGCCAGCCTGAGTAGTGGCCCCTTCCCAGCAAGATGAGTGTATTTCCCTCAACCATTTTTGTTACTTTACCTTAGGACTGAGAAGGAGCAAAATCTGCAGATGTTTTAGATGACTGAAACTCTTGGTTGGGTCAGCATTTCAGGAACAGGTAAGAGCTGTCTGGTGAGGAGCACAATTAGCTGATGGGCCAGCCCATGGTGCTGCAGCAATGCTGACCAAGGGCCATGCTGATGCACCAGCACTCACCGTATCTGCAGTGTGCTAAACCCCATGGGCTTTATGGTGCAAAGGGCTGGGTTGAGCTGTCTGTAAACAACCACATTAACCCTGACAATGCTAAAGAAATTAGACCAGACCTTGGTGTATAAATTGTCACATGCCAATGCCAGCCTGATCAGAAATTGGATCAAGGAGAGCAGGAGCAGCCACGTAATGTGCAGAAGTGAACCAAGAAGTTTCCAGGTTGTGATTTTTAAGACAGACATAGTGGTGTTTTTGAAGTTTTATAAAGCCATTTCAAAGTGGTAAGGGTGTTAACAAAGAAGGACCAAAGGATGAGATGAGCTTGCAGGTCAGGAAGATAGGGAGCCCTTTGTGCCTGCTGTGAGCCAACTTCTGCCTGATAAACTCATCTCAGCCTTGATGCTTTTGGCAGACCTGTTGGGTGTCCATTTCCACAGCCCCAGCAGGTCTAACTGTGGCTGTGTCAGCTTGGTTGTGTGGAGACTCATTTTTCCCTTGATATACATTTGCATGTGGGGTCCTGCATTTGGAGGATTTGGCACATCATTACCACTGGTTCAGAAAACAGCTGCCACTCGTGAAAGTTTGCTATGAATGTAACTAATCCCTTTGGAGACAGCCAATACCAGACCTCTGCACCATTTAGGTCCCCTTCAGATGTGAAATTTTGCCTTGCAATTCTATCAAATAGACACATGGAGTCTATTTTTAATTCTAAATACCCCCACTTTGGAGTTGTTGCTTTTTCCTCTATTTCCTTTCATCACAGCAAGGCGCTTATTAAGAACTTGCTTCTGCAGCAGAGCAGACCCATACAATTTAGATTTTATTTGTTGAAGAATAACCATCTGTCAGCTACTGAGAAGGAGGAAAAGAAACTACCCCTGAAGATTTGGAGATCTGCAAGTCTTTAACTAACTCTCGGAACACACTGTATCTCAGAACAGGAACTGAAGTACCCTGGGAAATCAAACAGGAAAATCGAGTAATAAAATGTCCAGAGAGGCAGCGTGCAAATGTGCAAATGTGAGGGTGGAAGCACTTGCCCGTAGAAAGAAAAGGGCTCAGGTTAATAATCAAAATGACCTCATGCTAATAAATTAGGCAAGAAAAGTGAAGGACGGAAAGGAAACTGCTCTTTAAACGCTCATTGTCAGAGAGCTGTTTAGCAGCTTTCGGTACAATCAGCAAGTGCTCCCTGGTGCAGGTCTCTGGTTACCTGTTATGTTTGTAGCAAACTTGCTGAAGGGTGTGCTGCAGAAACCTTCAGGAAGGTCACAGTCTGTACACACATGGTGTGGTGGATATGTGAACTGCTCTGCATAATTACTCACCTTTTTTAATAAACTCCCCAGTCTCTGCTGAGACTTCCAGTGGCAGCACAAGAGGGACCTGCATCAACGTACACAAGGAACAGTGGCTGCTTTTACAGGCGCAGAAGGCCCCTTCACTGATGTGTAACAAAGCTGTGGAGCCAAACATGCATTTCCACTGCTTGTTGGGCTCGAGCCAGTCCCACAGGCTGTCACCATCCACCCCTGCTGTTCACAAAATTAGTCCTGTCCCACACAAGGTTGAGAGGTGACAAGTGGTGGTAGGACGCAGCTTTAAACACTGCTCTGTGCTTTCCTCAGACCGTATGGCACTGCTCTGCAGATCCTCTATGTCTGTGGTCAGGTGGAGCTGTAGACAATTTTGGGAAGCTCTTTGGTACCTGGGTGTCCTCAGTTTTCCAGCTGTCAATGGAGGCAATGCAAACTCCCTCAGAAGTGCTTGCCTGTCTACAAGGACTCCTGGGTCAGGGGCATTTGTTTGGCTTCTTATTTCAATCACAGGCACCAAAATCTGAACAAAAAGGACAAAAATAACAAAAAGTGTAAAAACCAAAACAACAAAACATCACCAGGGACAAATGACAATGTTCCCCTTGCCCAGATTAATGTCCCTTGCTAGGCTAAAGTTGGGAGAGTTAGATATCACGCCTGCTGTGCACTCTTTGTCCTGATGTCTCCTGGGTCTTTTCCACAACCTTTGGTACAGACACAGGTGCTCTGTCCTGTGTCATTGCTCAGTTCATACCCCAGTCAAGGCAACCCAAATGTGCCCATTTCCTTCTGCTATGGGCACCGTGTGCTCTCACGAGTCAATTCCTGGCCCTTGTGCTTGAAGTACCTCAAGCTGTTTGGAGGGAAGTTTTCAAGCAGACACAGCTGAAGGGTCAGCATCTGCTATAGGGGCATATCTACTCTGGTGTTCAGGTTACCTGGTCACTCTCCTCCAGCCACTGTCCTGTTTTCCTCCAGGAGGGCCTTTTCCTCCCTTGTCTCCCAGTGTATCTGGGAAACCAGCTCACCATACTGTGGGTACAGCCATCTGGAGGAGAAGGCAATGCCAGATGGCTTAGTTCATTATCTACAGACCGTTCTGAATCTCAGTGTCATGCTAACCATGAGCACCATCCTTACTCACAACTTCTAACAACCCCACCCCGGCTTGGATCCTGTTTGGTCACAAAATCTGTTCCCACCATGCCTGGACCTTGAAGCAATACCAGAGAACAACCCACACTGATGCAGTGTACCCGCATGCAGGAAGCCTGAAACCTCTGTAGGAAACACATCTCCTCAGAGGCTGTGAAATGTTGATGTTCCGCTGCTCTTTGTGGAAAGTCAACCTCTCTTTGCCGTTGGGACTCTTACCTCAAGACTAGCAATGGACTTGTCTCACCTGCTTCAGACTCTACCACAAAGAAGTTTAACTGTTTGCTGAGGGTCAGAGCTGGGCAGGCTTACCCTCTTCCCCCAGTGCAATTAAAACCTGCCCATCACTGATTATTTGCCAAGCCTAGATGGGCTCAGAGGCCATTCCCTTGTAATCTAAGTGGTATGGACAAAAAGAGATTGCAGTTTAGGGGAAGAACTAGTGAACCCAAGTCTGAGTAAGTGACAACCATGGGCTTGTAAGAAGCAAGAAAATGTCATGCCATGCTAAACAGAGTACCAGAACCTGGGAGAGAAAGGAGACATATCTCTCTCCCACTTCTTCTTCTTTTGACTGTCCCATGTGGTTACGAGGGCCACATGGACCTCTGTTAGCTCTTATGTTCTGCTGTGTCAGTGCCCCTGAAGAGTGAAATATGCTCCCTTGAATTAATGCTGCTAATGACATTCACCTTCCTATTGAAAGCCAATGCATGCTGCAAAACCAAGATTTCTCAGAGAAAACAGAGGAGACAACACACTAGGCCATGTGATTTACAGTGGCTACATGATTTCTTTTTTAATTTCCTTTTTCCATCCCACCTGAATTGAGTCTCCACAGCAAGCCTAAGGAGGCTCAGCAAACCCCCAACTTAGAAAATGAGCGAGATTAAGTGGATCAGGCAACAGGCTCATAAGTGGTAGAGAAACCTTGTGATGGGAGAGAAGGAGCCACTAGGGAAAGTTTCATAAGAAACAGGATTAAATTACATCAGCTTGCATAGCTTGATAGCTTGTGTCAGAACCTTGCCCTGTGTAACAAACAGTGGACTACAGACTAAAGCAAAGAGCCGCTACGTCACCTCTCTTTTCTTCTTCCCACAGTGAATCCCACCTGTCAATCACCATAAATTGCAAGATTAGACATTTACTATCTGTTGGGGTGAAATGTGTTACTTTCATGCCCTAGCTGGAAGCTCATAATTAGCTCACACCTTCTTATCAGACACCAGCTCCATTTTCCTGTTGTTCTTACTTTTATAGCTGTTTTGCCTGCTGTAAATCTGTCTCCACCGGGGATGCCTCATTTACATCCATTTATTGCAAGAAAGACTGAAGTACATTAACATTAATTGACTCCAGTTCTGAGTTTTATCCACTATTTCCCATGGGTAAGAGGGCAAGAGAGTTTCTAACCATTTAGGTGCATGAACTTTAAAGATGCTGGGCTGAATTCTGTTCTTTGGTAAGGCCATCTCCACCCAGAGTTATTTTTGTGCTTTAAAGTGCAGTTGCTTCGGTGTAAATTAGGGCAGGATCTACTCTGCCACTAAGTTTTTCCAGTGTCTAATTAGAAAGCTACATGCTAAAACAATTCCCTCCTGCTAGGAAACTTTGGATCCATTTGAAGTTTGGAAAATATCTTGCTTTTATGTCTGGACTCTCTGGGGCTGTTAACATGTCTTGGGGCTGTTGAAATGACTTTTCAATTCCATAGAATTGCACTGATGAAGATAAATTGCAATTTTCTGCCTTATTTTCCATTTTCTTGTTGCTTGCTCAATTTCTCACCATCCTTGATGCTTTATATTCTGAAAATGTTGAAGTACAGTGGAGAGCAGGGCATAGTTCATTATTTGGATAACTGAGATCTAGTCTAGAGTTATCTGCAAAAGAGATACTCAGGGGTTTGGTCTTTTTATTATTATTATATTTCAGCTTTTCAAAGAGGCTCTCAAGGGAACAGATTTTAGCTAATGTATGTGTTTGTATATCTCATTACCTGCAAGGGTATTGGGCAGAGGGATGCTTGAGGAGTCACTAGCAACAGTGTCTGTTTCCTCTCTCAAGGTACAGAGCACCACACTGCATCTTGCCAACGAGGCTTACTCATGTCTCTGGGCTGCATTTTCCAGTGCTCTTGCCATCCTCATTTGAAGCCATTTGTTGTCACCAACTGTTTAACAAACCTCAGCATGGACTTTGTTCTAGTAGACCTTGCAGGAGCCATCAGGCTACTGGAAAAGTCTCTCTTCACATTCAGTTAGCACCAACACTGCCCCAAACTCCACAGCACACAAAGGTCGTATTTCTAGGGAAGCCTGCAAGATCTGAATCTTGCCATATCCATTTCAGTGCTCTGTTTCCAGCTTGATAAAGGGGCTGAGAGTACCAGATGCTCTGAACACTTGCATGAGTTGGCCATGGCACTAACTGCTTAAGGAAGAGCCTCCCGGACACCGATGGGTTCACAGAGAGCAGCAGCATGGCCAGATACTTCTTGTTTTGAAGCCCATGAATACTTGGACACAAGATTGTTTTAAAAGCCACTCCAGTTTTATTTTAACTAGGGAGTTTCCTATATGGGAAATAGCCTTCAGAGCCTGGATCTGATGAGTCTTCTCCAAACACTTTCAGTGAATGATTGTGATCATGAGTATTTTGTTGAGCAGGCAGATCCTGGCAAGAGATTATGCCTTGCAGATAGTATTCTCAGAATAAATATGCCCTCTGGTTTTGGGGGTGTTTGCTATAAAGACTAGAGAGCTGTCAGATCATGCTATGAATACACCCCAGGCTTCTAAGTCAAGATATTTCTCAATAACAGGAACAGAAGTACCCAGTACCATGCTCACCCAAATACACAGTCTAACCAAAGACCCGTCAACCTTCCATTGGGAAAAACTCTTCTCCAGAAAGGTGGTGCTTCAGTAGCATTTTCTCATGGGAAAAGAAAAACCAAAAAACAGCCCAACAACCAAAAACCAAACAATTATTCACATTTAGGCAGACAGCTGGAAATTGAGTGCTGGAGCAGTTTGGGTGCTCTTTCTGGGACACGAGCCTGTTTGTAAATCTTGGCATATTTTTGTCTAAATGAATCAGCTCCTGTCTCTTCACTTAAAGCAGACAAATTGCTTGGAATTCACTTTCCTTCATTTTTTGTGAAAGATATATTTAATTGGGAGTTTTCATATATCCCCCTTCTGACAAAAAAATATGCAGGGTAATAAAAAATGTTTCTTTATGTTTTTCTGTGAGTTATCCATATTTTCCAAAGTTTCTCAACTTTGGAAAGATTACAGGCTATTGATAGGAAAGAGGAAGACAGAAAAAAAATGCTTAACATTGCTTACACTGCAGTGAGCTATTCAAAACTGCAGAAACTACAAATTATCTTTAATGTATTTTCATGTCAAAGCATTTTGTTGGGATTCCATAGTCCAGATTTTATTTGATAAAACTGTTTACTCATTTTTTTTAACCATCTCCCTGTCTTGTCCTTCCATAAAGGAACCGCTTTTAACTGTCTAGCTGCTGTTGTTTTTTTCTTTTGTTTCAATTAATCTTTTAAAGATCTTCAAGAGCCTTCCAAAGTCCATTTTTAAGCAAATTGCCACTAATTTTGCCTTTCTGAATTTCAGAACTTTTTGTTAGTCCCCTGAAGTTGTTTCAATGCACAGCTATAACAAACCATATCACTATAAAAGGAAAAAGTGTCTTGGCTGCATTTAGAATCCTCAAAAAGCAGCTTTTGGAGCAAATCAACACTAACCAGTTAGGGGTCTTTTTGCATTTAAGCTTGCTAGACCTCGTGCAGCCAAGCCTGAGTAGGTAGGATTCCTTGGGACAGACCCTCTGTAGGGCTTGCAGTGGTTTAAGTGTCAGAGTTGGGAAGCAGCCACTGTGCTGCCCTTGCAGCAGAAATCCCCAGCAGGGATAAACAAATTGAACAAGTTCCCCACACTCTGTGTCTGGCACATCCACCTACACCATAAAATCTCCAGCAATGCTCATGTCTTGCAGGATGTAGCAGAACTGGGCTAGAACCTTCAAACCGCCAGAAATGCAAATCTCAGATCGCTGTTATATCTGTGAATATGTACAGTATGAAACCGAGGTATTTGCTGTCCATCAGAAAATAAAAAACCCTGGATTTAGCAGGACATAGACAACTTAAGGTCATGATGCATGTGAAGTGAGTGCAGGTTCATTCACACAAATGCATTGCTAGGGTACAGTCTGCAGATCCTCTGCCTTTTCCTTGGTTTGGCCAGATAAAGATCATCCCTGGATTTGAAGTGGCATTTCTAGGAGTGAAGAGAGTTCCTGAATTTCAAACACAAGCATTCCCGACTCAACTCCATACTAGTAAGCTGATTCCCTTTACACCAGAGGAAATGCATTTTTACTTCACAAGAGGAAGAAGAGGAATTGGCTTTCCAGTTACAAGTATTTTGGACACTTGTTCACTATTCTTCCCAAAGAACTGATGCCAAGAATTTGAGTATATGTTTTTTCTGTTTTTGTTTTTGGTTGTTGTTGTTTGTTTGTTTGGTTTTTGTGTTTTTTTTTTTAAGAAGGAGAACAGCAGCTTTTTGCTCTCTTACGAACAACTGTACAAAAATATAATTAACTGTTCCCTGAGCTGATGACAGCTGGCAGCATCATTTCATGGTGAAATATCAAAACTATAATAATTCTGTCTTGCAAAGAGTAGGTAACCTGGGACAATTACAAGACTCTTAGAATGTTTTTCTCCTCCTTGGAGAGAGTGAGTACACAGCTTAATTTAACTCTGCAGACTTTGCCCTGTCCTCTCCTGAAATAAGAAGGGTTACCAGCAAGAACACTCCACTTCCTAAAATATTCACTACTTGCAACCCATTGTCAGATATCATGGGACAGTAGTGGATTTCACAGCCAGCAAAAAGCTGAAGGACACTTTTTATTATTAGTTTGGGAGAACATCTGTCCCAGTCCTTTGCCTCTTCAGGGTAATTATTCCAATCATACAGGAAAAACAAACTCCCCCATTGAAAACAACAGGATAAGAAACTAAGAGGCCAAACAGAACTCTTTGTCTGCCACGTAGGATATCTGATATCCTGCTGCCTGGGAAGAGTCCCTAATGAAAAAGAAAAAAGAACAGGAGGGAAAGACTAACTTGGATTTTCCTCTCCTTTAGACTGAGTCACCTGGGAGATACTCATTTGCAATCTTCCTCAGCAACTCTTTAAATGAAAAGATTTTCTAGCAGAAACAAACAAACAAAAAGATAGATTTTTTTAAATTTTATTTTAAATTTCAACCCAATCTCTGACACAGTGAAAACATGTACTTTCCCAATGTGCACACAGAAAACACAGTCAAATCAGATGGCTGAATGCACACTTGCCCAACTTGTGCACACATATTCCTGCCTGATTAATGTCTCCAGATGGCCCATCCAAGGTTGTGTATGGAAAATGTGGTCCTTACTCCATCCATTTTACAGGTATGTGCAATCTCCTCGCTCAGCCAACAAGCAGTAACAATGTCTGAAGTCAGGGCTGTGCACAACCCGTCACCACCACCATTCCAGGTGGGATGTCCCAGTTTGTAATCCCTGACAGGAACCAGAGAAAGGGAAGGGTCATTTGAGGGAATCCTAGGAATTACCCCAGATCAGGTCAATCCAAGAAATTACTCAAGAAAGACCTTTCAATCCTTTTCTCATGACTACATCTGTTCCCTGGAAAGGAGCTGGACTCTGGACAGGAAACTACTGAGGGCTTCTTTTATCCTCCCCTTCCCATTTACTCAACTGAGGAGCTTTACAGGCAGTAAAACCTTTTACCATTATAGGTGCATTCCATTATTTCTTTTCCAAGCATGCAAAGCTTGTACATGACCATCTGCAACTCTGTACACATACAGACAATGAGAATTTTCCTGAGAACAGAGGGGAAGAGCCAGACTGAGTCTAAACCAAGCCAAAAGCTTAGGATGACATATATTTCCTATTAGAGAGGAGATCAAGCAAGCTTTGTTAGCTGGGAAGATCCAGGTCCCTCGATGATGTGTGCAAGAGTCTCCACATCTGTGCAGAGCAGTGAGAGAGAGGCTGGAAAGGTCCAGAGAGGAGCCTCAGAGGATTTGGAAGACACAGACTGCATGTCCTGCTCTGTCATGGGCTGCCTGCCTTCCCCCACAGATGGGGCGCCTAGACTTTGCCTCTCCCCAACACCCTCAAGATGCATTTGCTGGTATCAAACAGATATACAAAAATGCTTGTTCCAGTGCAACAGAGCTTTTTTCATCTTGGCTTGAGCCAAACGGGAAAAAAAGAACTGTTGAGACAGTGTAGAGAAGCCTTTGGATACATGTCACCTTTCTCCTCCTTAAAGTGGGGCCAGCTGGGCTGCTTTAGCACACCTAGTAGTAATAAATCCAAGATTGATGTAAAAGTGATATATACTCAGACATCAGGGCTCAGAGATGAGAATGGAACAAAGATATCAGCTTTTCTCTGAACCCACTAGTTCTGTAGGGTACCAGTGATGGCACTGAATCCATATACTGGTGATTGGGCCATAGAAGTAGCCTCAAAATATTTTCATCCTTGTCCTTCCCCTTTTTCTTCCTCCTCAGACATATTTAATCCCAACACACTTTGGAAGACTCTGGTGATCTCAGGCACCTTTCAGCAATTTAAAAAGTGTTGAGCCATCATGTCTTCTGCACACTACAACTTCCTCCTCATAGAGAAATGCCAGTTGCTGGTGCAGTTTCCTGGTTGAGTTTCAGATCACAAAAGCAGATATTTATTTTTTTGGAAATACCATTAAAAAGCTACCTTCATACCAGGCAAGCAAAGGTTGAAATCAGGTTAGACCATGCATAATGTCCCTAATTGTGTTTTTGCAGTGTTTCATGTTACAGTTTTTCCTTGTCTCCTAAGCCTCTTTCACTGGATAAATATACTTGTATTATGAAGCTGCCCACTTTCTACATTTTTTTTCACTTTCTTCTCTCACATCAAAGCCAATATAAATAAAGAATAAATAGTTGAGCTAACTAAACTGTTAAGAGAATACACTTTTACCCCTCGAAGCTGTAAAGATCTCCAATACCCTACAAGAACTGTCTTAGATCAGTAATTGTTAATGGAATAAAACAGTGTCAAAAGGTAAACATGATTGTTTGATAAGTCAGGTTGACTGTGCCTTTCTGGACCATGTCTCTTGCCTGTCTGCTTTTGTTTTGTTAAGATTAGCTGTTCTCAGTTTAAGGGAGTAGCCAGAAAATGAATTTTGTATACACAGCTCTGTTTGCAACTTCCAATCCCTGCACTTTTTCACTTTAGCACGGTGAGCACGTATCCTGCTTCAGAGCAAGCAGCTTTCACAATGCACCCTTGCACAATCTCTAAATCAGTTATTGTGGGTGCAACTCCGAGTGAGCCTCAAAAGATGAGCCAGTGAAAGCCACGCAACAAAAACATGTGAAGGGCACAAAAAATCAGCAGCTCAGCAATTCCAGCAGGTTGAACCACAGTCTGACCTTTGTCATAAAGAAAACCAGGGAGGTATCAGGCAAATTTTAATGCTACTTTCTGTAGTAGTCCTTGTGATACCTATTTTCTCCCAGGAGTCGTTTGTGACCCTACAAGGGCTGAATGCTGTAATTCTGAGCCTGGTTCTCCCAGAATTTATTGCTGAGCTCCAAATAATCTAGTTGATCTCATTTTAAACAGAGATTGGTGACAACCAAACTTTTGGACAGAAGCCAGTGTCACAAAATATTAACCCAGGTGGGGACAGATCCAGTTTGCCTTTTTCAATATTAAATGGGATTGCTTAATCTGGAGAAACAGGTACTCAGGATGACCTTATCCCTTTCTACAACTACCTGAAAGGAGGTTGTAGCAAGTTGGGATCAATGACAGTACAAGAGGAAATGGCCTCAAACTGCACTGGAACAGGTCACACTAGGAAGTTGTGGCGTCACCATCCCTGGGAGTGCTCAAGAAATGACTGGACGTGGCACCTGGTGCTATGGTTTATTTGATGTGGTGGTGTTTGATGAAACGTTGGACTAAATGATCTTGGACATCTTTTCCAACCTTTACATTTCTAAGACAGATCTCATGAAATTACCTGAGTGGGTGAATTTTCTCCAAGTGGGATGAATGCTTTGCCGACGAGACACCTTTGCAGTCCAACATCTCACACAACCAGTAGATACTTTGATGCTAAGACAAATCTAGAGTAACACATTAGGTATACCAACAGTTAAATGGAGCTGACTGACTTTTGAATATCTGACTTTTAGCTCTAGACACACCAAATTCCTGTTGTATCAAAGTCCTTTTTCAGATTTCATGGTTTTTCCATCTGGAAAGCGTGAGTACTCATCAGCACTAATCAAGTTGCCATCATCATGCACCACTGTTGGACAGGAGGGTGGCTGGAGGGAAGTGAACAGGACCTCTGTGAGGGAAGTACAGACATGGTACTGTATGTAAGGAGAAGTCAAGAAACAAACACATATTTCTTTGTTAAACAAATTCCCATAAAAGGCACACTGGTAAGCATTCAGTGGATTCATTCAGGATAAACAATATTCCCGATGCCCCAGGAAAACTATGAAAGAATGGGATATAGCTAAGCAGGGGGAATTGCAGAGGTCAGTTTGGAAAGCTTGCTGACTATAAGATCTCTACTAAAATGCGTGCAGAGTTTGCACAAATTTAATCTCCTGTTGAATACCCCTGCGTGAACAGTTATACAGCACTGCGAGGATTAGGAAACTCTGTCTTCAACCCACATGGTTAAATGTTGGTTAAGTGCAAGTACTCCAAGCTAAACACAAGCTCTGAATAGGGGCCTATGTGCTTGTGTTGTAATACTGTCTGTAAAAATCCACAGTCCTGTTACTACATACAGAAATATCTGTAGTAGAAGCGGGATCGCTTGAAGGAAATCCTGAAAATTTGGAGAGCATGCATTGAGGCATTATACATATGATGCTTCTGTAGTTTTAAAACCATATAAAAAACTCCAGAAACAAAACCAGCAAACCAAAACCAACAAACCCTAGACAATGCTGGGGAATAAATATTGCGAGGATTTCCAGCCAACAATATTGGACCTTGTCCACCCAAATTTGTTGGTCTCTATGGTTAAATTTATCTACTTCATTGAGGCTGGTCTGCAAATGAGCACATGACATTATTTACAGTGCTCTTTGACTGACAATCTCTACCTTCTGTCAGAAGTTTTCCATATATATGAATACACGTCACTTCAGCTATTCCTGATGTCACCCTCCTACATCACATGAAATCCACACTCGTTCTGTGATTTGTAGGTGGCTTAATCGGTTTTTGAAACAGCGAGAAGGAGTGGCTACATTTTAAAGGCATTTACTTCTCTGTGGTGGTCAGAAGTTTGTCCTCTTCTACTTTCCTTTGATGATGTGTCATATCGTTTGCAGGCAATTCATACATTTGCAAGAGCTACAGCATCCCTGTGTGGAGCAGAGGAGGACGCCAAGGCAATTCTCAGCTTGTGCCGCACAAGATGGAGATGATGCCTGGGTTGGGTCTTTCTGGTATTGCAGAAAGAAGCTGCTATTGTGCTCTATGAAGTCATGCCTCGTTGGGTGAACGCATGCCAGCCCTCATTAGCGATGTTACTGTTACATTATGCTAATTGCATTTTTGAAGCTCTGTAATTCTGATGTTGCTGAACAGCTCAATAAAACTTTTAATTAAATGAAGATGTTCTCTGAAAAGGACAAGAGACATGTCCTCTCAGGAGCTAGGGAGAGTTACAAAGGAAAGGCTGTACCATTTCACTGATCTGAGACACAAAGACTACTTATTAATTAATTAACACTTCTTCAGATGGTATGAGAGCACAGCAGCAGGAACTAGGCTGTGGACAACAGGAGGTAGGACATACGAGCGAAAAGCAGCAGAATTTCTCTCTTGACTTGACTGTCCTCAGCAATAACCAAATTAGGAATGTTTAGGAGTATATACTACCCCGTATTGCTTAGAGAGCAGATTGCATAGGTTTGAAACCATAGGAGGTAATAATTTGAAGCTGTTGCAAGATGTAGAAGGATTCCAAAACAGATATGTTCTATATAGGCAGGGAGCACTGGGAGACTTCCACTTTCCTCTTCTGAATGAAGACTCTCAGGAGAGTCCAACCCTATGGCAGATTTCTGTGCAAGATCAGCCAAGTCTTTAAAGCCTATTTCTAGAAGGATGTTTAGTCACACAAATAAGTCCTCTGATCTAGGTTTCAGTCTCTCCTGCTGTCTCAAAACTCCGTAAAATGAGGCTTTTCCACCCCATTTATCTCATCGCATCTATTTTGGCAATGACCTCTGCAGAGCAGGAATGGCCTTTCTATGCATGAAACTGACTACTGAAGTAAGCAATAATAACTCGATGGGAAAGTTAAGTAGCTACATAGAATACACTCTTTCCATTGTTAGACTTCTGAAACCTTTCCAAATTTTGCTTCTTTTGGTTGTTGTTGGGTTTTTTTTTGTGTTGAGTAATGCTCTTCTTCCCACACGTTCATTTTTGTTCTTGGTCTGCAACTCTGAGCGTGGCTATGAAGTTTGAATGACTTTTGCTGGTCAGAGCCTATGGGGCTTCTGTCTTTCTGTCATTTCATGTGTCATGCAGACAACTGAAACCCGCAGCAATAAAAACTTCACAGTACAACAAACCCCCATGTGGCTGATGTATGCCACATGGTGTTTTCTGTTTGTTACTGGTCATACTTGGAAACGATTCAGTTTCTTTCTGCCACCCAGTCCCATTGCATAAAGCAACTTTTTCCTGTTTGAAGTCTCATGCGTTATTTGGGGAAAAAATTAGGCATTTCCCTTGTGTGAGGTAACAAATGTCACTGGAGAGTATAATTAGATTTTGCAGAGGCACTGCTCTTATCTGCACTTATGATTTTCCTCCTTTTTTTTCAGGTTTTGGACCCTTAATATTTGTGGCCATATAGACATATGTAGATTTCATAGAATGTTCTTAGTTGGAAGGGACTCACAAAGACCACTGAGTCCCTTAAAAGTAAGTCCTCTTAAAATAAATGGCCTTTATGGGGATCAAACCCACAACTTGATGTTATTAGCACCATGCACTAACCAACTCAGCTATTTGCAGGCTGATAAAGTAAGTAAACCCAATCAAAACATTTGTCTTTATTTAAGAATATTTTAAGCCCAGCAGTTAAAATCCAGTGATGCACGTGATAATTTTTCCAATACTTAAGGGTCCATCACATACAAAAATACTTATGTCTTTTGACCAAACTTCTTCACAGAATAGCCTGTGATGCTAGCAAAAGAATATATATCTTAGAGTAAAATATAGCTGCTAGCTAACAGGTCTCAGGATACAGGACAAAATATTTTCTGTTTGTTGGGTTTGCTTATTTTTTAGTTTTGACAAATACAGAAGTTTCAGTGAGCTGAGTCCAAATGTATTCTCAGCTGGGGAGAAAGGACTGATTGATGGAGGCAAATATTAAACTGTTCAAGGTCCCTGCTTCACAGCATATAAAACCAGTCACATCGGCTCATGTTTCACTTTTTATGTCTTTTCTCTGAAAAGGACACCAAAAAAATCTGATAAGCGCAGCCCGAAGCTCCACCGAGCTGCCCCTACAACCAGAGTCCTCAGCACGTAATTACTTACACATCTATCATGAGAAAAAGAGACTTTTAGATAACAAGGCTGCAAGGGGTCAGAATGTAAATTGGGTGTGAATTTGCTCTAACGGTGTGAAGCACAGCTCCTACACATTAAGGCAGTGAGCGCTGACATCTAATTGGATCGGCCTGTTTATGGCTTCTATGGGACAATCTAGTCTCCAAAAATCATCAGGGGCTTCAAGCCTTATTGACATGGGCACATTTCTTGCCTAGGGGTGTAGACACACACAGAAGTGCTGGTTAAGAGCAAGACCGATAGTTGAGGAGTTGCTGAGGACTGTAACTGAATGAAGTTTGAAATAACAATACTCCATGTTTTGGCAGCTACTGCAGCTTCACATTAGTCTGTGTGCTCTGTTTTCCTGAGAGGCAGTAGGGGTAGGGGCAGATCTCTGGCTCCAGTCTTAGCTGGGCGAGTGGGGCTCAGGAAATAATGTGCACTGACTGTGCTAGATGACATATAGTCCTGAGGTTGCATTCACAGAATCATAGAATCATTAGGGGTGGAGAAGGCCTCCAAGATCATTGAGTCCAACCATTAACCCAGCACCACTGTGTTCTCCACTAAACTGTGTCACCAAGTGTCACATCCCTGCCACAGATGAGTTCTTTGCAAACCCTGACAAGATAAGCTCAGAGGTACTTATTCCTCATTCTCTCCCCCGTCAACCCAGGTGTATTTTGAATGCCAAGACAATGAAAGCTTCCCTACTTTTGAAAAGATCCCCTTGGGAGGAGATTTTTTTCCCGGGTTGAAAGCCATCACACCATTTGCCTGGCTTGTGCCAGCAATATTTCTGTGCTTGGGCCTGGATGGCCAACCAGCAAGTGATGCCAAAACCAGTTTTGATCACTACACTTAAAAAAAGTCCAAAAGGACAATACTTCTCCACTGAAACAGTGGCTAGAGCCTGACAGCCATTACTCACAAAGCTCCTGGGCTCTAGCATACCCAGAACTTTTTGGCATTTCACAGTATTTCAGTGGTGTCTAGTTGCCCTCCAGCTATTGGGGTCACGGTGAATTTAAGAAACCACAAATAAAGATGAACTTATAGAGGACTTAGCAAAGTACTTACCAGCAGCATCTCAGCCAACATGTTTCATTTACCATGTTTTCCACAATGTTATGTATCATAGAAGGATAGGACTCAGGCAGTGCTGCTCCTAGATGGGAACAGCCTGGTGATTGGCTCAGTAGTCCTGGAAGGCACTGTAGGTGTGTGCAGAGCTTCTTTTGTTGATGAGGACATTTGTCATTTGAGAGACTGAGATTAAGGTTGCAAGATGCAAACACAGAGTAATGACAAGATGAAGTTCTGCAGCACATGCTGGTTGAGAATTACAGGGTAGAAAGGTGCTCTCAATAGCTGCAAATTGAGTTTGCTAGACAATGTGATGCTGGGATGTCACATATGTTTGCTAAAAAACACTCAACTTTGTCATTTCCCCTTTAGAAGACTAACAAGGTCTCATGCCTTACTGTAGCATATTGCTGGAATCACCCTAATATTATCCACAAACCAGGATGCAATTGTGAAAGGCACAATTAAATATCTGTAATACAAGAGCTGTTCTTATTCTCAAATGATCCACTCTGCCAGTGTGCGGCTGACACAGATGGAAGAGAAAGGACAAGGACAAAATCTCAGCAGGATCAGGAATGGTTTCTACCTTCTAGTGGTTCAACTGCAAATATCGGATATGGTAACTCCATGAATGTTTGTGGATCCCATCTCCCAGGTAGCAGTTCCCATGAAAAGACTGCAGAACAGTAAGGGATCTCTTGGAAAAGTGTAGGCAGAGGTACTGGAAAATGCAGTCCAACGTGGAAGCTGACAAAGAAGTTTAATGCCCTTTAAGTTGTAGCATCCTCACTCAAAATGGGGCATCCATTTGTAAAAAGATGCAGGTAATCACTGGCAACTGCCACCAGTTTGAGTTGAAAACACTATTTCCCCCTCTGCACTAAATGAGAATCAGTCCTTTTAGGTTTTTTGTTTGTTTGTTTTTGTTTTGTTTGGTTGGTTTTTTGGTTTTTGTTTGTTTGTTTTGTTTTGTTTTTTTGTTGATTTATTTTGGTTTCTTTGTTGTTTTCGTAATTTGTTTTGTTTTTATTCAGGGCAAACTTACTAGGTCAGATTGGAGGCAGAAATGAAACACTCAAGTCAGGTGTTTAGGCTGCCGTGGCAATCCATTACAGACTGCTTTTCCTGCTCTTCAAGAAACACAGCTCTGGTGCAAGAAGAATTGTGTACTCCTGGCCTAAAAGCTTTGCTAATTATACCTCTGTTAAGAAAAAAGCGTATTAAAAAGGCCACTACCCAGATTCATGTAACTTGTTCACAAACCATGTTGCTTAGAAATGGCAGTGCTCAGTTTCAGAAGACATAGGATGGAAAGAACAGAAGAAAACTGGTGTCTGTTAAGCTGGGAAGCATGGCACAGCTCGTGGACATGTCTGTCTGGGAGCACGGGAATAGAGCACAATGTAGTTCTTGCAGATTGATGCTGAAGGCACTCACACCTGCTTGCTCCCTGCATGAACACAAACCTGCTTCTATTTGTCCTGGTTAGTAAGAGAAAAGCAATTTTATGTGGAACACCAGAGAACTGCAATGGCTTACAGACATTTCTCCCCAGGCCTTTAGGGGAGATATTAGCAAAAGTTTAAATATGCTTAAAATTAGAATAAACAGGCTTGTGACATCTCCCTTTCTGGAACAGGTTGCATGTCAGGGATACAGGGAAATTTCGCAGTGGTTTGTTCTTCCCTCAATTTCTAGAGTCCCATGATTTCAATACTCATCTGAGTTTTGTAATGTCGACTGAACTAGGCAACTGTTTTGAAAGTTTCCAATACAAAAATCACTTATGATTACAAAAGGACTGAGGGCTTGGAGAGGATTGCATCATCAGGGCTTGGCATGGAACCATGGCACTGAGTCCTTACCAAAAAGCCATGTTCTCCCAGCCAGCCTTGTGTGGCTTGTACTCACCCAAATTCCTACTGACACCTTGGGCCAGAGCCTGCCCTTATGTTTGATCACAACAAAACAGTGGTGAGCTGGATTCTCTCACATAAAGGAGTTAAAGCACCCGTGTCTCCGTGTGTACATCAGGTGCCAACCAGCAGAGTAGGGAAGAAAATTCTTTCATTCATTGACTATTCCTAAACTGCCCAGTGTAGTCTTTCTTTTCCTTTCCCCAGTGCTCAAGTCACCTTTGTTTTGCAAAACGTTCTTTGAAGTAGGGCTATTCCCCACATGGTCGGTGCCAATGGTTGCCTTTACAACCACAAAAGCTTTTTCCTGGTCTAGGCAGGACTTTTAAAACCAAGCAGGTTTCCAACATTTTCTCTGGCATGGAGGTGAGCTCCAACTTGCTAGCTGGCGGAGAGCAGATGTATGAAATGGTGGTGCCCTACTTTTTGAATGCAGCTTTTATGTGAGCAAATAAGGAATTTTATTTGCTGTGCCTAGTCAGTGCTCCATCTATTTGTGAGTTAGACTCTCACTCCGAAAGAATCCCATCAAGGCATCCAACTCCCTGAAATGCAACATAGGCAGGGTCCACTTAACTGCTCATATAGAACAACCCAGGTCGCACAAGTGCAAACTAAGAGGTTGCTTTCCAAGTGCTCAGCACCACAGCTTTGACTAACACTTCAGAAGAGATCTGCACCCCTTGTGAGGCCTGTTTGGGCCAGGTTTTCAGCAGAGATCAGTCTCAAACAGAAGTTTGCTGGCTCTCAACCCCAGCCAGTTGTTTTGCTGCTTAGGTAAGAATGGAGCAGGTCTAAAGATCTGATCTTCAGCAACACTGAAAAATACTACGTTTTCAGGGGTTGCACATTGTAGGCATCACAGTCCTCTCATGCTTGCCAGACTGCAAGTAATCATGCCAGCAGCTAGCAGGCTGTCAGTTACTAGTGTAAGCTGCAAATCCATCAGGAATTGTTTATATTTCACAAGGGAATGGATAAAGAGAAGATTCATTTCATATCCCTTTAAAAAGTCTGCCTATGGCAGAGGGTCAAGATAATTTTAGAGACAGATTTCTCAACAGGATCCTTTCTGTAGGTAGTCCTGTTGGGGTTAACAGCCCCTCCCCTTGGCATGGCTCCTGCTTGTGTGGCTGGAGCTGCAGAGGGGAACTGTTTCCCCAGGTTGAACCTTGCATTGGGTGCTCCTAGCTCTGCTCCAGTTACAAAAGCCTTTATCCCAGCACCAGGGACATTGCTAAAGCCTTATCTTCATCCCCCTGACATTTATGTGTCTCTGCTGTCCTTCTGGAAAATGTGATTCCTTTCCCATAGCCCAAAACATAAGCTGGGGATACAGGTCCCATAAATATTAATCCAAACAGGGAATGTCAGGGCTAGATGATAACCTTATCTAGAACTGTTTTCACTGGATCTGATAGCTGGACATTAGTCTGTGTCATAAATCCAGACCCAAACTCATTTCTAAAGCATTGTCAAGCAGAGGCAAAGGGTTTCATGGGATGTCTGGTGGTCATGATCTGCTCTGAGTCGCTCTCATTAGGTAGGTATGGATGAGCACAGGCAGGGTCCAGACGCACCTCGCAGTAACACAGTGGGTGTGCATTTCTGACACCAAGGAATCAAAATCATAATTTTTTTAGTTCTTTCAGAGGTCACGATTACAGACAAGGATTGAGACCAGTCATTTGTCAGTTCTTTGCTTCTGTGTGGTGAGCTTAAAAAGTGCAAAGAAGTACAATATACCTTGACCGAAGCACAAATACTTCCAGATCTGTAGGTGATGATGTTTGTACACTTCCTCCATCGCTCTATGGCAAGGGGAAAAAAGTATTTTGGAAAAAAAAATACAAAAATGTAATGAGAAATAATAAAACAGGTATCAAAGTTTATCTGACCTATTGTAGAGAAATGAATGAGCTTTTTGGTTAGAGTTTGTGTTATTGTCACATACTGTCACACTGAGAACAGTGAATACATAGAGCTGGAGGGGCTGCTGGAAGACCAGACAGCAGTTTATTTTCTATACCTTCTAGGAAAATGAACTTAGTGCTTTTTACTTCTACAGGATGTAACTGAGTGAACAAAGTGGAACTGGAAATATTTTTAAGCTTCTTAAAATCTTGCAGAGCATTGCTTTTCAAGTCAGGCACTGAACAATATTCGAGGCAGATGAATCAATTTTAAATGAATCAAAGGTTTTCATGTGAGTTGGCATTTTCAACAGAGTATAGAGACTGTGCTGATTCCTCCTTTCCTTAAAGATCTAGTTTTCAGTAAAGGAAAGGGAGAGGAGAAGAAAATCAACACACCCATAAGCAAAAGGTTTTACCTCAACCCTGATGCTGCAGCTGTTACCAGCAATGCTTTGCCCCAGACTGCTGTCAGGATACCCCCTGGGAGTTGTGGTTCAGGTGTTTCAGACCACCTTTCTTCACCTTGGTCCAGGCTGCCACTCCTTCTGCACACTTCAGCACCCAACCCTCCCCCTCTCCAGAGCCATCCCGCTCCCGATAGCATTTCATAATCCTTTTTCTGAATCCCGGCCTCAGTTCTGATTTACACTTTAGTTGCTCTGCTCTGGGCTTGCAGAGAGCAACACAAAACAGAGCAATAACTGGGAGAGAGAGCTGGCAGGCAAAATCAGGTCAATAACTAAGGCTGGAGCCTCTCCCACTTGCTCAAGTTGGTTGTGCTTCACAAACACCAACTGCCTGCCCTCGGGGCTCCCCTGTACAAGGGCAGGCTCATGGGAGCCCATGAAGCCAACTCCTTTGATCCCAATTTCTCAGCAGCTGTGCAAGTCATGGCCTTTACAGTGGCTTGCTGCTGACTCACGGTGAATCACGGCGTGCTGGTTCTATAAAGCCGCCTTGGAGGGCAGGAATTATGTTTGTGCTCACTTTAAGACCTTGTTACGCCCTGGGAGCAGCGTGAAAGAGGCTTTTGCACAATCTGGAGTCAGGCTCATTATATTTGCATCCCACCATAATATAAATCAGGATTATTTGAGCATAGTCATTATTTAGAAGAAATTACAATAAATTAAGGTACCAAGTTTCTAATTAAGGACCAGCAAGCTACTTAATTAATCTTATATCTAATTAGCCAACAATAAATTACCCAAGCAAGACTATAAATCTATTCAGTGCGCTACAATAACCGCATGCATAAAGACCTGTCCTGTACTGTTGGGAGTTCTTGATGCCATTGAGCTGCCCTTTGTCTCCCTGGCTGCCCCAATGCCCCACCTCCAGGGCTTCTGTCTGGTTGAAAGCTCCTTTGGGCAGGGAACATGTCTTTGAAGTGGCTTGGATAGTCCTAGCTCCAAGTTTGGGGCCTTCATGAAAGTAATCCATTTTACTGAAATTTAATGGAGGATGAACTGTGTTTAACCCGGTTGTCGGTCTCAGTAAGCAGCTTTAAAGAACCTTTTTTTATGTAGTAATTAGTAATGTTGCCCACAGAGGTTGTGGACTCCTTACCCATGCAGGTGTTCAAGGCCAGGTTGGATGGGACTCTGAGTAAACTGGTCTAGTGGGAGGTGTCCCTGCCCATGGCAGTGACGTTGGAACAAGATGATCTTGAAGGTCCTTTCCATCCTGAACCATTCTATGATTCTAATGTCATGTGCTAAACAGATGTTCAAGGAGCAAGAATGTCCAGCTACTGGTATATGGGCAGGTTGAACTCAGAAAATCATTGCAGATCTGTTTTTTAACAGGTTGATGTATTTTTGATTTTAAGTACAGGCTCCACAGAATGCTACATAAGGTGAATTTCAAGTTCTGAAAAGTTCGTGGGGTGTTTTTAAGACAAGCTATGCAGAGCAGGCAAGACCAGGCAACCAGAGGTACAGCTTTTTCAAGTAGCTTCTAAAGCTTATTTTCACAGGATCTGCCAATACAAACAGGGATTTGTGACTACAGTTAAGGAGCATAAAAAGTACATGATGTCTCTATGAAAATTACAGTGTCTTAGCTGTGGTTGGCTTAAGGGTCGGCTTTATTCAAAATGCTGTACCACAGCCAAGTTGGGTCCTGAGGCTCTATGTTAAATCACACACAGCAAACAATGAGAGGAGATAAAGCCTGTCCCAAGAGCTGCATGCATGACCACAAATGTGTTTTATGGCAGCTCGGGGATGGGACTTTCATTAACCTACTAAATGCTGCAGGATACATGTGACCCTAAAAGGACATGACACACCCACTTGGGTGATGTCTTCGCTGTGGGAAAACCGACAGGAGGTTTGTCATTGGCTTCCACAAAGCCCATCTTGTCCATGACTGCATCGCTCTTCTGATGACTGCAGGACAATGTCTCAGCTAGGGTAAAAGCTCTCTTACATTTACTGGGTTTCAATGATTGATTCCAGTTGAGAACATGGCCTGCTGCACACTGTTCTCCCTGTCAAAAACACATATGTGTACGAGCAAAACTCAAGGGTACAGGACTTAAAACATCCTCAAACAAGACTCACAGAAACCAGTAAATGATGTGGTTTGTTAGGGAGCTCTAGAAAAATGCAGACACAGGGAGATGGCCCATGGCCCACCTTGTGACCATCCAAGAGAAGATTTAGTAACTGCATCATCAGGCCAGTCTCTTGGGTGCTCTTAATAGATGCATCTCTAACTTCATTTGTCATAGAATCATTTAGGCTGAAAAAGACCTTTAAGATCATCGAGTCCAATCCCTACATCTCTGGCAAAGGACTGGGGCACTTACATCAAAAGCACTGGAGGGCATTATCCATCTCAAAGTTTGCAAAGGTGTTCATGACTATTTTTTTACAGAGCTTCCCTATCATGGAAGTCATGCAGAAGCTGAGCTTTGCCAAAGCCTAGCAAATGCCTGCACCAAAGTAAGTTTGCACAGGAGTAGTACAATGCAGAGCAAACAAAGCATGGCATGAGGCCATAGAGTTGAATGTTTCCAAAAGAGGTATCTTTGTGGGGAGACAGGGAGTAAGATGATTTAAAAGAAGACATAAACCCAGAGCAGAATAAGGAAGAAGAGCCAAAATTCTGCATAGATTCAGCCCCATTATTTCAAGAAGACATTTGGACGTGTTGTCAAGTTGGAAGATGATGAAATTAAAAATAGCCCAGGTTCTCATCTTTCTCATAAGGTGTTTTCTGTTGTTTGTCTATAACCTGCTCTTAAGGAAAGCCTGCATCTTGCACAATGTCTTGACTTCAGGGCAGACCTTTGAGAACAATGTGAAACACCATGAAACGAGCCAGGGCATGAGAATATGAAGTACCTGCATGTGGCTCAGAGGAGAGCTAGTCACAACAGAGGGGTCAGGGAGAAACTGCAAAAGGAAGCCAGGAAGGAGGAAAAAGTCAGAGAGCTTTCAAATGAGGAAAACTTTTAAAAAAAGGAGTATATTTTAGTCAGAAGGAAGAATGAGTGGAACCCAGAGGAGATCTGCATTGCCACTGTCCTCTTCTTGATCCTCTTATTGTACCAGTCCTTAGCAATAGGAGTGATCAGAAACCTTCTGCTGTGTTCTCAGGAGTAAATTCAAAGTACTTTTTGACAATGTATTTTACCAGCAGGTCTCATCAGCTGTTGAATTAAAATCAGATTTCACCAACTATCACCAAAGTTCACCAATCTGGCATCCAACTGATAAAGGAAGTCTCCTTGAGGCCATCAGCCCTTCAGAGGTTGTGAGAGTATCCTTTTCCAGCATAACCATATCATATCTTTGCTTGTTCTTAAAATTGTATTTCAATAAGCCATTTTGGAAATTCTTTAGATGCTTGGTTGTGCTTTGTTTACGCTCAAACTGGAATCAAAACCAGTGAAATACAAATGGAATTCCAGCTGAGACGAAGACACAGGGACTAGACTGCCCCATTCATGTTTTTGAACGAAGTTTGGCAGATTCAAGGCATTCAGATAGAAGTTTGGGGAAAAATCTAATATGAAACTAAAGCTGAAATGAATTCAGTATTGAATCTCTGAATCTCTTCCCAGCACTACAGCGCTGAGTTTCTGTTCTTAGGGACAACCCTAATTCCTCTCCTTTCAAAGTCAACCCATTCCCATTCTGGCTCACCGTGTAAACACTTCAACCTTCTTTGGGAGTATCACACTTTTTTTGTGTTTTTTTTTTTTCAGGGGCATCCAGTGCTTTTGGAGGGTCTTTTTGAATAGTCATAGGACTGCAAAAGTTGGAAACCTATGTGTTGTTTTACTCTTTTGGGAGGCACAATTTATTTGCTTCCTTATGAAAAATAAATGCTGACATATCACTTCATTTATTCAGAATTAGGAACGTTGAAATCTGCTTTAACCATATTCTTTTTGCCCACTTTCAGAAATATTTTCCAATACATACACCTACTCATTAGATTTAAAAAAAATTCACCAAACCTACCCACTCACTAGATTTAAAAAAAAATAAAAAATGTTAACTTCATTCCAAATGCACAACATGATAACAAGCTTTTAAACAAATAAGCACATTTCTTAAAAAGAATCCATATCTGTTAAATCACTTGTACAGCAGTGTGGTAAATGAGCCCACAGCCCAAATGATATTTGATAGAATAGACTTGCTGGATATAAAAGCTTAAATTTCTCATATGCAGCCAGCACTAATGTTTGCAAAACCAAGACTCGCTGTTTAACATTTTGAATGTGCTCTCCAGTTCGACTTTCTTGCTGTTGCAAGCGCCTCATGTCAGCATTCCTCGGAGTCTGCATAATGTACATATACGCTGATCTTTAACCTCTGTGTCATCACCCACACCAAAATCAATAGAGGGATATGACACTGGTGGGACCATTTGCCCATAGTAGTTGAAATGGACAGATGGGCTGCTGTACTGAGCATGGGGCCAAAGAAAGTTGGAGTCAGTCGAAGGGGTTTTACATTTTTGGAGTGTGAAATGAAGATCTCAGACACTGGATGTGCAGGAGGAGGTGAGTTCAGCTTCAGTGTCAGCAAAACCACTGCAGGTACTGTAGTCTTTGCACCTTGAGCCACTGTGAGAAGGTTGCCTGCCTTTGGGCTTTGCTGTTTTCTGTCTTTTTATTGTATGAATTCCCCCAAGAACCACATAAATATCACTTTATCTCCTGGGCTTAACTAGGTCATGAATAATAAAAGGAAACAGCAGTTACCCTCCATGGTGCCTGTAAAATTCCCTGTCCTTATCCTAAGGGACTGTGATCATTTTTTTTCTCAGCTTTCCCTCTGTGGTGTGTGAAATGTGGTTGGACATTTGGAGCCTGGCAGCTGCTCACTTGCCAGCCTTGCAGACCAGGATGGGGCAGTGATGTATTGGATTAACTCAGATGCTAGGTGGGCAGAGGTGATTTAAGATGGGACTTTCAGTGACACAGCAGCATGTTGAGGTCATTGTCCAGTGTCGGGCTGCAGAAGGCACCTGTCTGCCAAAATTCAGACCTTTGTGATCCTCAAGCATCACAAGAGATACAGAGGATAAAGTTGGGACACCCAGTGTTTGGGTGAGCGGAGGTGCTGGGCAGGACTGGCAAAGTCCCTAGAATGCCAGCCCTGTGGAAGGAAGCCTTCACTTCTGCTTGTGCCTGGGCACTGCTGCAAAACATTGTACTTCTCTACAGTTTTCCTGTCTCCAAGTTTCTGCTGGGTCTGAGCTCCAGGTTTGTAGCAGTGCCCTTATCCCGCTCTTATGGAGGCTGCAGAGATGCCATAAAGCAGCCTGGTGCATTACTGCTTGAAGCACTTCACAGCTGGAGCACTACTGCCATTTCCCTCTCTCTCTAGTTCTTCTTTCATGCCCACGGTAGTCCATGACTGAAAATCAGGCAGACACGTTCAACTGTAAAAATAAAAATATTTTTAATTCACATTTTTCCAAATGCCTCCCCCTCCCCACGCCAAAGCAGCACGTAACTCTTTATAATACAGCCTAGTTAATACTTCCCTTTCATTCTATACTAGTACAACACCTCAGAAAGATGGGATGAAAAAGGCAGGCTGTGCTTTAGGAATAGAGCATTATTCCCAGGCAAACTGATCTTAACAAAAATATTGTAATGAAATCAATATGTATTATTAGACATAATGAAGCAAAATGTATATTTTTACATATTAACTCTATTTGCTTTTACTCTTTACATATAGTCATAAAAATATTTATTTTTGTGCTTAGAATAACAAAATGGAAGCTCAGTGTTCAGGCTCTATCTGGCTGGCACTTATTGTTACCATATGTTAGGGCAGCAACCAGATTGCTCTGCCAGTTAATTCTGTGACTCTTTCTCCACCTTTTCATCTGATCCAACAAAGATTATTTTCTTTGCAGCTATTATTGCAAAGAGGTGACCGATTGCCACTGGGCAGAGAGTTGAAAATGAAAGGATCAATTAAGCTTATTCTTCTTGTGAGAAAATATGCACATTTTCTCAGAACATTAAATTCCATCTGAGGAACAGAGATGAGGAATTAAAATGCTTTCAATATTTTAAACACGTCTCTCTGTTTTCAATAGCTATGCTGTATTTGGATTTTAACTCTGGGGAGAAGTTCTACTCTCAGTTCTGCCCACTGAAAGGGATGGCAAAATGTCCTGTTGAATGGAGCAGAGATAGAAGACAACAGGGCAACCTTGGAAGAGGAATGTGATCTAGATGAAGATGCCCATGGCAGGGGGGTTGGATTAAATTACCATTAAAAGTCCCTTGGAACTCTGTGATTCTGTGAAGTTGATAAGATCAAGCCTGATATATCTGAAACTTCTAGTATGTGTTTGTGCAAGGTGGTTTTGCACTGGTTTGTCTGAATGCACTATTTGTCTGTGGCAAGTTTTTGGAAGTGCACTACCACTCTCAAGAAGTTCAGATGGAGCCAGAGAGAATGTTCTGCAGAGCAGTTTAAGAAAGGAGGAGCATGTGGTCAGTCTTGTTTGGAGCGAAATAGCCCACCTCTGCTGCTGAGGCACAGCATATCACACTGGGTCTTTGTCTGCCTGCCTGCAGCCTGTCAGGAGCCTACAACAGATACACTACCCATAAAAATTAGTAAATGAGAGAATGGGTCTCCATCAGCCATCCAGGTGCAGTTGACCACAGCAATAGAAGCTGCAGAAATTTATCTGTAGCTCAGTCACAGCCCCATTGCTGGCTAGATTAGTTACTTTGCATTGAGTTCCATGACACTGAACTTGGATGCATACCATGCCTCATACTGACAGGGCAGGGCCAGACCAAAACCTGATCGGTATTTAAATCTGAAGTCTGAAGCCTTTCTTTCTCTTCTTGAGACCTCTGATATGTCCCCACTGCATCTTCTGGAATGCTCCTCAGCTTCCATGATCAGGAGTGCCCACACTTGCCTTACTACCTAGTGGGATGAGATGTGGCCATGCACCAGGGCTCTGCACTGTGGGCTCTCCACAGGGCTAGAAGGAGCCCTGATGTACACTGGCCAGATCCCTGAGGCCGCATTTGAGGGTCAGGGCTATGGGACACATGGCTGTGGAATTTATGGCTACAGGATTATACCTTCCCCTCATCTGAGCCATCATCCTGGGAAGTTTACTGGAGAGCTGGGGCAGGCAAATCACCATTAACACTGTTTCGTATATATGATTATAGACCAAGGGGAAACAGATTTCCCAGACCTTCATGTACTCCTCCATGGAGCCCTGCTCTCAACATGACCAGGGAATGGGCCATTCACGTAAGAGTTGGACTCAACAATCCTTGTGGATCCCTTCTAACTCAGAATATACTGTGATTGACAGTCAAAATGTTGTCAACAGTGTAATGAGGTGGGCAGGAGCAGAGCATTTCAGCCCACCTGTGTTGCAGATACCAACTGTGAGCAGCAATTGTCTCTTCATTTTCAGCAGTACCTCCACAACACAAGTCCTAAGGAGACACGGAACAAGCTGGAGTCAGCCGGCACGAAAAGGACGTACTGGGGAGGGAGTTAATGAGAAACAGAGTAAGAAAACACCTTGGAAAGGTGTTGTAACAAAGATAAAATGCTTCAGATGTCAACAGGATACCACAGGATCCCAGAAAAACCACACAGCTTCTCTGCTGCAGAGCTGTTCATTCACAAAACAGTTCTTCTTCCTCATTTTCAGGTTATTACAGGTAGTTTCTGTACTGCTAGAGCTCCACTGACCATCAGTGTGAGATTTTTCACAACTGCAGCTGCTCAGGGAGAATCAGACATCTCAACATAAAGGGACCTTCTGTGCATATTTCCTTTCCTTTCCCTGATGGAGTAACTGAAGCAGTATAAGGAACTTTATATTGACATAATTCATCCCCATTGGGGGTGTTATATCATGTTAGAGAGATTTAGATGGTTAAAGTGATAAAACCTGTGAATAGAGAAGCTAGTAGGATCATGAATTAGTTTTTTTACTCCTTGCACTCTACATGACTCACAGTAACTCAAACTTGTAAGAATAACAGTGTATAAATTGGCCCTAACTAAGCCCCTTTGCCAAGACAGATCAGCTTTTAACTACCTGCATGCTCAAACCTTCCACAGCCACAGAAATCTTGTATAAGAAGTTTGCTCCAAACTAATATATAATCTAAAGACAGCAACACATATATGCCAAACTTTCCAAAGGAAACCAGTGATTCTGGATTCTTTTATACCTAAAAGTCAGTCCTGAGAAAACTTATAAGGTATCTTAAATGGGAACTGCTCATTGTAAGGAAAATAGTGATAAGGATGTAATCTCTGAAAGATACAGATTATTCTGCAGAGCACTGTTTTCTTATCTTTGGAACATTCTTGGGGAAGAGAAAAGAGTGAAAAAAATAAAACGTGCTGAGGAAGAAGGAAAGAGATCTAACATCCAATAGGGAATGATGAACAGAAAGGGTGAGAAAGGACAGTCTTGGAAAGGGGCTAGAAAGAAAAAGACAACAAAGGAGGGGAAAAACTGAAGAAGGCAAGGGGGAGGGGATGGGGAGAGAAGAATGTGTGAAACAAAGGTGAAAGGAAGAAGAAATGAAAGTGAGAAGGGAAGAAAAGCCACAGTAGAGAGCTGAAATGAGTAAGTTCAGTTCCTATTTTATTTAAACATTAATATTCCAGTCAGTGTTTAGTAGGTGTCTCTAAAGGCTGTGATTTATTATAATTTTTCCTTTTCAGTCCTGCAAAGGAAGGGGCAAAGGCCAGGAGGGGGCTGGATTCTTTGCCTAAGGCATGGCTGCTCCTTAGGCTGGCCCTGAATTCAGAGAAGTGCTAATGCTCCCTGGAGTTGGAATGCAATTAATTTTCTATGGCTCAATGTTCCAGAAAGAGCATATTTGGGGAGGCTCAGGTTTGTGATTCTAGGCTACCCTTAGCCTATCTGTGCAAATTGGAGCTGTGACACCAACTCTCCACACCGGGTTATTATTTTACACATCTGGGATTTTTGACCTGAAAATGTTTGTTTGTGTGACATTTCTGTAAGTGAAGAGGGCATCTCATTTTACTCACGTTAGTGCTCCATTCAGCAGCCTGGCCAGAATTCACTCAAGTAGGCAGCAAAATCTTCTCTGACTGCCATCTATCTATCTATCTATCTATCTATCTATCTATCTATCTATCTATCTATCTATCTATCTATCTATCTATCTATCTATCTATCTATCTATCTATCATCTATCTATCTATCTAAAATTAAACTTTATAAGGATCAAATTTTGGGATTTTTCTTTTTCTTTTTTTTTTTTTTTTTTTTTGCAAACACTGAGCAGGGACAGTGGATGATTTAGAATAATCAGTTTAAGACCACATGTGACACGTCGCTGTAGTGACATACTTTTTCCATGACAGCTTGTGTGTCGCAGGAACATTTGTCACTGATCACTCAATTATCCACAGATTGAAACTTAACTTCATTTACACCATTTCCTGGTAAAAGTCAGGGGAGTATCCTGAAGCCAGTAGGCCCCATCTCCTGTCGTACCATTGCAATCAGTAGGTTATTGATAGCTGAGAATTTAACCCACACTTACAAATACTTATGCATTAAAAGACTGTGCTCATATCTTCCAGCAATGTCAATATTTTTTGACTGCTACACACTTTGGAAAGCTTCAGAATTTTCTAACAAAAAAGCCTGTTTTTTAATCAATGGCCAGAATGTTCTGAGGGGAACTTATTTAAAAGAAAAAACAAACAAACAAACAAAAAACAATCAAAAATATACAAACAAAAAAAATCCCAAACACACACTATTTTTTGTCCCCCTGCCTCTATTACGCTCTCTCCCTGAAGCTGAAAACATGATCCTTTCACACCTTTGCCACCTGAGATGCCAGTGCAGCTATTCCCCATCTGCTAGGGGATGCATGGGGCATAGGAAGGTAACATGGTTGTCCGACAGAATGCAGAAGTTATACCCTGCTTACCTGAGGTGGCACTTTCAGGAAATCTCATGCTATGAAACTCACAGGTGGGTTTAAGTTTTGCTTTGTGCTCTGGTTAGAGCTTGCTCTGACATTCCTGGAAACTCCAAGTAAGATAGGCTGGTATTTCGAGACCTTTTCTTCGTCTTTGACCACCTCATGTCATAAATGAAGTAAAAGAGCTCAGACTTTAAATACATGAGAAAGTGCAAGCATACATTTTCTGCACAGGGCAAGAGCATAAGTAAAGCCTTGTATTGACTACTTTTAGTGAGGGTAATGCCTCTGAAGGAGAAATGTCCTTATTTTGGGAGCCTGGTCCAAAACCTTTCCAACCTCCTGCTGACTCAGTTAGAAAAAGAAGCAATGATTGACCATTGCAGGACTCAGTCCATTCCAAACTCCATTGTTCAATAAATAATTGAAAATGGTTGTACCAGGGAAGTATGACTTCATGGTATTTGAATAAGATATGTTACCCTGTGAAGGCTGATGGAAAGAAGATAAAATATGCTGAATACTATATTGTTTGGTGGACAAAATAGTATTTCCTTGTGTGTCATTGACTTTGTTTGTGGATCAATACCACGGTACAGAGGCAAGAACTTTGCACGTAGTGCAGCTTCCCCTTGGTTGACTCCTCAGGAGAGAGGATTTGAATAATCTCTTCACTGGCACAAACATACTGGCAAAAGCAAAAGCTCCCAGACTGCACTCCCTGATTAACTGGTGATGCAGACACTGCCTGGGGGAAGGTGCTGCAGAAGTCAGAGTTTTAGTTCGGGGAAGGAACTGTTTACAGGGAGAATGGGAAGAGCATCCTCATCTTGGAAGTTGAAGGGTCCCTGTTCTCTGCTAAGTGACTCAGGAGCACTCCAGGTACTCACAGGGACACCCTCTGTTCCTTCTGCCCCCATGTGTTACTCTGGCACATGCAGGGCTGAAGCCACAGATCTGGATTGTTGCCCTCTGTTATCTCTACTGGAGCTGCAGAAAGGGGGAACAGAAGAAATTGTCCCTCAAATCCAAGTGGTGGGAGGTTTTGCAACTTGGGAAATCCATCCTGGACCCTTCCTACCACCATGGTACTGCAAGAAGGTGAGAAGGCCAGATGTTGGATGGATGCAGCTTCTTACTTTCTCACAGTGTACCAAAGCTGCCAAGGGTGCAAAACTCTTCAGACAACTGCTGGGTCTACAGGATTGGGGCCAAAAGGTGGTGAGGGCTGGTGAGCCAGCCCCAGCCCTGACTGCTTTACCTGTGGAGGAAGAGCTGATTTGTGGACCAGGCTGTGTGACATTCTAGCCCAGGGAAGGTGATAGAGCCTTCCCTCTGTACTGATTGCAGCTGGCAGCCTGGCAATGCCCATCCCTGCACCTGAGAAGGGCTGAGCTGCTCCTGAGCTAATGTGAGCACTCTGCAGAAGGCAGATTATCCAGAGTGGAGGTTTGGGGCTGGTTGCAGAGTGGGAGGGTGAATAATTGCTGACACATTGCTCTTTTCTCTTGCTTAGCTTGTGTTTTGGGCCTGAAGGTGCACAGTGCGTGGTATCATCTGAAGAGTGAGTGCAAAAGCTTTGAAAAAAAGCAAAGGAAGTCAGGCAGGGAGCCTCCATAAATCTATCAGAAAGTTAAATACTGTAAAATCTCCATGTTGTTTACCAGCTGTGCCTACAATGAAGACAGAAATAATCCTAGTAAACATGACCTTTGATCAGCAAGGTGGAGAAATTAGGTCAAGCAGGTTTGTGCTTAGCTGATACCATAAGCTGGAGAGAAAGAGAAATAAAATTCTCTTCCAAAGAATGTAGTAGTCTGAGGGCTCCACAGAAAACTGCTGTTCAGCACCCTGAGGCCGATTTGGTGCTCTTGCAAACCTTCCTTGTATCCAGCGCCAGATTCAGAGGGCAGGGGAGCACATGTATACACATCATAGGAGCAATTGCCTGCTCCATGAGGTGGGGTTTGATTTTTAAATTGCACTACAGGGCATGCTCTGGCAGGGCTTTCTGTGTGACCCTGGGAGAGCCCTTCTGTTGGTTCTGATTCCGTTATCTCCATCTGCAGAACAGGGCACAGTCCCTCCTGTGCCACGGCTGTGACACCGGGCATGCCCAGGTCACATTTTGCAGATGGGAGGGTGTTTCAGGGTGTCACAGGGTGTCACACTGTTTCAGGGTGTTTCAGGCAGCTGCACACCCAGGTCAGTGGGGACGCACCACCTCTGCCTTTGCATGATGGCTCATGATGTTGCAGTGGGGCTCTTTCTGAGCATAGTCAAGGCAGAGAGACAGGACTCTCTGTGTAGGCACCCCACCCTGTGCTTTGCAGGGAAAAGAGGTTAACTCTGTGAAAACAGACCAGGCTCTTTTTGTTGTCAGCAGCAATGCATCCTTCTGAGACTGGCATCAGCCAGTCCCATGGTGTCCCATCAGGATCCTGCACTCAGCATGAGGTCACAGTGATTTTCAGTGCCTTCCAAACCCCCTGTTAGCACTGCTTTAGGTTCAGGCTGGCCTGAGGGGGAACCAAGGCTGAGCATGCTCATCTATAATTAATGGATAAAAGGATCCTCAGGGGAACTTGTCATATGGCAAATATCCTATGACAGAAAATGTGTGTGAACAGCGAGTCAGCAATTTTGGATGGGGCAGGCAGTCCCTGCCTTCACCTGCATCCCTGGATCCATATGTGTGGGCCATCAACCTGAGCAAAGACATCCCAGTCTGAAACAAGTGAAGAAGAGATCTCATTCTCTCTGGATATTACTTTACATTTGATGACAAAATTTGCCAGACTCCAGGCTTCCCTGCAAGCAGCAATTTAGCAGGGTCTGGAGATGTGTGAGCACTCAGGGGGTTAAATCACAAATGGGTGACATGCTTTTATGCCTGTGGGCAGTTTGTTCCAAAGATCAGCTGCTCTCAAAGCAAAAGTAAACTCACAGTGTTTATTATGAGTCACTTAAGCAAGCAAATTATTAGTAAAATCTCATCTGTGGTTATGCGAGTTGGGACCTGAGGAGAAGGTTAATTATTTTTTTAAGAAAGAAAAAAAAGAAAGAAAGAGAGAAAGAAAGAGAGAAAGAAAGAGAGAAAGAGAGAAAGAGAGAAAGAAAGAGAGAAAGAGAGAAAGAAAGAGAGAAAGAGAGAAAGAGCGGAAGGAAGGAAGGAAGGAAGGAAGGAAGGAAGGAAGGAAG
>VXAU01003783.1:970527-1007198 GCA_013399695.1 Formicarius rufipectus | reverse complement strand
AAAGAAAGAAAGAAAAGAAAGAAAGAAAGAAAGAAAGAAAGAAAGAAAGAAAGAAAGAAAGAAAGAAAGAAAGAAAGAAAGAAAGAAAGAAAGAAAGAAAGAAAGAAAGAAAGAAAGAAGGAAAGAAAGAAAGAAAGAAAGAAAGAAAGAAAAGGAAAGAAAGAAAAGGAAAGAAAGAAAGAGAGAGGACCCCAAAAACCTGGCTTCCAACCTCTAAGGCGTTTTAGCAACTGTGGTAGGAAGATGAGGGATGATGCTTCCTGCACCTATCTGGTGCTCTTGCCCATCTCTGTGCACTGCTGATGAGTTAGAGGACGTGGAACTAATTTTGCACAACCTCAAACCCTCTGACTTCCCAGACAGTCTTTTCATGAGCTTCAAGGGGCCCAGAGCAGGGCTCCATGTGAATGGCCGAGGTCTGCAGTGGGCAGCAGTGGCCGGTGCACAAAGCCTGCCCTGCCGCTGCCCTCCTGCTGCCCCTGACCTCCCTCTGGAGCTCGGCCACAGCCACCCCGATGCTTTCGGAGCCCCCTCCATCTGGCCGAGTGGATGGCTGGTAATTGTGTGAGCTGTTTCTCAGCGCTGCACCTGAGATATGTAACCAGATCTAGGGTGCTGGGGTATGCCCAGGGATCAAGAGCACAAAAGCAGATTGGGGACTGAGAGGGGATGCCAAGGCATTTAATCCCCCTGCCCCCCTTCACTGACAGGAGCATATTTCAGCCCATGAGAGGGTCTTTTCCATTGAAATAAAAGAAATAACCCTCTGAGGACAGAGACTTTTCCCATTTGGTGCCTGATGGGGCCCTGGGGCTGCATGAGCAGGGTGTGCTGGGCTCCTTCCCTGTCTCCAGACCTGAGCCACAGGTCATTTGATTATGTCCAGCATCATTGCAGACACCAGCATGGCAACACCCTGGTTGCTTTGAGCTGCTGAGACAGCCAGCAGCTATTAAAGTTTGTCCTAATGCTGGTCTGCTGTGTGGGTGCTACACAGGCACAAAAGAGACAGATGTTCTTGTGGAGTGACGATGACACTGAGACCGACCCCAGGGCTGCTCCAAGGTACCAGGGACCTCTCAGCCATTGGCATGACCAGCATGGGTAGGAGGAGGATGGTCTACAGGCATATGTGGGCACTCCTCCAAGGGATAGGGGGGAAACTGACTCTCATCAGTTAGTTCTGGAAAGGCAGAGAGGTTGGAGTGTTGGGCTGAGCTGTGGTACCACAACGGAGGGAAAGAGGAAGAGACCACGTGAACACATCGCATTGCAGAAGAGCTGAAGTTTGATAGATCTGTCCAGACTGAGCAAGTTTGTCCAGTGCATTGCCTACCCTCAGTGCTCAATAAACAACAATAAAACAATGTAGATGTTTTTTGCATAAGGTAATAGAGTATAGGTCTCTTGAGTCAAATCTGGAAGCAGTTTAACAAGGCTCCTTGGAGCAATGGTTCTGTGTTGCTCTCTGTTTGCAGAGCACCATGGTGCTATTCACATGATTTTTAATGCAATAAAATTACACAATAATGCAATACAATAATAATAATAAGTTAGAACAGAGACCGTTGTCAGCCATACCAAATGAGGAAAGGCAAGGTTTCACTCTTGCAATCCCAACTCATTCCATAACCCTAGGCAAATTGTTAGATTTTTAAAAGCAGTCATGCTATTTTTCTCCTCCTTTCCGTGTGCCTTTTTAGGGCACTGTGCAATCACAGTTCACTTTGAAAAAAGCAGCATCTTAGCATCCCTGTGCTTTGCTTCCCTGGTTAGTGAATGCTGCAGAGGGAATTATAACGCTAACAATGCACACGAGAGAATCAGATGCTATGTTGATAAGTCTAGTAATTATTTGGGACTTTGCAATCAATTTTCTCGAGGTCCAAGAGGGACGACTCCACAGGAAATGGATGCCATCTCTGTCCTGGAGACAAGGTAGGACACGTGAGTTCAGCACAAAGCTGGTGAGGAGCAGGTAAAACGTACTTGCAGCCCAGCTGCGGAGCAGCCACCAGCTCTCGGAGCAGCCTTGTCCTCCGTGTCCCAGCAAGTTACAGCTCTTTAGTTTTCCCGCTTGGTCTCTGCCAGCAGTGGGAACTCCTCGCTGCCATTCCCCAGAGCAGTGAGGAACCCATCAGCTCACGGTCTGGGTACCACAGCTTTCACGTCCAGAGACATGCTCCCCCCCTCCCCCTCCTCTCCCACTCCCTAAAATGTCTCTATCTCAAGGAAAAGCAGTTTAACACATCGACAGTCATGTTCAAATTCCAAGGCTAAGCACGCAGTCTGGGAGAAAGAGAGGGGGGAAAAAATCAGGTGCTTCTCAAAAACAATCAACTTGATTCACATGCAGCTCAGCAGCTTTTTTGATGGCTCAATTCCAGATTTCACAGCTATTCAATAGTTCTCTTGTGTAGCTGATCCTTGTCTTAGAATTCAGCACAACTCAATCCATTTTCCCTTTTCTTTCTATAAACATCCCCCTCCTCCTCTTCCCCTCCCTTCATTTTCTTGATTTACATCTCTAGGGAGATGGGAATGTGAGGGAGAAGCTTGTAGCCTTCCTTCCTGGGGGGCCTTGAACTGGTGTCCCCTGTCTCAGGTTCCCATTGTCCACGCAGCACAAGCCGCAGCCCCTCTGCACTCCAGCCCTACTCAATTGGAATTTAAATGCTTCATGATTGTTGTCTCACAGAATAGGAAAGTGCTGCATTAAAGAGTAAATTACAGCAGACAAGTAACTGCCTTGGGAAGGAGTGTGAAAGGAGAGATGAGACCAGCACAATGCCCGTTTGCAAAAGAGGGTTTTTCCAAAGATGAAACGGTCTTCCTGGGACAGTGTCCTAAGCGTAGATATGGGGCTTTGTCTCTGAGGACAAGTGCAGCATTCTCAGGCTGGAGAAGGCCCACAGTGTGCAGCTTGGACACAGATATGAATTGGTTCTGGAGTCAAGAGCTGGTTGGATTTGGGCTTGATGTCTGATTTCTTATGTGGGTTCGATACAGGCAGTTTAGCTGTGATCCAAAGCACTAAGCAACTTGCAAGAAAATGAAGATAGGAGTTTTACTCATCTCCTTGCTTTTTCTGCTTTCTAAGCAAGGCAGAATTTTGAGTTTGCTCTCATTGTATCTTCCATTAATGCTGAGACCACCCCAGAGATCATCATCCCCTCCTTAGCCACCCTTTGGTGATGATCATTCATTGTCTAAACACTCTAGTTGTGTATTGAGATCCTTTCTGCTTTCCCTGTGTGGTGAACTGTAGAAAAGTAGGATGAAAAATAAGCCCCCAAGATGTCTCTAGTTCCTGGGATGCTTCTCTAAACTTTTATACACTTTTATATCCTTTGGGACCAAACCTGTGTTTTTCCACTTAAAACAAACCCACATGCCAAGCTCAAATGTCATTGTGCTCTCTGAGAATGGGCTTTGCTCCCCTTTCCTCCTCTTGTGTGGCATTGGATATGTCTCATTGGGGCAAAGTGAAACAAGACACCTCCTGCAATGCCAGGGCCAGGTACCTGCACCAGACCTACTCCTACTTAGTCCAGCCTTAGTCACCACTGGGCCAGCCACAGCAGGTACCAAGATACCTTTTCAGGTGACTCAACATGGAACTAGCTATACCCTTGGCAAAGAATTATTTTCTTGCCTGTAGGGCAAAATGTGCTCTGGTTGTGGAAAGCACACTCCGACTTTTTGACTATTAAGAGCTACATTGCTCATCTGTGTAAGATGGGGTTTCTCCAGTAGGGGAGATGGTAATGAGAGGCTTTGAAACTTGAGGAAAACACAGGAAACTGTTAAAATTATGATTAGTGTTCATCGGGAGCATCTGAGGGAGAAACAAAAATGAAATAGTGGCTCAGCCACAGTGCCAAGATCAGAATAGAGACCAGCCACACAAAAAGGGAGCAAACTTCAAGTATTTACCCTTGAGAGATACTGATGGCATCTGTCTCCTTAACATTTCGGTCACCTTTGAAGAACCTGTCATATTAATAGAAGATTCATGAATTAAACCAGCCAGGTGGTATAAAGCATAGGTCATAGAAGCCCTGGGAAAAGCATCAAGAAATGGCATGTTCACTGAGACAGGAGGAAAAAAAAAGATCAGGAGATTTTCTTTCCCCTTTGCTCAACAGCATATGCCTTTCAAACTGTTCCTTCAAATAAGGTGCCATGGTCACACAGGAAAATAATGCACAAATATGACTAAAAAATGGAAAAAAAACCAATATACACACATGCACATGCACACATGCTGTCACACAGTCCTTCCCCCTCCAAGATCACAGTGTATGCTTTCCCCCAAGCTGGCTCCAAGTGGCTCCTGTTTAATTACTCCTCTGGAACCACTGTAGCAAAGGCTGTGCCAACAATTCTTTTTTTTTAATCATTTGAACCTGCATGTGAGAAATGCCCCTTGGCTCAATGTTGACAATTAACGTCTCTGCACTGAAATGCATTTTACTAAGGTTGCTGTGTTTTTTTATTTAGTGACCATTCTGAAATGAGGCTTTTCACATGACCTTCACCAGGACTCTGCTCCTTCACCTTGCCTTTGCATGTTGTGAACATCGATACTGTGGTGAAACTGGTTCAAGGAATGAACACAACCTATTGTTCCCAGTGAGAATATAACACCCATTTAGAAGTGGTTCTACTTTTAGATCCCACAACCAGGTGTTCTGCAGAGCACATCAGGATTTGCTGAAGTTCTATGGAACTGACAACATATTGTTCTTCTAATCCCAACCCTACACTTCATGCCCAGGCAGGGAATAATTTTTAAAAAATGCCTTTTTCTAATCAGGTGTTGTAGTCCCCTTGGCTTGTCAGGCTCAACACTATGTTGATTCAGGGCCTTGCGGCACAAATCAAATGCCACTGAAAACAATAAGAAAACTGGGCTTGGGATCAACACATGCACAATGCAAAATACTTTGCTCTGAGGACTTTTGAGGACACCCAGCGTGGTGCCATCAGAGTGCTGGCATCCTATGGGAGGCCCCCTGTGGGATCAGGGTGTGCCAACACCCGTCTGTGCCCATGCTACAGACCTGCTCCTGTGTCCCACAGCATATGGAGCCCTGGTGAGAGGCCACAGGTGGGGAACATCCTCCAAGTATTTGGAGAGCCATACCCCTCCATGCCTCTCCTAAGAAGAGAGTGACTGGGAGAAGAACCAGGCAGGACAATGTCTAGGGACATAGTAGATAAGCCTGCTCTCATACTCTTCAGGCATTTTCTCTTGGCGTCTGCTAGAGATGAGAAACTAGACTTTGGGCTCACCCTGTGTGGTTGGTCATGTATTTTCAGCAGCACTGTGGCCACATCCTTTGAGTAGGTGAGGGCTGGTGGTGGTCCATGAGGGGACAGCTGACGGTGCACAGAGCCAGGACAGAGAGAAAACAGTGGCAGTATTACAAGAATCAGGATCCCTCTTCCCCTCATGGCACAAGGACCATCCAGTCCCTGTGCACCCTGTCTCCCCACTTGCTGCATGCAAGTGGTTCCTGAACTTTCCTCCCTGCCATAAAAGATGCCATTTCTTCCCAGGTGTGCCCTGCCTTCTGCACTCACCCCATTGCTCCAGTCCTTCAGGACTTCTGCCTTCTCAGGCCAAGCAATAGGCACAGGTGCCAGTTAAACCCACTGCTGCCTCCAGATCCCCACTAGCACTGAGAGCATTGGCAAAGAGCTGCTGCATCTTCAGTGGTGTCTGCCTCTTCCTTGCAGGCAAATGCAAACACCAGACTCCCAAGCACCAGCCCTCACTTTGAATTTCTCTGCTTTGCCTGCTTGTCTTCCAGCTCTTTAACATGTCTTGAATGTGGCTTATTGTCTGCTAATAAAGAAAAGAGTGTTGCTCTCCAGCAATGGCAAGATCCCAGCTTTCGTGCCCTGCTGCAGAGCCAATCCCAACCAGGGAAAGCAGCTATCACTGGAGTTTTTAAATAAACCAGCACTCTCCCCCCCAAAAAAACCCCTCCTGTTATATAATGCTCTCCTTCCTCTCCTTTTAATGAAAACAACCAAGTAACTGTCTATTTTTACTATGGTAGGGACAGATCCAGCAACCCTAACTTGTACATGCCTGTCTGTAAATCAGTGGGAGCTCTGTCTGCATGGGAAAGCTCTGCAGGACCACTACCAGGAGTGACTAACATGAAATAGTGCTCCCCACTTCGGTCTGAGGGAGGCCAGAACAACACAGGCCACAGCGTAGTGCACATTTTGCAAGTGACATTTGGTGTTAGCCAAAATATACATCAATATGAAGGAGGCGTGTGGTAAAAGGCACATTCCTTTACCACTCTATTACTGTTATATCCCGGTCCCTCCACATTAATTTGTTCCCAGGAAATTCCATCATCACTATTTCTAGCCTGTGGCTGTTCAAGACACTTAGGATGATGGGAATTACCCTACTCAGGAAAATAGAATAATAAAATTAGTGATTAAGTTTGCCTTTATCCTTAGCCTGCATACTACTATCAATCTCTGGCAAAATATTTTTCAGTATAGAAGGATTCCAATTATGTTCTTAATAAACTATGAAAAATTGGCTGGAAGGTGGGGTTCATTTGCTTTTTTCCTACAAAGTCCAAAACAAGAGTAATACTGCCCCCAAAGAAATTCTCACAATAAAATGTTTAGAAAAAAGTTAATTAAAAGGGATACTCTCTCCTGAAGAGCTGACCATATGCAGTGGGAGCACTGCCAGTCTGAATCAGACACGGCTGTGCTAGCCCAGTGGTCAGGGCATCTGGCCATTGGGTCCAACAACAACCAGCACTGACTGCTCCTAAAGAAAGGAATTGTGGACTGACCTGCTGTGGAAAATATGTCTTTCTCAGCTTGGTAATTAGACCTTCCTAAGCCTGAAGGATTGTGTCTCTTCCAAAATGTGTTGTTCATCCAGTCCTTACTGCTCTAGCAGTTATGGATGAAAACAGTCATGTATGACAACAGTCATGTACAACATATCCACAAACCTGCATAAATAGACTTAAATTTAACACTACATAAATCGCACTGTCAGTGATTTTATATGGCAGCAGTTTCACAGTTGAAGAAATAGCTCATTCCATAATACCTTTTTTGATTACAAATGAAGCTACTAAAAAAATAAAAAATCATGCGACTACTGCAGCCTTGTGCTCTCATCCTGTTCCAGCATGTGTCTTGAGCATCCTCCCATCCCACCTACGTCTCACTCACCTGGTGGGAAGATATGTAGTGGAGATTACCAAAGAGTCTGTTCTTACATTCTCTTCTATTTTTAAAAAGCGTGGCTATTTTTACCTGGTAAAAACAGAGCTGAAAACCTGTTCTGCCTTTGCCGGCTGACAGGTGACTGACCCTTTATGGTCTCTATTACTGGTGCATTTGCCAGGGTCCTGCCTTCAGAGAGAGCATCACAGACCCACGAGACAGCTCTGAATGAAGGTGTCCAATGTGCTCTCTGCTGCTGATTATTGTGCACAGAAAATCTTTGCACACACACTGGGAGGCTGAGTACAGGAGTATAAGGTTTGCAAGGTAATTGCATTTTTTTCCTGCTAAGATTTGTTAATGTAAACCCTGAAAGAAGCACTTGATGGCTGGGAAATGAGGGTATGTAGTTAGATATTAAGAGCTGCTAAATAAGAATGTACATATAAATCTGCCCAGTCAGTGTTTTCTTGGTTTTCGCTTTATGCCTGGAGGATGCTGTGTGTGTTGTACTTCCAAAACTTCCACTGTCCTGGGCTGTGCTGTGGTGATGCTTCTCTTCCACTACTCTGATGATTGGGAAAACAGTGGAGGAGCAGGAAAAATGGATTTATGAAGGGAATGTTAAATAAATCTGAAATGCACAGCACTGGCTTTCTACTGTACTGGCAGTCAATGTGGGCCAAGAAGTTATCTGCTCATTACTGGCACTGAGATGACTGTGGTTATATCTGTAATTAAGGTGTTCTGAATAGTTGCTTTTCTAGCGTGCCCACAGAACTGAAAGCTGAGAACAGAAAATATAAGTTGGATTTGTCCTGAAACAGAACGGTCTTTGTAGTTTTCCTGACATTATATTTAACTTTTAAAGTAAAGGAAACACAGGTAGCCATATAAATAACATTTTTTCAGATGAGACATTTTACTTTAGATATAACTGAACAACTATTTTTTATTTTTCTTTTTCCCAGTCAAGCTATTTAGCCAAGCTATTCATTGACTCTTAACACACTGTGTTGACCTGAAGCTGCACATTGGGTCACCTAAGACAACCTGCAACACTTCTCCGCCCTCCTAACAAATTCCTTTGTTTAGTCACGTACAACCTTCCCTCTCCCATCCAGTGGTGTGTGAAGGATGGACAGCATTCTTGTCTGGGAAATGCTGTAAAAAAGAGAAGTAAAGTAACACTGTGAACATGACATTTTTATTACTTAAGCCAAATGCTGCTGAATATTGTGGGAATCTTTCAGCTGATTTTGGTGCATTCTACACCAGGCTCCTATTTTGGTGGCTGCACCTTTGCTTTGCAAATAAACATGATGGAAACAGGGTGAGTCTCCGTGGCTCCTGCAAACACACCTCTGCTCTCTATCAAGGAGACTCAGACCTTTGATTTGTTTATATTTTACACGGCTCCTCTGTACCTGCCTTTTTTCCTTTCATAGCAGTCACTGCTTGAACAGAGGCTACAGGAACCATCAGTAGCAGATCCAGCCTCCCAGGTAGTGGAGTCCCATCTTGTGCAGCCACAGCCACCGCTGCGGTCCTCCTCTCAGGCTCAGGCAAGACAAGAGATCTCTCCAGCATTGCAGGAATCCCACATGTTTTACCTGCTAAAGCCTTCCTGGGCTCAGACCATGCTTTTGCCTTCTCTCATGATCATATTTCACCTTGGTGCAGCAGTGTCCTCGTTAAAACTCCATTATTTCCACAGGTGCACAGCTCAGGAGGAAACTGGGGTGCAGAGGTTACACAACTTGTCCAGGCTGAAGGAGGAAGTTGCAATCAGAGACATGAATTGAGGTCAGCTTTCCTATCATTTTTTTATCACAAGTCCTGAACGAAGCCAAGCCAGCCATAAGCTGGGACTGAGTTAACATCCCTGTACAAGGTACATTTGCTTGTGAGCTACTGACAGATTTCTACTTCAAAATTTCATCTCCTGAAGAAAATAAAAAAGCAACCACGAGGAGTGAGTTTAGATGCACGTTTATGCTTAATGCATACTTCCATTGAACTGTCACCAAATCTACTCTGTTCAGCACCATCAAATGGTTAAGTCCTGTATTACCTTTCCTTTTCATTTTTTTAATCCTTCTTCCTGTCTTCCGATTTATTATCTTTAACCTTAACAGACTTTTTCTGCTTAACTTGGAATATTGTATGCTCTAAATCTAAGGATTATAAAATGATTGGAAATGATTTAAGAATCTGACTCATTTCATGGAGTAGAAAATTGTGACTTTTCTCTCTCTCCACATCTGAGGACACGGTGCTGGAGACAAACATTGAGCAGTGAGAGGAGACCCATGTTTTAGGCAGGCCAGGGTCTCTGCTCTGCACAGCAAATACATTAATAACCACATAAGCAACCCTGCACTGCATAATGAACATGTGGAAGCACTTTTACTACTTCGATAGGATCTCTGAGCCAAAGAAGAAGTTGTCTGATTTGTCAGCATCTGGGAAGCAATTCCACTGAGACATGACTGTATTAGTCCTAGCTGTATCCAGCCTTATTAAAGACTTATGCTTTAAGTCTGCCTGTAATAAAACCCTGCTTTGGAAGGAGCTGTACTTCCTTACCTTACATGAGTCACCTTTTTTTAAAGGAGCATGAGTAGCATTTGATAATGAACTGATAAGACACTTCAAGCTCTTAATTCACGTGCATTATTTTTCATTGATGCATAAGAGCTTGCCTGAGTTTTCTAACAACCGAGCAGCTGTGCTCTCCATCAGGAAGACCAAGTGGAAGTCCCTGGCAAACCATGGTGTGACAGCATCAAAGAGGCTGAGGTGAGAGACCAGTGGCCCTCTCTGACGTGGACCATATGACGGAAGCTCTTCTGAGGGGAAGGAAGCCTGGAAATTAGCTGGTATCCAAGACCCAGAGGGCTCTACTGATAAGGTGCTTTGGGTATCTGACTGTCAGGCAGATACCTGCTTTCCCCAGCAGCATTTGAAGCCCTTGGGCTATAGCTGGAGGCAGAAGCACTATGCAATGGTGGGTTAAGCCATCTCTGATATCCTGGCTCTCTTTCTAACAGGTATGTGGAACTCCATATTTAAGTGGAGCTGCACTGATTTATATTTACTAGAAATCCAGTCTGAGACTATCCAATGGAAGTCAGGCCTGATAGACATCAGTTTTGCTGAGAGTTATTATTCCTCTGACACCGCTTGCTGCCTGGATTTAGTTCCTCCCAAAACTCACATGTTCTTGATTTGTATTCCATGGCCAACCTGGTCTTAATCACTCAAGGCCAAAAATAAGATTAGAAAGATTGACATCTGCTAATGGCTGCCTGGTGGTTTTTCTGGGGTGCTTTATCAACTCTGTCATAAGCAATAATCGGAAGGAGAAGAAACCTAAAGGTCTTGGAGATCCCATGAACCTAATTCCTCTCTGTTGATTGCTGCAGCCATTTCCCCTTGCCTTGATCACCTCTGCTGTGCCAAGGGCTGGCCTCTGAGTCCACTTTCGCCTCCTCACTCTTGAGCAGCTCCTGAGAGCCTGGAAGCTGCTGGAGCTCCAGTTCAGAGGCTGTTGATTAATGCCAGTTTCTCCGCCAACAAGCGCGCACCATTCACATTCAAATATCGCATTGCTCCTCAACAGACAAGAGACACGGTCTGAGGGAAACACTGAGGACCCTTGTGGCAGTGTCTGCTGGAGTCTTGTTTGTATAAAGTTTGCCAACAACAGCCCTCATAGGGACTACCGAGTGTTTTCTTCCTCTGGGGATTAGTTTGGAGACTCAGCTGGGAAAACCGACTTCTCTCCCCTCCCCCCATATGATGTCCCTCGAGTTTCGGAGACTTCTCAGGTATTTTACACCGTGTTAGTACATATTCTTTGCCAATACATTGGACTTGTTGAAATGTACCTGGCAGGACAGCAGAGCTAGTTGTCTTTGCTCAGAACGGGTTGCTCTGCTCAGCCAAAGCAGATGGCCAATGTCAAGGCATGAGCCTGGAAGAAGAGATTTGGCTGCTGAGAGAATTTTGGCATCAATTAAAAAGAGGTCAAGGGGGACTACCATTCAGGAAGACTCAGATATGCTTTTTCTCTAGAGGTCTTCACTTCTTTTCTCCCTTTCTCAGGCCTGCTTTTAGCCTGTTCTGCCCAATCAGGGGCCTAGAGATATCCTGCCCTCTGAGGACCATTATAGCTTTCCAGATTACAGGGGTTCAAAGTTTAGTTCAATGCCAAATGCAAGCAGAGGTGGATATCTGGGAGATGTTTTGGTGGCCTGGGGCTCTACCAGGGGCACCACCATCAGAAGGAGGTCCTGGAGCAGTCACAGGACACATGAACTAAGACCATAACCCTTGACCAACAGGCCTAGGCATAAAAATGTGCCTAGAGACCATACAATAAAGCACCATTAAAGGGAGGAGATGCTGCCCTTCTAGGGTAGGTGTACGTGGGGTAGGAACCTCCACTGTAGGGTCATCACCATGCTTAGGTGCCAGGGAGGCAAAGAGCAGCTCGCTGTGACTGACCTATGCAACCTGCAACTGAATAAAGGCTCCTTCTGTTGGTGGCACTTAAATCAGAGAAGCAAAAATGAGCCTTTGTCTTTAATGATAAAAGGGATATCAGCTTTCACTGCTTTTTTCCTCCTGTTGTCAGAAATCAGGAGGAGGCTGGGTTAAACAATTCCTATCCAGCATTTCCTCCAAGGTAAGTGCAACTTAGCTCCCCTGCTTTACACTTGCACTCAGGTTAATTTTCATGGTGGAGAGAAGGACAGAGAAGCTGCTTGGTCATGCTGTATGACAGTTTATGCCTATCTTACAAATTATTTTAACACTGACTTGCCATCCTGTCTCTGAGTTATTACATCTCAGGTTGACTCTGTGAAAAATAATAACCAGATTTTTACAAGTTAAGTAAATGACTTCTAATTCACAGGACAGTTCCCATCCTTGTGAAGACCAGTCCACCAGTCATTACTTTGGAGTGTTATATCCAACTGTGAGGCTCACAGGAACAAGGACAAGTGAAAATTAACTCAAAAGACAATATTTCTGTTCATCTTTCCTACATCCCCAGAATTCATTTAACCTGTGTGGGATGAATTCCAGATCTAATCCAAATAGTTACCCCTCTCTGTAGGCTCAAGTTAGTCTCCTGAATACTTGTTGTTCAGAGTGGGGAAACCTGAATCAGTTATTTCTCAGTTATTTAATTTACAAACAGTTAATTCTGATTGAGATTCAGAAATACAGGTGCTCCTTCTGCAAATCTTCATCACTTAGGGCTCCAGAGCTGTCAGTAGCAAAGGTCTCTTTCCTGTCACAGGTTTAATGCCACACCACTGAATCCTCTGTTGAGATGATCACTGTTAAGGCAGTCATGGGGAGAACAACTCCCAGGCATCTCATTCATCCCCTGTGCTCTGGCAAGATCTGCATGTGAGCAAAGCAGCCAAGGTGCTTTGGAGCTGGGGTGGAAGTGCTGGACTCAGTTACTGATTCTGTGAGAGGGGTTAAACAATACCAGGAGCCTGCAAGGGAGCCACTAGTAGAGTGCAAACCGCAAGAAACTCAGGTTTGTTTTTTAATCATATCTGTACCTGTCCATGTGGCAAGACTGAAACTGATTCCAGCTCAGGGGATTATCCTATACTCATTCCAGTGATTTGCAGTCTTGTTTGGAACTCAAGTTTGAGTGGAAGAAAATTAAGAAGCAGAGAAGGGAAGGTGCTGGTGGAGGAAGAAATGAAATGTGATTCTTCCCATCATGATGCCTAGCTGGTCCTGGATAAACAAAACCCAAGATGTACATATTGAGATTGCATTTGTCTTATCTGTGATCAGACATTGCTGGAAACAGAACTTGTGAAACAACAGTGTGAGAATAACAATTTTCACTGGTGGGAAGCAAGCTGTTCTTGGAGTGTACAGGGGGGGTTTGTCAGTCTCATCAACAGAGCGTGTTACAAGTGCTGCCCAATTCCTCCTGCATACAGCCCAGACCCACTGTGGGACCTGGCTCAAGTGCAGTGGTAGGGAAGTGCCTCCACATGCTTCACAATTCTACCAGATGCATATCTGCATCCTCAGGCACCTAAACGTTAGCAACCTGTTGATGCTCCATGCCTTGTTTTCAAGTGTGATAAACAGACCATGATATCCCTGGGCTGCTGAAGGAAAAAATGTGTTGAAGGTCAGAAGGTGTCCAGAAGCTTTGGTGACAGAGATAGCACCAAGTGCCTTGGGTGCTGAAGAAGTCATCGAGGAGGGCTGGGTTTTTGTACTGGTCTTCTGAGATGGGACAGACCAAGTCAGTCACCATGGAAGGTAGCCAGGGTGTCCAAGCTGGATGCAGGGCACAAAACTCAGCCCAAGGAGACAGCAGCAGCACCAGAACCTCTCCCAAAATCCACTAACAATCTCTGTGCCCCACAGCTCCTGCCCATCTCACATATGCATTGGGTAGAAGCCCAAGGGGGCTAAGGAGGCATGGCAGCCGGTGCTTTTCTGTGCCACGGTGCTGTGGTGGAGGCACTGCCTTGCTCACCCAGAGCTGCAGCAGGAACAGCTCACACCACTTCTGCCTTGCAGTGGGGAGCACAATCCTCATTTCCCCCACCAGGCTGAAGGCAGGGACTTGGATATTTACAGACTCCCTGCAGCATCATTTGTGTCTCTATTAACTTTATGTTCTTTGCCACTACACTGGGACAGTTGCCTGGCTGGGTTTGAACCAAGCCGCTGTTTCCCTGCATCACATTAGTAGCAGCACTACCAAAGTGCCACATTAAAAGAGTCTGAGCTGTCAGAAGTGCTTGATTTACATTCAACACAACTCTGGACGGGCCAGAAGGCTACGCATGAGCAGATCCTATTGCAAGACTGGGGTCTTGGAGCGTGCAAGTGTGTGTGTGCACAAGGGTTCGTGTATTTAGAGAAATAATGTTTCCCCTCCATCCAAGGGCCAAGAGAATGAAATCCAAGCAAGTCGAAACTTCTTTACCATTGACGCCATAACAACATTTGAGGTTTCAAAACGGAGTGGAAAAAATGTGTTGCTGTAGTAAGGGAATTGTAATAAGATCTTAGTCTTGGAATAATGCAGTCTTTAGTGAAGTGACAGCTCTGCGGCGCTTCCGCCTCCTCGAGATTTGTGAGGAGAAATGTACCCCAAAGAATGCTAGTTATTCTGAACAGGGAGAAAACTCAGCTGAGGGTGAATGAAAGATATCCAGGAAAAACAGAGAAGCACTGCCATTCTGTTCTCCTCCCAGCTCCCACCTCCCTCCCTCAGCCAGAGCAGAAGCGTAATGCAGGAGCCTGGTGGGGCTCCTAGTAAAGCAGTGAATGAGTTCATAGAAGCACTTAAAAAGAGTGGGAGTGCAGCACAGAGAGGGGAATAAAGTGAGTTATGGGTTATGCAGGACCTGGCTGCAGCAGAAGGGCATGAACTCCCACCGGGAGATAGGGCAGTCAGCTCTCTCCAGGACAGGACTCCAACAAAGATGACCTACAAAGGGGTTGGACCTTTCACACAAACCTCTTCCCTCCACAGCTGAGGAATTAATGTAGTCTATAAGCTTTGAGAACTTCTATCCCAGGTGGCTGGTTGTCCTGACCTACACCTTCATGTCTCTGGCCTGTAGGGACCAGAGTTGTGTGTGGATGCAGTCAGGACTGAGGTGTCTTCCTAGGGCTCAGCAGCCACTGAATCCATTGCAGCACAACTCCAGGTGAAAGTCATGGAAATACAAGACAGCAGAGGAGACTCCAAATAACTTTGCAGTCTCTGCTTCATGTAAGGTCCAGGGAATATTTCTTTCAGAGCAGGTTTGCTTGGATTACTCTTCAGAGCAAAAGGCTGCAGCTGTCCTTAGTGCTCATGGAAGGTAATTAAAGACAATTTCACATTTCCCATTCTTAACTAATCCTCTGTACTCTGGACTGTCATCCACAGGCTCGGTATCATATGTTCAGTGATGTTAAAGCTGACTTATGACACAGATATGATATCTGGTGTTATCAGAGCTAGCTCAATGAGAAACATCAGTTCAGTGCTTGATTATTACCGAAGGAACAGAGGACAGAAAAGAAAGTATTATTTTCCTTTGATCAATCCATAGTGTGCCAGCACCTTTGCATAGGCTTAGTTTCCCTGCCTCAGAAAAAAACCATAGCAGAGCTGGAGAAGATACAGTGAGGGTAACAGATATTGTCAAAGGTCTGGACTAGTGTCTGTACAAAAAATAATCAGAAGAGGGATCTGATTATGAAAAAAAAAAAAAGGTCAGTGGATATGAAGTCAAAAGTGTGATGGAAAAGACAAGGAAACTACTGTTTGTCATCCATTCCCCTTCTGCTGCCCCAGAGGGGACCACATGAAACCACTTAGGGCATGTTTGAAGCAGGCTGAGGTGGTCCATCATTCACTGGTTAGTTAACTTCTGCAGTATCAGAGGACACTGCGTGTTGATGTTTGAGTTTTACTGTTTTTGTTTTGTTTCAAGGCATTGGTCACTGTTTTACTGAGCAGCACCATGGAAAAGAGAACTACAAAATACCAAAGGACTTGCACTGGGCTTAGGAACCACAAATCACTCATTGCTTGGAAAGTAAAGTATCACTGTATTTCCAACTGCTTTTTTCTTTATTACCAGGAATTTCTTGTCCAGTCCATGGCACTCTGCCAGACCAATTTTTGATTTGACACAGTAGTGCAGTCCTTGTGTCAGGAAGTGGATATTTGCAGAACCTCTTGTACAGGTTGGGGTTCATACCTCTTGCTCCAAGTGCAAGTAGACACTTCTGTCTTAATTGAGCTTGACATAAGCATGGAAAAAAAAAACCAACCAAACAAACAAAAAAACCCAAACAACCCAAAAAACTATGAATATAGAGAAAAATGCAGATAGGAAGGAATAGGAAAACAAAGGCAATGACAACTTCTTGCATTTCAGAAAGATAAGTATATGGGAATGGAGTCAGGCTGGTGAGAAACTTAATGTCCATTCTGCATGAAAGTATCAACAAAGGTACACCTATGAGTATTGTCAGGTAGGGTGAAAACGCCATGTTTTTGCAAGAGAGTGGTCCAGCATCTAAAAAAAATGACACAAAAGTAACTCATTGAATCCTTCTGAGACCCATGTGATACCCTGACTGCATATGACCACCTGAGGACTGGCATCAAGATTGAGATCAGTGTGAATTTTAGAGTTTAGGTCTAAACTGAGATTCTTCTGAAGTTCTATGGAAGGCTATTCCTGAGATTATGTTACCTACTAGAGTGATTCAGTTCAGCTATTCACACAGAACAGAGAATTAAGAGCCACGGTGTCCTCTGGTTTATAATCAGGATGAATCCAGCGCTCCAGAAACAACCAGAACCACTGTATTGTTACTTGGAAATGGTCCAGCTTTGCAACTGAGGCATTCTCAAAATGCACTCTCAAAATGCAAGATCAGCCTGAATCTTTGAGACTACAATGAAAGTTGAATATCAAACAGAGGTTAGTCTGGATTTCATCACAAAAACATATATTTCATTAGGGTTAATCAAGGAGACAGGCTGAGACCTCAGCGCTTGGCATCTTGACTGTGTGGGTAGCTGCCATAGGACAGATGTACAGTACACATACAGTGAGATCTGTGTCAGCACAGCTCACCCCAGCGTGCCAGGTCATGCTATTGATGCAAACTGCACTTTTTGCTAGTAGAGCTGCCTCTATGATCAAAAATCCAGGAAAGGCATAAGGTACTGAAGACACTTAGCAGAAGTTTACCCTTGCTGCATGTTGGCCACCTAAACTTGGGAGGCCTGCTCATTTTTGAGCTTTCTGCAGGCATTTCTAGGAGTAATTCTTTCCCTTGACAGTTGTTTTGAGTTGGAATTGTTCATCTTCTGGACACTGAGGCATATGAGACAGCGAGTTTAAACTAGTTTCCCACTTTCAGATGATTAACATTAGATAAATTCCTCAGAAGAGTTCTTGAATTTTAATTCCTTCTTCAAATCTATTGCTGGCAGCTTAAATATCTCTTTGCAAACTTTCATTCTGTACAGTTTAAGGGGGAAAAAAAAGCCCACTGTTCTAACTTAGTAGAGACTTGATCAGGTAAGGATTTGTAGAGAAAATCCTTATTTAAATTTAAATCAAATTTTAAATAAAGTGGCTAAAACCAGGCAGTAATAAAAAGATAATATGCACCATTTTTTTTTGCCTGTGGTGGGGTATTGCACAGAACAGGGCTTAGTTTTCTTAAGTTCTCCCTAATTACAGTTGCTGTAATATTAAGTCTTTGTTCTTTTGGGATAGAAGTGAGAAAAATTAATGGAAATTCTGTGGCAATCACAGTTGCTAAATCTGAAGACAAGTCTCTGTAACTGTGAGGAGCGTGCTAACTGCTGGCCTGATCCTGCCACCCAGTGTGCATGATATTTGCTTGCTTGAATACTCCCATTAATCTCAGGGGAGCTATTTACATGCAGAAGAATCATAGGTTTACACCAGCCTCCAGAAACATGGCAGGCATTTGATGCACTTAGCCACTAATTCTGCCAAGGGAATTGGGGCAGATCTTCTGATGGAGAATATGGATTTTTTTCTTTCTGTACTTTGTTAATCAGTGTGCTCTCACACATTCATCTGCTATGACACTGGATATAAATATGCAACAAGGGCCAATTCTAATGGATAGTGAGATTTTTAATTAACATCTGGAAAGAATTTTGAACTATTTCTCCATGCATATATGCAGTTTAGGGTGGAGGACTTAGGAGAAAAGCTGAATTTTACTGCCCTTCTTCATGTTTAACGAGAAAATTTTGACACTGAAACAAGTGGGTGAGCAAAGAAATCCTCAAAGAGTAGACCTCTAATCAGAGCCAACACAATACGCTCATTTACTGGTAGATGCACAAAGTATCTATATTTTGTGTATTGGTCCCTTGCAAAAGCTGACCATGCATGTCTGGAGTAAATAATTTGTATTTTCAAGCACAACAATCTAAAAGGGTATCGTGCAGGATTTTTCGCAATCCACTCTGTTGTACATGTGCAAACTTATAAACTTTGCTGTCCCTGCAGGGGTGTAGCTGAGGACAGAAAGTCGCCCTTTGAGTTTGGGTGGGTTTGTGAAATATATTTGAAAAAAACCCACAATATGCCTCCTAGAGTCATAAGTCAGCAGCTGGGTGACTGGTTTGAATTAGGACAACGAACAAAGACAAACGAAACATAATCCTGCACGTCTGTTGCACTCTGGAGGCTTTCCTCTTCATTTGGTGTCCGTACCGAACCAAAAGTATTTAGAGAGGCAATATTGTTGAACACAACAAATAGGAAGCAAAGTATAATTTTTGTTAGGGGTAAGTCATCCCTTAGGCAGAAGCATTCCACCAGTCTTACTGCATTTCACTGCACTGAACTATGGCTAATTTGTGGTCGGAAAAAATAGAGGCACTGTGGTTGCTGAAAATTATATATTGTGTTTCCAGTTTAAAGGGAAACAAAAGGCATGTGTTGTAAATATAATCTTTTTCTTTACTTTTAAAAACAGAAGTCCTTTTGAATGCTCAGTTGGAGTTCTGTTCAGCACCTATAGTAACTATGATATTTCACTGCTCACTTAGGAAAAATTTCTCCAGTGGGAAAAGGAAAATCAAGATGGTTGAAGAATTGTCAGCTACAAGTTAACTGTGTTCTTGTTTCAAACTCCTTACAGTGGTGACAATATTTGTTCCCTAATTGTACAACTACTGAAAGAACATTCCTGGTTTGAGCAATGACAATTTTTAGCCATTAAAATAAAATGCCAACATAAATGTTGGAATCTTCCATGATTTGGGATCTTCAACTGAGAATCATAGCTTTTTCCAGAGGTTATATGCCAAACATTGCAAGCTTGAGGCAGGAATTTCTTGTTAAGATTTGTTTCTTAGGGAGTCAGACTTAATGATCAAAATTATGGTTTTGACCTTGAGATTTCTGGCTTAGTGATTGTCATTTGGGACATCTTTTTTACATAGTTGAGCCTTGACCATAGGAACTTTCTTAACAGAGAGATGTAATTTTGATGTTCTGTGTATATTTTGCTTTCAAAGGTTGTGTTTTTCAGCAAATCACTGAGCCCTGAATAACACCTACTGTTCATCCAAGGGACATAATCAAGTAATCAGAAATGAAAGATTCTCTCTTATTGCTTATGCAATATTCTCAGAAGAGGAAAGCTTAATTTTTGATGGGGGTGAAATGACTGTTGTCCACTTGAGTAGCATGCTGGGGATCTCTAAACCCAGTGGTCTGTGTTTCTGGGGACTGAACCAAGAAGAGGTCCTGGTAGGTTGGTGGTACAAACACAAAGATGTAGGAGGGGTGATGCAGAATTTTGTGTAGTTGGTTACTGGACTGAGATAGATGCTCTGCGCAAGTACAAAAATGAATCTGCTTCTTCCTGCTCTCACAAATCTACCCATCTAATGGCTTTTGGGGGAGGTAAGATGTCTTTGCTTTCAAAAGTGACCTTGAAGTAGAAATTTTGAACATGGCATAAGCCTGTTTTGTCCAATTTGATACAGCTTCTGGTTCCCCAGGGCTGTAGTCAGTGTGCCAATTTGCCCAGAAAAATGTGCTTATATTATATATTACATTATAGTGAGAGGTCTGCAGATGGACATTGATAACAACTGTCTGGTTCAGCCAGGGCTAGAAACAATGGAAAAAATCTCATGGTAAACTCACAAAACTTGGCTGCAATTTTGCAAGAACAAGTAGTTTTGGAACTTCAGATAAGCTTCCAAAGGTTTGGATCCAGGTCCAAACAAAACCCAAACTCTAAAATTATGAGGCTCGTGCATCACTAACACTCATACATTTACTTCCTTTTGGAAATACTAAACATTTCATAGATTTGTGCATGCCCCAGTTCGTTCTCTGTGCTGGCTGGGATTGTTAGAGTCCCTCTGCCTTTGCAACTATATAGACATCAATAAAGATGAATAAGGCTGGGCAGTCAGATTCTAATTTATGCTAATCATGTTGGATGGCTCAGGGCACTTCAGCACACATGCTTAGCCAGTGACCTTTCACACTCCCCTTCTAGATCAAAGCGCTTTATTCCTCCACTTCCAAGAAAATCACAAAGACAAAATTCCCATTCAGTGCTCCTTTATTAATCTACAAAGGGCCAAATCTTGATGCCTTTAATCTGCTCCCACTCATCACTGCCATGATTTAAAGAGTACAGAGTTGCCATCAAAGTTCTGGCCCCAAAATCAACATGTAGAATGGCCAAATTCTCAGTGGACATAAATGAAGATGGGGCTGCTGCTTTCAGACAGGACCTCTATATCTCTCAATATTCCCTTGAGGCCAAACCCTCTCTCTGTGAAACTGATAAATCCTGAGCAAAAGTTAAATTTCCCCGATCCATTTTTTACTTTGTTGTTTTCAGCTACACCCTCACTTGTCTTCTTGCACTGATTTGTCACACTGGCTATTACCCATTTTGGGCAATTGTCCCTGGATCACCCTCGGAGAGGTGCACAGTGCCAAGTGTGTCCTCAGTGGGTAATAGGATCTAATTAGATGACACAAATCTAGGCTTCTGATAATACAGATTGCTTCAAAAAAAAAAAAAAAAGGCACATTTAGAGAATTTCTACCAGTGTACATGAGAGGGGGTCTATTTGTTGCAATCTGTTCGGGTCTCTGAGTCTCGTTCTCAGGTTGTAACAGCGAACTCCCACAAAACTCACTTCCAATTTACGACTGTGTCAAGGAAAGGAGAATCAGGGCATCTGAGACACACACACATCAGAATAAAAAGCATTTTCAGCAGTTGCAGATTGGTCACAATTTCAATTTTCCTCCTCTTGATTAATTTCCATACTTCTAAAGAGTCAAACTTCTGTTCCCTCCTTATGGTTTATGCTTGCTTGTGTTTGATACCATTTGAATGCACTATAAAATATCAAGAAAACTCAATTTTCTTCTCATGCTGAGCTTTCCCTTCAGGCAGTGCTCTCACTCTGACTAAATCCCAATTAAAAATATAGACAATATTTATTTTTTAAAAACTTTTCATCAATTCAAACAGCAGTTAGTAACCACTGCAAGCTTAAAAGAATAGGTTAAAAACATTGCCATGAATCTATTTCCCTATCTATTTACCTGTTCAGAAACAGAATATCTGGTTTTCTACTAAGGACCTTTACACAATGATCCATGCTTTCTACAGAATTGTCTCTTTTAACTAAAAACATAGTTTGAGTCCTGCTGAAAATATCAAGATTTTCCTCAGTAAGCATACTTTTTAGGACAGTCCAAGAAATGTCTCTTTTATAAATGTTTCACCTGGCACACTATGCCAGCTGAAAAGCAATTAATAGATAGTGATAATTATCTGAGAATGAAATTTCTGCTTTTATTCATTTTTAATGATGGTTTTGAAATATTAAAAGCAAGGAAATGGGCAGATCAGATGACTGATGCATAACCCAGATGTAATGCCACAGATGGGTTTAATAAAATGAAGATGAATACATGCTTTTAATGAGCTAGGACAGAGCTAATATGTTAATGAAACATCAGTTTTTAGACATCTGACCAGAGAGAAGTTCCTTTTTCCTACTAGTTTGGATCAAAGTTCAATTGCAGGTGTTTATCACACACTTCAGAACATTAGATAACAAGAGGAGGATCTCTTGGTCCACTGCTGCCATGTGTCTGTTTGATGCAGTGACATTTTCCTGCAGATCATCAAAGACCACTGACCTCAGCACATGCTCCGGCTGCTCCAAGGGTTTTACATGTTCAGAGCTCTATCAAGGGGCCTGCAACGGGTGTGAAAAAATAAAAATTTACCAGACATAAATGCACACTTAGTACAAATGGTGCCACATTAAACTGCAAGAGTCACAGCGAGTCAACATATGCGCAGCCATACTGAGCTGAAAGGCTGTTATTTCATCTTTAGCTCACACTCTTGTGCCTGGCTTTCAAAGACACACCCATTATGTACAAATTTGTGCATACATGGATTTTTGCATTATTTTGCAGTCTCTGTAGCATTTGTCCTTTCATGGTCTCAGTTGGAGTCCTCCACATGGGGTCTGTAGGCTGCCTGCAGGACAGAGGCATGCTCTCATCTGTCTTTTGGGAACTTGCATTGCGTGAGTAATGACTTTTGGTAATATAAAATGTCCTTGAATTAGTAGATGCTGTTGCAGTCCATTCTGTCCTTATAGCAACAGTTTCAAAAACTTTTGTCTCAAACATGCCAGCCAAACAAAGGCCAAAGGTGATGCTTTAAGAGTTCTAGCCACTATGAGAGTTTTGTAGGTGCAGTCACAGGCACTGAAAGCACAAGGATAATTTTAACCCCCAGTTAATTGCATATTTCACTGTATTCCTTGTTTTGTCTCTCTCAGTGTGTTTTCCCCAGCAAGAAGTCTATGGCAGCGCTAAGAAAGAGCACTCTTGATGCTACCACGTGTATTTGCTAACTCTGTCTTCAGCCTGGGTCTCACTCAAATTTAGAGGGTCTTGATGAGATTTGACTCCTATTTCTGAACTGCTCTGAACTCCTTGTTGACAGATAGCTTGTTTTAGACAAGTGCTAAAAAGGACCGTGTTACTTCCCCAGCTCAGGCCCAAGTGTTTGGCAGCAAAATGAATTATTTTCAGCCCACTGGCCTGGCTTGCACCATTTGAATGTAATTCAGTGTCTCCTGGCAGGATGCTCACACTGTTGTCTGCTTGTGGATTTGTGCCAGCCAGAGGTTTCATTCCTGTGGAAGATGAAAGGGAGCCAGGTACCAGGTAAATGCTTCAGCTTTGAAAGCCTCCAGCTGTTTGTTTTATTTAGAACAATTTTCTTACTGCAGAACAGCATGACAATGGTGGTCTCTTTGGGAATGATATAGATGAGCTTAGTGAACTTCTGGAAATTGGGAACTACAACTCTCTGGTGGGAAGATGGGCATGAAAAGTCAGCAATGTGTGTCCCTTAACAACAACTCCCTGGTCTCAGAAAAGCGATGCTAGGCTTTGGAAACCTGAAGTGGGATCTCTGGAGGAACATGGATGTTCTCTGCACCCCTTCATCTCAATGAGGAAAACATCAAGTAAAGCCTCTGAAAGAAAAAAATCTGGTTCAAGCAGTTTATGCTCTTATTGCAGCCTGGCCATAGCATTTGATCAGGGTATGGAGTAAAACTATCACCTTTTAACCTCAACTGGCAAGCTGGAACTAGGGGTGCAAACCCACAGTACTGGAAAACCCAAGACCCTCAAGAGACCACCAGATGATATTATCAGCAGATGAAGTTCTACCATGAATATTGAGGTTTCCCAGCAGACAAGTGTTTAGTTGGCTGCAGCAACAATCAGTGGAGATGTCCTATGGGAGTGAAAAGAACCCTTACGTTCTCACGATTCAGGAAATATGAACAGAGCAATGGGGCAGATGTTGCCCTTACAGACATTTTTCCAGTTTCTGTGCAATGTTCATGTGGTCCAAAGCTGCTGTGCACTCTGCAGGCAGGGATATGCTGCTGCAAGCTGGAACAGAGGACACGTGTCCCTGGGCTTTATCCAACATCTAACCTTGCTTTGATGCTATCTCAGAAGGGGAAGGTCAGGGAAAATTGCTATCTTTTCCCAACAAATTGAGTAGATAACCAAGGTCCTGCAATACTAGTTGTCAAAGGAGACAACCATTTTAAAGTCAGCCACTGGCTTTGGCAGTGCTGTGAGGGCATGAGCCGATGAGAGAGTCTAGGCTGAACAGCTCTGGGTGCCACAGAGCTGGTGATAGCCAAGACTATGACCCAGACAGCTCAGTGGCAAACATGTGAGGAAAAGGTCCCTTTCTGCCCACTTGCATCCTGGCTATGAGTGATTAGCAACTCTTAACCTTTGTGTTCAGGTTCAATGTGGCAGCCAAGGGCTGGTCTGCAGAGTAACCAAAGCACTGGGGATCCCAAAACCTGTAAGACACAGAATCATATAATCACTCTCTGCTATGGGCAGGGATGCCAATCACTAGATAGGTTGCCCCAAGTCAAAGCCCCAAATCGAAGAATGAAGTGAAAGGAAGCAAAGAACAATCTTCATCTTCAGCCTCAAGGCCCCTTCTTTCCAGCTCTTCAATGCCACATAGCAGACACATCCACAGGGCTCACTGCTACACCCCAGAACTGTATGTCTCTGGTCCTTGTGATGAACTCACACCATTCCTCACCTTCCCTGCATGATCTGGCACCGATGGCATTGCCACACCATGTGATGCAGGGCTGCCACTGGCAGGGATCAGCACACCGTGGGGCAAGTCCTGCTTTGCCATGTCAGGGAAAAGTTCACCCATTTTCAGAATCAGTAAGGACACATGGTATGACAAAATAAGAGGGAAGGTACAGTAACATTACTCTTAAAATGCTCAGTAACTGGTAGGAAGCTAAAAGAAAAGTGGCTATCTAGCCAGGGAAACTCAAAGGATAAGTATGAGAATATATATAAATATCAATATACATATATTTATATACATCTATGTAGAAGATGAAGATGGTTTTAAGAAAGGATTTGCAACTTGTACTTCATCCAGTCTGCTGTTTCCTCAGATAATATGAATGACTGATGTGTGGAGGTTGCTACACATCTATTTCACAGACAGAGCTATTACTTAAGTAATCAATATTTAATCTCTATTAAGGAAAGCAATTTTTAAACCTACTTTAAAAAACGCATCTGCAGCACTTGATATAAATCACAGCCCCACAGAGCTGTGTTGGATTCAGAATTTTTGCCCATATCTTAAGGGAGGAACCAGCCTTTTCATGGGTACAAGAGGAAAAGAAATAAAAAAATTTTGAGAGTTCTGACTATTTCAGGCCATGGAGTGAGTCCAACATAGCACAGGCTTGATTCACAATCTGATTTTTGCTAGGGTGCTAGAGAACTTGGGGAAAGGCTATCAGCATCTCTCCTGTGGTGAGTCAAAAACTGCAGCCAGAGCAGGCTGTAACTATCCCTCTCCTCTGCTCCCAGAAATGAGGCTTGGTTAAAGCTGAAACATTTTTCAGAGATATGTTAGCTCATAGCTGGAAGGGCTTGGGGCAAATTGACAGAGAGGAACTCAACTACTACAGGCAGATGAGGAATGTGGAGAATTAGAATTAATCAATTCCCTGCCTAATCTGGGGAGTTTCTAGAAGAAAATGCTGGTCTGGGTCAAACAGTGCAGAAATTTGAATCAGTTCTGGACTGACCTTTCTTGTTTCTTATTCAAGTCATAGTTTCAAAGTAGTCCCAGCAGATCGAGTCACCAGGCTTTTGCAGCATTCCCAGCTCGCAGTGTTCCAAGGGATAAGATGTGAACTTCCCTGCTCCTGTGTCTCAGGGGTTGCCAGTGATCAGACTGGTGCCAGTTCAGGCAGTGCTTACAGTGGTCTAAACATGGTGTTTCTCCCATCTCCAGCTCTGTCACTGTGCAGTCCACCCTCAGGGAGCACAAGGACTCCAGCCTCTCCTTTTCCAAGCCCTGCATCATCATCTAGCAATGAAATGCCCTTTTTCAGCACTCAGAGCTATACAGAAGGTGAATTCATTAGGAATTAGATGGTGCAAGTTTCCTGGATTTGAAGTGAAAGTTCTGCCAATTTTAACAGCATTTGAGGAAATCAAGAAAAAAGACAAGGGTGAGACACATATGTGTATGTCCAGCACTGAAAGATATCAAACAGACTGATTTTCCTACATTTTACAACGATATAAACTTGCGGCTGCTCTAACAGAAATACTCGCAGAATTGGGACAGCTTTAACAACAAAGAGATGTTCATTTGGATGTGACTTGGCTAAAGATTTTAGAGAACACATTTAGGTATTCAGCATGAAGAAAACCAGGGGAGAGCTGAGATTTATCAGGAATAAACACTGAGTCAACAAAATTTCATTATTTGCAGTCACGGTTCAAGGCCAGCAGAACGCACCAGGCACACAAAGGACATGCTGGCTCAAGGCTGCTGAAAGTTGTGCAATATTTCTGCAGATGTGGAATAGTAAACTATTCTGAAAGCCAATGCTCAGTTCAGCAGAGAGCAAAATCAGCAGAGAGAATGAACACAGAGCAGCAATAGAAGGTAATATGTAGCCCAAATATGCTGAAAAAAGGAAAAAAAAATTATGCCCTGAGTTTTGTTTGCCTCCAGGTCTCTGCTCTCTGGCTGTCACCAAATGCATCATGGCTTACTCCTGGGCTCCTGTTTGGAGAGCATCTCAGTACTTTCCAAAATAATAATAATAATAATAATAGTTAAAAAATAAAAATACAAAAAGGTCAATGTGACTGAGGAAATAATATATTTCAGGATCTGCTCCTTACAGACAGTGCAGATGTGCCAGGGTTGGCTTTGGTTTATAAACAGTAGGGACACTGGTTTTTATTTCCAGAGTGACTGCTGTAGTGACCTCACCTCCCATTTGGCATGAGTCACAGACAGTACCTTGAGTTATTCCAAGACTGAGGCTGTGTGCTCATTGGTTTGAACATCCTGAAGTGTCAGTCCAGTGTATTAATGAACCCAAAGACTTCCATGTGGCAGTTCAGTGCCTGATCATACCTGTGGAGTTCTCTTGTGTTTGACAGCAGCCCCTTCCAGGAGCTGCAGGGGGAAACGCAAGGAACACACAGCAAATGTCCATGAAATAATTGATTCACAGGAAAAGCTCCAAGTCTCTTTGCTAGTGGGAGTTTCTTTCTCAGATTTGTAGGCATTTGTATCCCTGCTGAAAAGGAATATTTTGGCTCTTACCTGCTGAGGATGTTCTCAGTAAGTAATGGATATGCCTTTTTAAAAATTCGCCTGAAAGAAGGCAGCTTCACTTGTTTCCCCTGCTGGGAAAGAATGTGAGAACAAAACGCTTCCTGACAGAACTTAACCACTTTTTTTTTTTTTTTTCATGTTCTCCTGGAAATCTCTAAGATGCTGAGGATGAGGCAGATTTAATAAAACCATGAAACAAGCTTGAATAAGTCTGTGATGGTGGAAAACACTTGCAGGAGTCAAAATCTCCACTCGCTTTTTAGATTTTTCAGTATCAAAGACTCCTGTGTTTGTCTTAAGATTGAAGGCTTGTTCATATTTCATAAAAAATAGTTTGTCCTCACCTTCTTCAAACAGTTTGTTTTAAATTCAGAGCTCTGTGATGGAACACTTTATTTATGGTCGCAGTATCAAGATTGGTCTTGGCAATGTTCTGCCTACAAATGACAAATATTTGTAAAATGGTTTGAATTGTATACACAGAGATTCTACATTAACAGACACAAGACAGCAGAAGCTGAGCTCTTCCAGCAGTGTCTATACAGTGGTTTTGTGCTGCAACTCTGTGATGCACAGCCTTGCTCCAGAATTTACTGTTTCACGTTTCTGCTCCAAACAGGGTTGTAAATTACCATTTCAGTGGCCCACCTTGAATTAACCATTTACCCAAGTAAGATTCCAAATAGTAAAAGTGCAGGCTATGGATATCAATTTCCAGGTTTTGTAGAATTAGGTAACTCTCTGCCTGCTTTTGTGGGGGTTTATTATATTTTCCAACTTTCCCTAATCCCATCTAAATGATCAAATTTTTTTTTCAGCCCTAACTCTTAACTGACTCTCTCTAAACTCTATGTAATACCAAATATGTTTTGTTCCCATTTGAGGGTTTACCTTATTTCAGACAAAAAAACAATTTCGGTGAGGTTGAAATGTATGGCTTTGGTTTCAGGGCTACCTTTATCTGACATAAAACTACTAAACTTTTATTGAAATATATATGATTCTACCATAAACACCCCCTTTATAGAATGCACCTGGAGAATATAATGGAAAACACATTTGTTTCTCCCACAAAACTGAGCAAGTGTTCTGTGATAATATATAGTCCATTTGATATTTAAAAGGTCATAATTTTACACAAAGAGAAGAAAAATGCAGGCATGGCAAAAACTAACATTTTTTAAAAAAATGTAAGTGCACATCTCACACATCTGTTTTTGTATTAGGCTGACAAGAGCAGCTGACTCTCATGTAGCGTGTTCTGATCTCAGACAGACCAAAGAACATCTCTATACCTCCATGCCCCTCAGATTCAGCATTTCCCAGTCCATAACAATTTAACCTCCCAGTCCCTTGAGAAATCAGAACACGATTCCCAGTTGCTGGATTTTTTTTGGCGGGGGGAACAGTGAAGTGTGGGATGGATAAACACATTTCACAATGCCACACAGGAAGCCTGCAGGAGAGCTGGAGCAAACCCAGGTTTGCCAAATGTAAGATCAAGTTCAAAGAGCCTCATCTGAGTGGTTGCACATAACATGTATTAGGAGCCCCAGGAGACCACGTGCTACCTGACAGTACAGGAGTATGAACTACTGCATAGGAGAATACCAACCCTCTGTACCTGTAAAGTGAAGTCCAACAGCTGTAACTTGAACTAAACCCCGGGATTGAGTCCTGCCCATGCATGTGCAGCACCAACAACTAGGAAGTGCATTCCCAGAGCAGGTCTAAGAGACCACTCCTCCTTCTGGTTAAACTAAACAGGGGAATCACAGAAACCTCCAAGATTTTCCTTGCCTAATTTACACTTAAAGAAATGCAGATCCTCCATGTTCTTTAGGTACTGAGAGACATCCCTGCCCCATTGAGGCATTCCAATATTTAAATGGGGCTTTTGAAAACAGAGGGAGAGTGATTCTGTGCACAGGCAGATAGTGATAAGACAAGAAGAAGTGGATTTAAACTAAAAGAAAGGAGATTTAATTTAGAAATTAGGATGAAATTCTTTAATCAGAGGGTGCTGAGGCACTGAAACAGTTGCCCAGAGAAAGTGTGGATGTACCATCCCTGGAAGTGTTCAAGGCCACGTTGGATGGAGCTTGGAGCAACCTGGTCTTGTGGGTGGTCCATGGCAGGGATATTGGAACTGGATTATCTTTAAGGTCCTTTCCAATCTAAGTATTTCTATGAATCTATATATGACAGCTCTTACTGTATGACATGCACCCCGGATGGGTTTCTCCCTTTTTGCTCCTCTTTTTATTTAGACTAATTTTGAAATTCCCACCAATGAGCTCAGACCTACCCTTATGGCTTAGGGGATAACCACCACCAGGTCCAAATTAAGGGATTTAGAAGCTACAGTACTTAGCATTGAGAATGCAGTATGTCAGGCCTCCCAGCATAGCCTAAGCTCCTATTCTGGGCTTCCTTGCACTGTGGGGGAGGGCTGGGTACTCACAGCTGATCCCAGGAGAGGTGCCTGCCTTGGGAGGAGACTGTCCTATTGTGCTGAAAAAAGTCACATGACTCTGAAGAGAACAGGATTTGCTATGTGTTTCTGCCCTACCAAAAAGTTCAGGGAATAAGATAGCTTAAGACCTTGAAAAAAATGTCATGGTACCTTAAAAAGTAAGAGATGTGTGATGAATTGTCTAAGGGTGGAGAGATTGAATGTAGCCTTCCGTCACTGTGTTGGACTCTTCTACCCTATAGGTGTTGAGGGAGGCAGTAGGTGCTGCTAAACTCTTGGAGAAGACTGGTGCCCTTGGTGTTCCCAGCACCTTTAGTGATTAAATTGCTTCTCAATCCCTAATTCTTTATGCAAAAGGCTGACTCAAAATCTCCTCCCTTACACTAGTCCTTCTGTTTGCATTGGGTGGGAAGGAGGAAAGGAGGAAAGGAAGGAGGGAAGGAGGGAAGGAGGGAAGGAGGGAAGGAGGGAGGGAAGGAAGGAAGGAAGGAAGGAAGGAAGGAAGGAAGGAAGGAAAATTTTGGTTTCTAATCTATTTTTAACATCCTCAGAGTTGTGCATACCAGCAATTGCAAACACTGCCTTCTTTGGGCTGCAGGTGATCTGGATATATCAGCAGAAAGATATTTTCTTTACTCTTGTCCTCTTTGAACTCTCTTGGTGCTTGCTCTCACCCTTGAAACTTTTTGGTTCCTTTCCTTTGTAAATCTTCCACACTTCCAAAATCAGATTAATGAGAAAGTTATGCTATTGGGGTAAAAGTCCTTGCTTATAGCAAGGGCAGAAAAATATGAAAAACAGTGTGTGTTAGCAGTTGAAGCAGGATGAGATTGTCAGAGTTGGACTCCTGGGTTCAATATTTCAATGTTCAACCCTGTTGCTGTGTAAACCACTCAACAACTCTGTGTCTTGTTTTATTTCTCAGTGAATTCATGCATAAAATGTTATTATTCCTTTCCCTCCCTTATTTTTTTAACTGAACTTTGGCTGTGCTTTGTGTCCCACCAAACACAGTTCCTGCTCACAAGAAATACAGTCTGGCAAGTGGTGTTGTTTATTTAGACAGAGCCCTGGGTGTGCAGGTGATACAATCTGGGGCAAGCATTGCATCTTCCTGTTTCTTCTTTAAAGAGCACACTTCAGGAAACAAAGCAATGATAATACCACTGTTGTCATCACAGGCTGGACCCACTTGAGGAATACGCACAGCTCCTGTTGCCATGGGACTGGACTTCTCCCAGTTGTTGGTGCTGACCTACTGAAGACACCCCTTAAGAGGTAAGGAAACATTAGGACCTGCAGGTAAGCATGGGGAATGGGTTTCCTGAGGCTGACTTGCCCAAGGTTACCTAGAAAGCCTGGGGCAGACTATAGATTTAAACCCTCAGCTGCAGGGGTCTGTCCTCACTCCCCTTGCCCACAGGAGGAGGCATGGCTGCATTGAAGACAGCCTGTTACTGTGCTGGGGCATCAGATTTGCCACGAGACCTGAACAAGTTTTGGGGTCCACAGCAGCACTGCAAAATGAGAGCAGAGCTGAACCTCCCTGCCATCAAAGCCCAATGGCATAGCACTGTGGGGGAAGAATAATTCTTGTTCATAGAATACAGGTTACATATGACATTGTCATCTTGTTGCAGTCAGAATTTGGGGAATTTACAATCCCCAACCCCATTTAGTAGTAAAGATGAACTTGACTTATCAAGGAAGAAATTGCTCATTTTTTTCTTTGTCTTTTTTTTTCTCTTTTATTTTCCATTAACTTAATCTTTAAAAGGTTTTTGGCTTCATTGCCATTGACCCCAGAAAGCCTGATAGGGACTCCACAGTCCTTGCATGGGCAGGCTGCTTGGGCTGGAGGATCCCCCTGCACAGGTCCTGATCCGATGGGCTTGTCCCTCCAGCTGCTCTTCATTTTCCTTCCCTCTCACTAGTGGATTTATCTCCCTCCCCTCCATATCTCTGCCCCTTCCTTTGTTTTTCCTTTCAGCTAATCCCTTCCTGCTTTTCCCCTGGCCCCTTCTGCATTACATACACACACATAAACTTTTCTATCCAAGGAAGTTAATTTAGATTAAATAAAAGGATAGATTTAAAGAAGAATTGTTCTCCCTGAAAAACTTCACATAGAGATGCCCTAATTCTGGAATAATAGCATTTTCAAATGAACACAATTCTTTGTATGCAGCAAATTAAAACAGCTCAGTTTGAAATCCTTCTGCTAGGATTGCAAGCGCTCATCTGATTATGTCCAGATTTAATTGGGAACATCTTCTCATGCCAAATTTGCCATAAAGACAAGACACTCCCAGACGTGCACAGATACCCCTTCCAAACTATTCAAAGGAAGCAATACATCTGCCACTCAACCATCCATGAAGAAATCAGGGAGCTAACATAATATTTGCAAGCCAAACTCTGCTCACTCTTCTGCAGTATTTGTCTGTTTAGACTGCAAACTCCAGGGTGAGAAAACTTTCTCCCTCTGTTTTTTCATGTGGTGCCTGGCACAGAGAGATCCCAGCCTTCATTGTATGGCCATGGCACAGCAAACAAAGAGTTCAGCAGAAAGGGTTGTGCTTTCACAAGTGCCTCCCGGTCCCACGCAAACTGAACTCCCTTTGACATCTGCAGGGCAGCAGCTTTCATCCCACCTGAATTTAGGAACCAAACTTAGCCACCTGCAGCTGGAGTCCTCCTTGACAGAAACCTGGGAGAAATGGGATCCTCTGGAGATATTAAAGAAATGGCTCAGAGCAGAAACCATAAAGCTTCTCCCCAGTAAACTTGGGAGCCACAGGTTTGATCTTGCCTCAGTTAAGCACCTTGGGTTTTGTTTTCCAATACATCCATAGGCGCTTTCGCCCAACACAGGGGAAATTTTATGAAACACAATGAAAAGAGGAGGAAGGCAGTGGATAGAGGAGGGGTGAGAAGAGAACATGCCTCAAATTTGCATGGAATAAAAGCATGAAAGTTGAACTGAACAAAGGTTAATATCCAGCTGGACTAGCTAATTCTTCAGGCAGTGAATAGCTCCATGGCTCAGTGTGCTCAGTGAGTGCCTACTCCACATTTATGGTGGTGTTAGGATGCAGCCTTCAGTCTTCCCACTCCAAAATTACAACTCTGTGCCCCACACCAGCAGACAACCTCAGTACAACACTGGGCACTACCGCAGAGAACTCCCAGCCCCACAGCTCTCTTACGAAACCTTGGGTTAACTAATGAGTGAAGCATTTGGAGCTCCCAGGGCAACAGATGCTGCTTCAGTGGACTAGAGTTGCCCAGTTTTGTGGACATGACTGTTTTTCCCATTGTGCTTGCTCAGCTGACCATGTATTTTGAATGAGGAGACAGTCCCAGAAGACAGGTACGAAAATCACTACATAAAGAAGACAAGCTCCCCATGAAGTCTTCCATGGTCACTCATTTTTCTGCTCCTTGCACAAAGACAACATGTGTACCTTAAGGCCAGAGTCGACACCTCTGAACTGGGGGCATGGTTCACCTTGTGGAGGTGGTCACTGTATCTATGGGTGCCTGAACAGGTTTGGGAGATAATCCAGAGAACAAAGCCCGACCTCTTAGGTGGTGGCATTGGATCTTTGACTTTGGCAGGAATCTGGTATTATGAACCCTAGCATTAGGATTTCCAGCTAACAGTTTTGTTGGTATATCTGTTTTCCTATCTGTAGATGACACTGCTTGCTATGCAGGAATTGCCCCACACAAACAGCAGCGTGTTTTCCTACCTCTGTAAATCTCTGCTATGAACTTCTGTGTGACACGGGTTACATCCTGCTTCATAATTACTCTCCAGTGCTTATAAGAACACTACTAAGCCTGAAAAGCTGCCTGGAAAGTTGGCCAGACCTCTCTTTACCATTGGGAAATCCACTGAAGTTCCAGATTTAACAGGAGAGACAGGAAATGACCTGTAGCATCAACAACCATTGACATTAATTTTAGCTGAAAGGAGACACCAGCAGCCGAATACCCATGCAAGCTCATTTCCTCTCCCCCAGCTGTTGCAGTCTCCAGTTCAGCTAAACTGGAGTTCAGGGCTGTGGTGAGACATGTTGGTCACATCTATGCTTGTAAAGCAAACAAGAGCACAGCATGGTCTGTGTTCATGTCCTAGCCCACTTTAAATTTTGGCCCAGGCGCAGCAACTGGTGCCAGGGAGAGGATGTCAGCTGGATTTGTCAAGGGTTTCTTGGGAATGGTGACTCTTCAGCAGACCAAGCTATCGTGCTTAGCATCTCTAGGAGTCCTACATAGCCACATGTCCCTCTTCTCACTCTTTTACTCCCCTTTCAGCTTTCTGAACCAACCTACTCTCCAACAGCACGTTGTTAATGCTGCCCATGAGCTCATGGACAAATTGATACGCTGGTGGCCCCATGTGAGATTCCAATCTCAGAGTCTCAAAACTTAGTCCTATAAGGCAGTGGGTATGTCCTGAGAGAAAAACAAACTGAACAAAATGCAACAACAACCCATGCAAGCACAATACATTTAGGAACAGGACTGTGGCTGCCCAAGAAACCATATGCCATCTCCTATAGTTGTTACTGGTCTAGTGGAAGGTGCCCCTGACCATGGCAGTGAACAGAACTAGATGATCTTTAAGATCTCTTAGAACTGAAACGATTCTGTGAGTCTGTGATTCTGTTGAGACCAGGAAATTTGTGAGCAGTTGCAATGCAATTCCGAGTAGTTCCCTGCTTTATTGCAGGTAGTAAATGGTCAGTCCAGTACTGCTACTGCCAGACCAGTATTGCTATGACTTAAGGTATTAAGACCCAGTCAAGTTGTTGGAAATCATGCCAAGTTCATCTATCTATAAATTGACCATCCCTATATCTTGCTCTTTAAGGAGATTTTGCATAAAAAATATTACTCTGGAAGAGGCATGAACCTCAAGCACTTATGTTCCAGCTAAGGGAGCTGTGAGAGTTTCCTCACCTCTAGCTATGAAGCCCACAATATAGATTTCTCATACAATAGATAGTGGGATCTCTTGTGCTTGGCCCAAAAGAAGCCAACAGATGTCTATTGCTGGCTTTTCTCTTGGTCTGGGCTCTCATAAAACTTCCCCAGATGTTTGCCTTAGGGTTGAAGACTCTTCTCAAGGAGCTCAGTGCAAGCAGCTCTCACAGCATGCTGCTTTGCTGAACTGGCAGAAAGTTTCTCTGGATAATTTTATTATTTGGAGTCTGATTTTCTCATGAATTGAAATAAATGACTGAACTTGTTTATGTTACATCGTGGAGAGGGATAAAGCCATCTATGCAATTCCTCCTGCTCTGTTACATATATATGTACCAAACAGGCGCTTTGGAAAATCCCACCCCGAAACCGGAGCTATAAAGTTAGCAGTTAATCTCAGGGGACTAATCCTCAGCCAATGTTCAGTTCGGCATCACCTCAACATGTGCTGGCTCAGGATTTGGCCCCAGGATCAGGGAACTGTTGTGCAGCAGTGGACCAGAAAAGGGCCCAGAAAAGGAGACACTGCTGCCATAGGGAGTCTCTGAGCTGTTGGGGGGATTAACAGGTCCCATTCCAGACTGAACTGGGTGGAAATAAAGTTCTTNGAAAAAAAAAAAAAAAAAAAAAAAAAAAAAAGAAAAAAAAAAGAAAGAGTAAATCACAATGCTGTTTCTGCTTTGGATGGCATTGTCTGCTTCATCTCCCCAGAATAGCTCAGTGGTCTCAGAGGTTGCCTTCCCTTTCACTGTCCCCATCATCAGCGCGTGTTTTCTGTTGGGAAAGAGAAAGAAATGAGAGAGGTGGTTTGGAGGTGAGAGAGGTCACTCATTTAAGGCTTGCTCTTAATCCCTTTTCTGCTACAGACTTCCTGTGTGTTAGTAAAAGCAGATCAAACCAAGGGCCGTGGCACCTCTAATAATATTCTTTACCAGGTGACATATCAGTTTCCCCTCCATGAGAGGGGTGAAACCTACCAAATCTCCTGTGCCTGTAGTGATAAAGGCAAAAGTAGAGGCATCCCACTTCACAGAGCAGTTCTGCATGTGCTTTTCCCCCCTCATATTTCAGCTAGAAAGACATGTAAAAAAGAAGCTTTGTTTTCCACACAGTTTCACACTTTAAAATTCTTTCTTCTATGCTTTCCAGTAGGTTTAAATGAGCAGTAGTTTTCTCTGAAGGTTTAGAAATCTTTTTGATCCTTTTTTCAGCAGCAGACAGAGTAGCATGAGGGAGCGCAAAAAATGTGAATTAGAAAGGAAGGAAGGGAGGAAAGAAGAAAGAGAAGAAAAAATCTAACACATAAAAATTATTTTAAAAAAACTTACCTTTTTTTGGTAAAAATTAAAAAACAATTGTAATTTCTTTTTCTGCAAAATATTTCATTATTGGTGAATTGTATCTTTAGTATTCTTGTAGACAAAAACATTGACTACAATGCTTTCATCTGTATTTGTTTTCATCCTTATTTATTTTTGCATTAAATAAAACCAAACTGAGACATGGGAAATCACTTTGATGGACAGCATTTTCTGAAATCTGCATATTGCTTACATTCCATTCCAGATCTTTTTTAGACTTACCCAAATTGAATGAAACCTGCAAAGTGTTTGAATCTCACCCATCACTGCTGTTAATCCCTCTTTTCTTCCCCTCACAAAAGAAGAAAGGTTTTATCTGTGTCCCTGGGAGGCATCAGAAAGATGAAGCCCCTCCTTGCCCCAGTTTTAATTTTTTCGAGGAGATTCAGCTCCCAAGATGTTCAGGTATTGCAGGCTGGACTGCCTAAAGGACTCTGAGCATGTGGAAGTGTGTGCCTTCCCTGCCAGCTACAGGCAGCATCTGTGCTGGTAATGACCTTTTGGGCTGTGATTTAAAATGTGAATTTTAAGCTGTTTCAGGGGAACACAGAGGATGGTCCTAAGCTATTCTGATGCTCCATCCCAAGGCAGACCTGGCCTGTCCCCCACAGGTGTGAGCAGGGCCAGTGCCCAGTAATGTACCCCACTGCACTCATCAGATGCATCAGCTCTGCCTTTGAGCCAAGGGAGGCATCTGTGGCTTCAATAGCCTTTAAATTATTTTTCTTCTGTGTCTGTACGTGGTAGCCCTGTGGCAAAGAGTTCCCCCTCTTAACTACACACTTGGGAAAACGGCTCTTCTT
>VXAU01003783.1:756115-970492 GCA_013399695.1 Formicarius rufipectus | reverse complement strand
CCCCCCCCCCCCGGCTCTTGTATTAGAAGAGACAGCAAACAGTCATCTTCTATTCATATTTTTCAGTCATGCAATCTCTATCATATCCCCTTCAGTGGTGTCTTTCCCAGCCCGGGGAATCTGAATCCCTTTAATTGCACTCCTGCTCTGTTTGAGAACTGAATTAATCTGCTTAATTATCTGTTTAGTCTATTCTTAACCTATTGTTAGGGTTTGATGGCCTGGAGCCACCCTGGTGTCTGGTCTGTGCTAGACTGTTTTATAGAGCCCACCAAGAAGGAGGACCTCTGGACACAGGCTCAGGAGAGCCTGGATTCATTCTGTGGCATTTTGGATGCCAAAGCCCACCTTGACCTACTGTTGAAGGATGCCAGTCCCACTCATTGACTTGACAGACAGGTTAAAATGGTTATTTTCCTCATTCAATCTCATAACAGCAATACCAAAAATGATGAGTTTGGGGCCATGGCCACCTCTGCCCCAACAGAAGTGGTCAGCAAAGGGATGTGCCCTTCAGCAGAGCAGGGACCAGAGCCAAGCAAGATGCTCTTCCCTCCCTCTCTGTCATCCCCCTTTGGTTTTTGCCCAGCCTTGTGTATCCTTTCGGAGGTCAACATCCCATTACCTTATTGGTGACTCTTGTGCTGAGGTGACTCCCTGCTGGTGGGGTGCTGTAAGGCTGCTCACAGTACACTGCTCCAGTCCACTCTGCTAGTTGATTTTTTCTTTCCTAACTCTAATTAATTCAGTCTCATTCATTTATAATCACATTAAGTGCCATGCGATAATAAATAGCAGAGAAAAGCCTCGCTGGAGCAGAGGGAGGAGGGCTCAGCATCCGACTGAAGCCTTGCAGGATCAAGCCTCTAAGTGGTTGCAATTCAGTGACAATGCATCTTACTCAGCATGTGAAACATATTCCAGAAAGGCACACTTGCAGCTGTCTCTCACACACACCACCTCACCAGTCAGCATCAAAAACTGCTTATGCCTTCTTTTCATCTGTACCAGATGGTGGCTGTGACACCAGGGGCCTGTCTTTTTTCCATGCCATCCACACAGAACTTGACAGAGTGAAGAAGAAAGGTACTTCTACCTTGGATAGACCTGCCAAACTCGCTCTGAAGACCCCACACCCTGTGTCTGCTAATTGCACCAACATTGTCTTGCAGCATGAACCACTCCAGCTCTCTGTTTTCTTTCAAAGTATATTTGTTTTATAGCTGACATGTTTATATATGTTAACTGTTTGCTATAGATATCTGTCAGCTTCAACTGGCAAAACCAAAAAAAAAAAAAAAAAGGAGAAAAAAAAGAAAAGTAGGGGCTGGCTCTTGGCCAAAGGTATGTTTCTTAAAAGCATTTTGCTTTTTTTCACATGGTTTTGCATAGAAAGAGAAACGAGAAGAGGAAGAGTGGACTGGCAAAGGATATTATGCTTTAAATACTCTGAAAGAATTTCATATGAAAATGTACTCTACTTTTCAGATATTAGCCTAAGAGCCATAAAAACTTATTTTATAGTCCTAGAAATTATACACAAACATTGGTATACTGTTTGTCATAAAAACTGCTCTAAAGAGGGAATCGTGCATTTTGCTTTTCAAAATATGACATTTATGAGCTGCCTTTGATTGTTACCAGAGAGTTTTTAATGAAATAGAAAATGCGTGTCTGTGTGCTTGTGTGTGTGTTTGTGTGCATGTACAATAAGAGGATGTGTCACTGAGAAAGAGATGACTTCTAAAATATGTTCTTTACTCAACTCAGAGGTTTGCATCTTTCTCCCTTTCAAAGGACAAAGACCACAACCCCTCTTGCAAGAGAGAGGAAAGACAGAAGTGTCCATTTCTTCAAATGGGGAGAAAAATCAACAAAATTTCCTGGGATTTTTACTTCCGTGCCTTCCTTTCAAGTAAGAATATGGGCTAGTGCTGTTCAAAATCCTCTTCACTTTGACACACAACTGCAACACTTAAGGACGAATGTGAAACAACACAGGTCTGTCCCCCTGCCAAAGATGTTGGCTCGGGTTTCTCTTAGATATTTAAAAAGGTTTTAAATTGGAATTGCATGATGCTTATGCCTACCGCTGGTGCTTACACACAGTGCCCCATTGCTCATAGTGAGAGAATTCACTGCCCCCTGGGCATTTTTTGCTCTGTGAGGTGAACAGGCTTGTCAGGATGACACACTTGTTTCTGCTGGACCATTTCACGACCTTGCTTGCCCAAAAGCAGGGTGGGGAGTCAGATGATGACTCATCCTATGCGCTCCTGCTTTTAAGATTACATGCAGTTTTTCTAAAGAGACAGCTTTGTCTCCACAAGAGCTAGGTTGCTCTGCATCATTTTTTGGATCTTCAAGGTTTTTTTATATTACTGTTTGGGACTTTTCTTTACAGGGTAGAAAGGCAACAAGCATTTCCAGAAAGGCTCAGTCTTCCTTCACTTATGGTTAGGGTAGGGCTGAGCCCAATCTAATGACCCCAGATGAGACACAGATTAGTGCTGCTTGGGCACAGAACCATAGTCCTGCAGCCTTGCAGGGCCTGACTCATTAACAATGGTTGCTTGAACTGAAATTGGACCTGTTTAAAAGACATGATGGAAGACTTTGTGCCTGCAGTTATGGAGTGAGGGGTCCTGATGCCTGGAATCTGTTTGCGCCTGTTATTTGTAGCTCAGTGATTTATTAGCAGGACTCTGGACACAGCCCATACTGGGCAACCCATTCTTAGATCTTGGGCTACAGACAGCAGGGAAGGTAGACAGTCTGTTTGCAAGGAAATCAAAAGCACTTTGAGTCTTAACTGCTGCCTGAATCATCTCACAAAAGGCACACAGTACAGCAAAGTGTTGCCCTGCAGACAAATTTCATACAAAATGACTGTATAAAGCACCAGTGTTTATACACGATGCTGATGTGGGTTGAAGGGCTGTTTGAAAAGACTGTGGCCAGTTATGTAATTATTTGAGAAGAGTAGAGCACAATAAGTTAATATAAACATTGAAGAAGACAGCATGAGTTCACTGGATGCTTACATGAATCTGTCATCTTTATTACAAATGTCTTTCTTCAAATATAAACCATGGACTTTGTGGCTAAGAAATCATAGGTGTCCAGTTATCTCTGATGGAGAAAAAGGAAGGTGGATGGGCAGGAGGACAATGACTAACTTCCATGTGGAAAGGCTGTTGGGCATTTGGTGTTTGCCAGCTTTTGGGACAATGACTTGTTGTCCAGTTGATTTGGTATCAGGTTTGAATTGGACTCTGCACACTTAGTTAATCCTAGCACATAAGATGAGCTCTACAGCAACTTGTGGAAATAAATGGTAAGTGAGGAAGAAAGAGATAGCAAAGGTTGTGTGAAGGTAGCGGCTGGGTGAACTATGCAGATTTCATACACTTCACAGCATCATCAAGAATGTAAAACAGACAGTGCATCCTTATGGGTAACTGGTGGCAGGTCTGTACTAGTAATTTATGTGACAAGTAGGTTGTTTTTTCCACTTATTGTGGTATTAACCAGAATGGCAGAAATTATGATGTGAAATCTTTTGAAAAGATAGTAGCTAAGAAAGATAATCTTGTGGTTAATGCATTTGACTGACTTTCCAGAGAGGCTTCCTTTTCAACCTGACATATTTCTGATAAAACATCCACCCTCTCACTAGCCTCTTTCTCCACTTGTAAAATAAGAATATAAACTAAAAATACTGGGTTTTATCTAACTGTTTTCTATTCAGATTGAAAGTTCTTCAGGGAGAAGCTCTGTGCTTTCACAGCACCTCACACATGGGGTCATGTTTCACAGGAAGCCCCCGTGCTCAAAAGATCAATAAGTATATGTCACAATTTTCTTCTGCTGCCTTTCTAGCTGAAATTATGCTTTTTATGTAAAAAAAAATTGAGTAATTAATCAACAACAAAAAAAAAAAAGTGTTGTGGGTTTTTTTTTTCCTCAAAGGCAGACCCTTTCTTTTTGACTGCATGATATGCTACGTGTGAATGGGAGCCTGGCGTTCAACAAAGCAAAAGGATATGGTTTAAATAATGATTACAGTAGTACAGCTTCTGCTCTCTTCAAAATCAAATACACTATAATCCAACTCTGGTGTAATTCCTGACAGATCTAAAAGTATGTGAGAGTTGACATATATTCCTGAGTACAAATAAGGCATAGACAGGGTCTGTGCCTGGAAAAGTTAACGTAGGATTGGTATTTTTTGGACCAGGGATTGCATTTCTCAGTAAGCTTATCTCTCTTAAACAAAAAATGAAACAGAGCTGTTGGAAGAGAAGGGAAGGGAAGGGAAGGGAAGGGAAGGGAAGGGAAGGGAAGGGAAGGGAAGGGAAGGGAAGGGAAGAAAAGAAAAGAAAAGAAAAGAAAAGAAAAGAAAAGAAAAAGGAATGAAAAAGAGCTCAAGACTGATAAGGCATCTTTTTCTTCTTTTTTATCTAGTTATTACAGTGTATCTCCACTTACTAAGAGCAGAAACATAAGAGTGGTGTCTACATCAGCAAACTCGTAGTACGTGTAAAAGTGAAAAGTGATCCAAACCCACTTTGCCCATGGCTGGTTTTTTGTCACAGAAATTCAGTGTCACTGTGACTTGACACTGTTAGGAAGAGTTGTAGCATTCCTGAGAAAACTCACAGCAGCTACCTCAGTGAGGAAAAACTGTCCAGAGTAAAATCATAGAATGGACTTCAAAGATCGTTTAGTACCAATCCCCCGCTGTGGTCAGAGACACCTTCCACAAGACCAGGTTGCTCAGAATCCCATTCAACCTGGCCTTGAACACTTTCAAGGATGGAGTACCCACAGTTTTTCTGGGCTAGGAATCAGCTTGTAGCCAGATATGAAGGATTCCAGCTTTTCCATGCATCATTGAGCTGCTGCTTCCGGAGTACTGAGCAGCCACCTGATACCCAGCAGCACTGCCAAGGCTGTCTTCACAGTCTGCATCACAGAGGCAACTCAGAGTCTTCTCAGGCAAAAACGGTCTTGACATGACTTCACAGCACAAAAAAGTTCAAAAGGTTTTGTTTTCACTCCAAGACAGATCCAAAACACATTTTAAAACTTTGAAAGTCATCGTAAAATGGATTCACTGTCTTTCTGCCAGCTCCAGTCAGCTGTCTGGGCTGCAGAAAAGAAGAGCTGAGTTGCTGTAAAACACCCAAAACAGAGGAGAGCACAATTCTGTTTACAGTGACCCAAACTTCTAAAGCTCTTCTTGAAATGAGAACCCACTAAGGACTGTTCTCAATTAACGGGACATTTGTGAGTGCAACCACACGTAGACAAGTTGGGGCTAGTCCTAGTCCATGCTGCAACAGGGCAGCTGCTTTGAATTCTGTTGCATTAAAGAGGCTGAAGGCAGAACTCGACCAGCTGAGAATGGCAATGCAAAGATCCTACCATGCATTTGGCACAGAACCACACAGGCTGCTACAAGTAATTTGGGAAGCTCAGGGAGTGAGGTGTGCCCTGAAGGAGCCTTGTCCTCCCCCTGCACCAGCACCTGGGCGTTCAGTGTGCCCTTTGCAAAACAGCCCATTGCAGCAGGAAAGCACTTTTGGCCTCTTCATGCATTCCCAAGAGAATGTCTTCATGCTGAAATCTGGGACTAGGGACTACTCTCTCCTCAAGGTGTTGTGGGTTTTTTGTTTGCTTTTGTTTGGTTTGGGGTTTTTTGTTTGTTTGTTTGGTTGGTTTGTTTTGTGTGGTTTGTTTTGGTTTTTTTTTGAGCTTTTTGTTTGTTTGCTAGTTTGTTTGTTTGTTTGATGGTTTGGTTTGGTTTTTTTTTTCATCCATTACTCACACGGAGAGTTCAGAGATGCCCTTTGCCAGCCTTACTCTGTCTGTGATGCTGGTGCTTCACCCTCCCCTCTCTTCAAACTGGGAACTGGACATTAATTTAGGGAAGAACTGAGTACCATCACACTTACAGTAGTTTTAATATGCTGGGATCTCAGTCGATTTCTCAAGGCTTAAAGTGGTATTATTGAGAGCTACGTAAATCCCTGGGAACAGAGCTGATGATTCTGTTGGAATGGGGACCGTTACCCTTATTTTAACACAGGTTTCTAAAACAAAGACAGCCATATGTTTAGAGCTGAATGAGGCTGTTGTTACCCAGAAAGAGACCTTCCTTCCAAGGCTTATACCATGTTTTCTTAAATTTTTGAAGGACAAAACCCAGCTATTTTAATGAACCTAACTCAATAATTCCTAATCCTAAAGTTAAACACTAACAGTGAGGCTCAAAAACTGGCCTCCCAAGTTTCAAAACACAAATCATGACCAGGACCCGTTGGTAAACATTCCTGAAAATAAGTTTTGTTTTGTTTTCCCCCTCATGCTCTGCTGAACCTTGGAAAAACTAACTCACTCCTAATATTAAGCCTAGTATAAACAGATTAGAAGCTCCCCTTCCCCCTCCTCTGCAAAAAATAATGCCTGTGAAAAGACGTTTTTTCACATCAATGAACCCTGAACATTTGTCTGCTTTATGGACATCTTAAAAAAAAATTCTCTCTTATTTTCATATTTAGAAATCTGAGATAAAAGTCTGACATGTTATAAAAAGGTGATAGTTCTTTTTAATCTATTTGATTAATAGAATTTTTGACTTTATCAAAAATGGCAGATCCAGCCCTTTTCCTCCTGAAATGAGGGTGTGCCAAGCATCCATTTGGAGATATCTCCCTCTTCCTTTCTCAGCAACAGTTTGTGATCTCACAAGTAGTTGAACCAGCACTGGGAAAGAGTGTTTTCAGCCAGACATCCAAGCTACAGTTTGATTCCTCATCATTCATTAACTTCAAGGTGTTGTTTCAGTAGCTCCATGGGCTCTACATCTGGAATTTTTTCCTTCCTCTCCTGCCCTTGAGACAACACTAATGCCAGTGGAAAGAGGGAGCATGCATCCTTGCAGGTCAGGTATCCAAATTCTAGTGATACACAAAGGAGTTCCATCCCATCCAAGCGCAATGTGATTCCTTTGGCCTTTAATGCGTGCAATTGCTATGGCTTGGGCTTGGTACATTTACCCAAGGCATAAGGTGAGGTGCTGTGCAGGGAAATAAGAAAAGAACTTTATCACATTGCAAACACTGGCAGAGAAAGTTTCTCAGAAGAAGCTGAAGTTGTTGGCTAATGCACTGATTTGCCTGTGTTGATCAGACTCCCCCCAAGTCATCTAATGCACCTCCCTGTATCACACATGACTGCTACAAATCTCAGATAACAGCATGTGCTCCAGATTTACAGCCAAAAATGGACATCTTGGGGTATGGAGAACTGCAGTTTATGAACATTTGGTTTTATGTTGGGTCAGACAGAGTTAAAGACAATCTTGGAGCATAGATTGGGCCATCTGTTATCAAGAGAATGGCTGATCAGAAAGTGTTTGTACTTTAACACTTCAGGCTCAACTCCTGCAAATGCCAAAGCTTGGAAGTGACTTTATTTCTGCATGTGAAGATGTTCACAGATATAAACTTTGTAAACTGTATGTCTTTGAAATAGGAAGGTGGCTAGGCAAGGCAAGGTGCTGAGGCAGAGGAAAGAAAGAAGGAGAAAAGGAAAAAAAAGAGAAAAAGATAAAAATAAAAGAAAGATAGATGGATAGAAAGAAGGATGGAATGGTATCAGTTATAAGGGAGAACACTGCCAAGATATGAGAAGTTTTGGCAGATTCTGAGAGGTGCCAGACCATTCCCCAGGCCAACTTTTGTGGGTCTCACCTCCTTCTCCTGTATCCATGTTCTGGGCACAACGACACCATTTGCAGAAGAACAACTCAATGTACACGTGTGTGCTGCAGTCTGACAGGGATTACTCATTTCCTGACTGCATTAAATGTATTTCCTTCAGAGTTATGGCATCAAGTATAAAATCCTCTAGCTCGCATAGCCCCGGAGGGAGGGCTAGTAACCCTTTGCTCTGCTGAAATGCTTGCAGGTCAAGCAGCTTAAGACGCTTTTGGAGAAAAGGTAAAGTTTTTTATGCCAGTAAGGTTATGGGGGGGAGCAGAGAATAAATAGTTAATTTAAAGAAGTGTCCCAACACTGGTGCCATTACTATACCTGTGAATAGATTGTTCAGAGTGACCCTTCTTCTGGAGAACCAAATACCAGGAAGCTGCCTTCAAAAAATTTCCCCTCCCTGTATGGCCTGACTCCAACTCCCCCCATATGATTTTCTCCCCTTTTTTCCTGTGCAGGACAGTATTGTGCTCAGCAAGAACATGTGCTCAAGTTTCTGAACGTGATTCAGCATCCTGCTAAGCAGAGATGGCTCTTAATCACATTTATGCTCTAATGCTGGTAAGGACTGCCCCACAATTTTACATAGTTTTACCCTTGGCTTTACCCTTGCTAAACATTATGGCTGATTGAACTGCCTAAGGTTTCCTTCTCTATGTAGTGCTGCAAATTTTTAAGTCTTGCACAACAGCAATGACTGATGAAATTATCGTTCGGCATCAATAAATTATACTATGACAAACAACATTACTAACTACATACTGATGCCTCTGTGTCACTTTTACAAAGTCTCCATAAAGGAGTTCCCGACTGTTGTCCAATGTACCATTAGATGTACACAACTCACTTCGACATGATACATGGCATGATCCAGAGCAGGGAGAAGGCTGTTCATTACTTGCTCTTTACTTAATAGGAGCTATAAACAGGCTTTAATCTCTTGGAATATGCAAAGTAGTGGTCACATATCTAGCAGCTAGAGTCAGAAAAGTATAGTAAGTGGTGGAAGCAATTTTTGAGCAAAAAATTATATAACAGCTTCCTTTTCTATGCACTGTAAAGGGGTGGTGAGTGGGAGCTTAGCAGAGCCATCCTTACTGACAGGGAGAGAAGCAAAGAGTGCAGACCTCTGACAAATTGAAGAGATAATTATTACTTTAATCTCTGAAAAATTTCTTTTAGCCACCACTTTTCAGCTATTTCAAAATATAATTTAGCTTGGATTTACATTGCTGATCAACTGTGGCAAATGTGTGTAAAGTGATTTTAATTGTGGGGCTATAGACCTTTCCTTTCTGCACAGCTATGATCAAACACCAAAGATTAGAATTTTGTAGGAGTTTTGTCAGCTGGATAGGCAACCTCCTGGGGCTGCTTAGCTCAGTCTAGAGACCCTGATTTCTCTACATTGGCTACAGTCCTGGTCAGCCTACTAACTCAGCGTACTAAATGACCTCTAGAAGATGCTTGCTTTTCACCATTTGCATAAACCCCTAATTTTTGCATCCAAATTGGACACCTCTGAGCAGTGACACATATATCTCCGTAAGTGATCCCAAATCTTGAGCAGCTCCATAACTAGAAGAAACATATACACATAAGCCTGAGTTATGTGGCTGGATAATTTTTTAATGTTACAGCAGAACATTTAAGGAATATGTGTTATCCCCATTAAATGTTCATGCTCCACACAGTTACTGATTTGCTGCTGGCCAGAGCTACAGGAGTCCTGTCACAACAAATCACCCTCCCTCCTTGTCTGCAGACTCAGCTGCATGCTTGGCTTTGGGGTGACACCAGTAAAATACAGCAGGCATTTCTAAAACAGATTAAAATAAGGTTTTATGATATCTAGTGAATCTCAGTTTGGTGGGACATGCAATTAAGAGTGCTACAGCTAAAGATTAATAACAAACCCTTCATCAGCTGTATGGATGCTGGTAATGAAAGACATGGAAGTCCAGGAACTCTCACTACCCTCCAGACCCTGTGCATGGCCACACTTTGTCTACACGGACACATTTTAATTGAGGTCGTCCTCAACACAGCCGGTCGATCACTGACTGTGTAACAACTGTTGACAGTGTCAGAGTGTGTGTTGTGTGTGTGTGTGCGCGTGTGCATGTGTGAAAGGAAGCTCTAGTTTTTGGACAACTAGAGCCCAAAATGCTCCCGTCCATAGTGTTGTCAGCCAGGCAATTCCCAAAGGCTCCTCTTTGTCTACTGCAGACTCTGATGACTCTCCCAGGTACTTTTTATCATGTGCCAAAAACCACTGAGGTGTCTGCTCCAGGAGCCCCATCTCACTGGGACCTGAGGATGAGGAAGGAGATACCTGCCTTGGGAGACAACCCAAAGATGAAAACAAGTGGCTATGATTGTCCCTGACTTTGCATTTAAGTTTAGATCAAAGATAGAAGGTGACTGTGTCTTGCTTTTGCTTTCTAGGCTTGTGGTTAAAGACTTCCCAGGAGGACAGAGACATGAGTCTGTCAAGCCAGGCCCTACCCATGTGGCTCCACAGTGTTTGGGGTAGGTTTGTTTCAGTGCAGTTAGTGATTCCAGAAGGAAAGGTAGCCCAAAGGAACAGCCATGATCTTCATGTGAGGCAAGACAAGACAGATGGGAGTAGGGAGCTGAGATCTGATCGGTCTACTTATGGCATCATTAACCCTTTAAGATTCATGATGAAGAAGACACCCAGTCAACATGGCACTTTTCTGTTTGCCTTCTCTTGTTGGAGGCTCTTCTGCTTCCTTTCCATTATATTTATACATGAAGAAGATATGGTTGATATAACACTCAGGGTGCTAAAACCAAGAATGCCCTGTTAAACCCCTTATCAGTCCTTTTAACACTGTTTTACAGAATCAGCTTTAGAAAAGATATTTTAGATATATATTTACAAGCTGAGGCTTTTTAAAGGTGTAAATTGTCCCACAGCTTTCCTGGAAGAACAGGACATTAAAATATTCCATGCAGATAAGGGTCTTTGTTGGCTTTACATGCTGGATTAGTGTTTTATGGTTTCCACACATCTTTTATCTCCTGTGCAGAGGTGTGAGTCATGCTTTTTTATTGAAGAAATGCATATTATTAGAGTGGTGCAGTTCTACACTAAAACACTTCCACTAGAGAGTAGAGCATGGGAATGTGTAAGAAGCTTTTATCCAAACAATTTTTATTTCCTCTGCTGAATAAGCTGCATCATCGCCTCTAAGGATATGATCTGGAGATCTAGACAATAACAGGACTGTTTCTTTGTCCTTTAGTTCACCTTTTTTAAACCAGGCAGGAATTTTGCTCACATCCAACTTCATGGTCTTAGCATAGAAGCAGAGCACTCCTGGCTCAGAGGCATCACCTGACCCGTTAGAAGGACAAGTTTGTCCCTCTGCTAATTTCAACACAGTGACCCAAGGGAATACATGCTGCTGTTTTAATGGCATATGAAACACTGCCAGCTTTGCTGACATCTTCACAGCCTGTTTCCTTTCTTGTCTTCTGCCATCACAGCAGCTGCAGCCAGGACTGCCCTTGATTCACAGACTCATAGAATATCTTGGATTGGAAGGGGGCCCACAAAGATCATTGAGTCCGACTCCTGAGCCCTCACAGGTTAACCCAAGGAATCATGTGCCTGAGGGCATTGCTCAAATGCTTCTTGAGTTCTAATAGGCTCTTTCTGAGAAGCCTGATTACCCACAAACTGATCACAACCCTCCAAATAAACAGCCTTTGCTGAGATGAGCACTGACACTCATGCTGTCTACACCATCAGGAAAGCATGCTGGAAGTATGGTTATAGTGCAGTTATCCTGCAGTTATCCATGTGTGGGTCAGGTTGAACTTCACTTCATCTGTGTCCCTGAACTGCACAAGGCTTGATCTGTACAGCCCTGTGGGATCCAGGAGCATAATAAAATGCACTTCAATCCATGTCAAAGGAGATGCCTGCCAGGGTCGTTGGGTTTCTTTCCCCAAAAAGCATAAGCACTGCAGAGCTGGTGGGGATGCATGGGCCAGGGAAAAACCTCTGGACTGAAGCAACATGCTGCCAACAGCAATGGTGACTCACAAAGGTCAGAGTCCTCTGCCCCTATGTCACACCCACCCCAGCATTCTGGTCATCTCAAGTACCAGACACTGGTCATGTAGGATTTAAGGTTTCCTTCTCAGCACTGATAATATGCTGATGTGCTCCACAGCTTCAGTCCCAGCAGGGCTGCACGTATCTATGCAAGGAGATAAACTGGCTTGCCAGGACTCTCACCAGTGCCAGGCAGACAGCATGACTCCAGAATATCTGATTGAATGGTGAATGCACTAAAGCCATCAGTGGGCTGATGTCTCTGATGAATGGGCTGCTGGGACTCTGCAGCTCACCCATCCATGGTGCAAAACCACTATATGCTCTGAGCCGGCTGTACCCTCTCCCAAAAAAATTGCTGCTGGATGCCAGGGGCTGAAGTAGTTTCTGCTGGATTTTAAACACATTTAAATACAAGATAAAAAGTGACAGATCAGTAGGATGAAATTTGGACTGGTATTGCTCACAGGACCAAAGGCTGACAGACAACATTATCTCTGGAGAACCCACTCTCTTGCTGATAGCTTTAAACTGACTGCAAGGGACATGTGAGAGGGAAACAAGCAGTATTTGAGTCAAGGAGGGCCTGGTGTGACATACAGCAAAGCTCCCATTAGAGCCTGAAGTTCAAACAAAAGCAGAGACAAAGCATCCCTTTCTCAGCTGACTATGACACCAGCACAGCCCTACTGACTCCAGAATCATTAGTCCTTATCCACATTAATACAAAAGGTTCACGACACAGGATTTCAGACCACCAAGTAGTAATATTCCACTGCCTGTGGTAATGTGATATTTGTTTGAATATGAAAACCAGTCTTACAATGTAAGAAGTTTTGTTGCCAAGATTGTCTACTGTGAATGAGGAAAATTGTGTAAATGAAATGGAAACCTTTTTGCTCTCACTGCTTTCTTTGCTGAAATAGATAAACAACAGAATATGTCAGTCTCACAAACTTGTTTCTGAGCAAGACAGGTACCTCACAATTCCAGAAACATGAGGCTGGACCTAAGTCAGGGTTCAAGAGGTGAAAGAAAACACCATCTACATCCACGTATGGCTCTCAGCTGGGCAAAGTGTGAAGGGATGTGCACATAGTCTCAGGCACATGGTGGATTCTTGGGGTGGTCTTAGGCAGGGCAGGAGTTAGACTTGATGATCTCTGTGAGTCCCTTCCAACTCAGGATATTATATGATTCTATGATCCAGAAGTTGCTAATGCTGCAGTGACTGCAATCTCCCATCAATCCCAGGTGCAAGGGCTCTGCCTGGACCTGAGTTAGGTTGCTTTCTCTTAATTTTATTTTTATTTTAAATCTGTTTTAATAGGCACGAAGAGATTCACAAAAAACAAGCTTGCCCTTAGGCTTGCTCATCTTCCCTGAGAGTCATCTATATTCCAGTGATGCTCCCCAGGGGATCTGAGGGAGCGTTTACATTTGTTTGGAAGAGAAATGAAAATTACAGATTTTAAAATAGTGTTTATTCCACCCTCACTCTAAGGGGAAACAAACACATGCATCAAACATGTTGACGTTGGGATTTTCATCCCTCTACAAAATGACTCTAACTGCTCTTCAACAGATGTGCTTGTAATTAGTGAACACTGTGAAATGCCAAGATTAATTTAATACTGTGCAATGCTGACAGTTGCTCAGCAGGAGACCTGCAGGTGTGCAAGGAGCTCAGATTTTCTTGCAGAAGAACGTTAAGAAAAGCCCTGCAAAAGTGAATTTGTCCTAAGTCAAAAACATCTCTTAGGTTTGTCAAGGCTCAAGCAGGTAGCAGGTACCTTATTCATCTCCATGAATATCATGCAAAAGTGGGAGAGCTTTTGCACAGTTTTGACATCAGCTGCACACAAAGCTGGACAGAAGTTCACTTCAGATCAAACTCTCCACCTGAAATTCAAGGAGTTCCAAGCCCACAAGAACCCCTGAGATTTAACACTGTGGAGGGATCTTCCAGGGCCATGGTTTAGCTCTGGAGAAACTTAGGATCATCATCACTAATGGCATGATCACTCAACAAGGGCAGTTATAAACTGGGAGAATACGTTGATCATATTTTCTATTCCTGGAAGTGTCAGGTCTTAGATAAGGTTTTGAAAAAAAGAAAATGAACTCTTGCTATGTTGCTATCCCTACTTAGAGAAGATATCCACAGGTACCGGTGCTGTACAGAGATCACATGGACATGGGACCAAGTGTTCATTCCTGTTGGTCTCATACAAAGCCGGATGCCCAAATAAGCATTGGGAGCCCAAGTAGTCTATTAGGTTTGGATCTCAACCCTTAAAAGAGATCTGCTTTCTTTCAAATCAATTTCCAGACTTTCTTTGGTGGACCAATAGCCAGGTTTACACACTGCCCTGTACATGTCTTTGTCTAGGAAGATGAACAATCATATTTCCAATACCTCAGTAACACCTTCCTTTATTTAAAGCTTGGGAGAGAGGGAGAGGTATTTGTTTTATATCCATTCTCTCATGCCATTTTAAAACTTAATTCTAGATGAAACCAATTGGGGTAGATACATCTAAATGACCACCTCTGTAGGCCTCGTGTCTTACAAACCCTGGTTTCAGCTTCAGTGGCCTTTTCATGTAACACACAGGTGGAATTCTTGGTGACCGTGCCTTTGAGATACCTCTTGTAGCTCTCCTGGCCTCTGTCAGTCCTTGCAGGAGAGCATGGACCCTTGTAGGTCCTGTGGGACACTAACTGAGTCCATGTGGGTGTCCTACAGATCCTAAGCTCTCTCAAACAGCACTGGGTAACTATGTTTGGAAAATCAAATCATGGACACAGTTTTCAGAGTTGCCCTGTCATTCTTGAAGACACAGCAAACAGTGTTTGAACATATCTTTCCCCAGGCAGTATTAGTTGGAATGTTTTTTTTTTCAGATTTATGGTGCTTTGATGAAGCAAAAGAACACACTTTGGTGAGTAATGTCTTTTATCAATGGAAAATGTTAAACATGCTTTTTGGCACTTAAAGGTCCTGCTTGTACACCCCAAAGCTTATCTATTTTTTCCAGTTGTACCAATTATTCCAGTAGGAGATACTACTAAAAACTTTGTTTATCTTCTCATGCGAGTTGAAATGACAAACAGTGATATTTTGCCCACAAGAAACAGCTCAGGAAGATGAGACAGGATTTAAACATTCTCTCTAAAACTTTCAGCTCTTTCTTTGCCATAAAACATCTGAAAGAGAAGTAGAAATTATTAAAGAACATGAAATAAATAACGCTTGAGAATAACTTTTTCTTAAAATAATTTTAGAATTATACAATGCTAGCTCCAACCAAGCTGAGCTCTGGTTTGCTGACTGAGAATTTGGCAAAGCACATTTATTCAACAAGCATATATGCCTTTTATTTTATTTTTTTTTCTATGCAGAATCAGATTGTAGTTTCCTTGGATGTATTGTTTGGTCAAATATCAGATGATTATTTCCAAAATTGCCTTTTCAGTGTTTTGTGGGGTTTTTTTGTTGTTGTTTTTTTTTTTTTTTTTTTTTTTGAAAATTAGCCTTTTTTTTTTTTTTGAGAAATTAGCACTTGTTTTTCTCAGTTTCAGATCCTCAGCAACCAGTGCACACTATCTGGCTTTGTGGTTGCCCAAACAAATTATGGCATCCTCCTTTGTTTTCTGTCTCCAATTGCAACTGAACCTCACTTGTACATTTGAATGAGGGAAATGACACGACAGGTCCACCAGTCTGCATGTGAGTCTGTCTAGGGAAGTGAACCTAACAAAAGCATGAGTACTTTGGATTCAAAATATGTGGAACTTTCTGCAGTTACAAGAGGAACTTTGCATAGTTTCTTTCCTCAGCTGATCTGATCTTCTGCTAGCCTTTCTTCGGCACATTGTGAGCCAGGTCCCATTTTCTGGACAAAAAGATAGGGGAAGAGTTCTGAATATGCTGGCTATGAAACATGAAATGATGTAAAATTTGCCTAGTCTTGAGTTTTGTTTGAAACTTAGCTCATTTTTCCTCAAGGATTTGCTCCAGTTCCCACCCTTTCCCCAACAAATACAGTTGGGTCAATCCATAGTGAACGTGGACAATTTATGGCTCTGCATCAGTTCTGTGCAGAACACTCTGACTTCAGATGGTTTTGACATGAAACCAGATGAAGAATTTGCTCCATGCCAAACTTAGCATGCAATTCAGAGCAGGAACCCATGTGGATTGAAACTACAGCAAATGGTTTTGTAATCCCCTTCAAAGAGAAACAACCATGCAGAGCAGTGGTTCTGCTAATGATTCAAGGACGATCTGTTGATTAATGACCTCAAACTATTTGCAAACAAAAATAACTGGAAAGTAGTTCAAAAGGGATGTCACATTCTTGTCACTCAGGGAATTTTGACTAAAATATGAACACGTTGACAATTGCATAACTTGGATATGAATGTCTTTCACTGTTTTTTGTATATTCCCATGCCGTTGCAAACAGGAATTGTGCCACGTAGAGAAGTGTTACAGTGTTCTAATGAATTTTTTAGAACATAGTAATGACTCTAGGGGAAGTCGTAGTACTTAAAAATATATAGCACTAGACTGGTAATAGTATTTTTATCCGATTTTTTGCTTTTGCTGCCCAGAATTTACTTGGAAATTACCTTACCACTTCTGACATTAGGATTTTCAAATGTGGTTTGTGGAATAACCAATAAAGAAATGCAATTAACCAATTACTGTCTTAATACATGGCAAATCATGTAAGAAACCTCAACTCCCCTGATAATACCAAGAAGTAATGTATAAGCAATATGCTCACTTCTGGGAATCTCTAGTTTTGAAAGCAGGAGATCTAGAACTGGTCCATGCTATTTGCATTTCTAGCCATTTTTCTTCCTTTTGGCTGCAAGCTGATACTTTTTGAAGTGCTATCAAAGCTAAAGGATGTCTATCACTTTATGCCAAGGTGCAGCCTGGTCAGTTTTGTGGTTAATGGAAGACTTTTTAGCACTTTAGCCTTCAGAGGCAGTCCTTGCCTTTTGCAGTTCAAACTGGACCTTCGAAACACGTTGTTTTAGGTGGAACCAGGATAGAAGAAAAGCTGACTGTAAACTTCAAAGAGCATGGAGGAATTTTGCTAAGAGTAGAGAAGAGGGGAGAGAATGATTGTGGAGAAGTCTGAAATTAAATGGGCTTCAGTTCTTAAACAAGAACTGTGTTTCTTCTGGCTCTCTATCTCTTTGAAACAATAAAGTTCTGTAAACTCCTAAACTCCCTTTTTTTTTTTTTTTTTAAGTCTGTTGATCTTGGCAGACAAATCTTTCCTTTGAGTGGTTGACATGAAAGCGGAGTTACTCATCATGGGCAGCTCTTCATCCCTCCTGTGAAGGTTTCATGAGCCATTATAGATTGTCCATAACGAGGGAGTGGCACACCAAGAGCTTTCATGTGCTGGTGCTCAAGTTACTGACCACTGCTCTCAGAATTCAGTGGCAGAAGGGGGAAATAGTGGGTTTTCTGCAGTCCTTTCCTTTTTCTGAGCCATGCAGGAGCGAGGTGTTGACTGAGAACTCAGCCTGTGCGTGGCTCTGGTTTGTTTGACAGCACTGACCAAAATCAGATTTTTAAGATTTAAGGCAATACCCAAGCAAAACAAAATGATGGCAACAAAAAGTACCTATCTAAGCAGAATGAGTCATAGCATAACAAAACAAAAGCCTCTGCTATTAAATTTACGCCACAGTTTATGTCTGACTGGTATTTTAATTGCTTACACTTTAAAATGTACATATTTATATACACATTGAGATCCAGTGTTAGGCTACCTCAGCAATATAGCCCTAAATTCCCTGTGGTTTGATTTTGTGCTATTTAATGCATGCATTTCTAGAATATTTCAAATTATTTTAGTTAGCTGATCAGGATGAGATTAAGAGGTGTCTTGGTCACAGGCCATAGCTGCCTGTAAAGGCAATTTGTAGATGAGGATTCAGTCCTCTTTAATTGCACAAACATAAGAATGACAAGGTCTAGTGGTTGCAAGCTGAAGTCAGGAAAAAGCTGAATAGGAAATAAAATGTAAATTTTTTTATCTTGAGCATAATTAAATATTGGAACCATTTCCTGATGATGGAGGTAACTTCTCTCTTCTCAGGACTGGACCTATTTCTGACAGAACTGCTGTGCTCCAGCTCTCAGGTTCTGGGTCTAAGCAAGGAACCACACTAAAACAAATATCTGAATGGTTAGAGCAGCTTCTCCTGTGTTTTAAATCCAGTTAAATGTGAAATTCCTCTGCATGAAGATTACTACAAGATGAGGAAATGCCAGAGGCAATATAAGGGAACCAAATTCTCACTTGTCTGCAACCTTCCTTCTGGAGGGATTTGTTCAGGAACAGCCATAGAGTACATCTGTGTACTGGTGGCAACAGAGAGGGGTCTTGCTGCAAAAGAAAGTACCAGCAGAAGGTGCAACTGTGTGAGATAACCTGCACTTCAGAAAGCAGAGAAACTTCTGGAAGCCTCTAAAAAGGGCATGAGAAATAATCAGGGAGCCTGCCCCACATAGGGTATAAAATGAAAAGATGGGGCCATTTCTCATTATGTGGCAATAATTTCATCATTTTTGTGGTTTATGAAGTCAGCAGAGTTCTGTGAGGGGTTTAACACCTCGTAATTCACAGATGCCTGGAGGGTGTGCGTGTGCCTGTGCCATGATTTTTTCTAAGTGCCTGCTGCTCTGTGGGTCTGTTTGGGTGGCAGCAGGAGCTGAGCAGCTGGGGGTGTCTTTGGGAGGTGGCTGTGCCATGGCCCATAAGGGATCATGGCTTGCTCGGCAGTCACACTGAGGAGGAAAGCCTGATCCCCAAGGACCGTGTTGGACAGGCCACCTCAGCTCAGGCTCTTTGTCAGCTGGCTGCATATCTCAGCAGCACCCACTGCTCTCCTGGCAATAGCTGAAGTTACATTGGGCTTAAAACCACTTTTAGCCATGTTGTTTGGAGTCCTGCCTTCTCTCTGGCACCAGTGATGGTGAATCTGCAAAGCCTTGAGGGCTTACACTGAAGGGTGGGGTGTCTGTGTGAACTACAGTTGTGCCGGGAAACTCCTAGACACAAAAAATTATTTCATAAAGTTTCAGATGGGTCTTACTCCAGAAACAAAAGGGGAAATGAGAGCCCAAACACTGAGCACGTTGAAGATTCAGGGCCAGAGCCAGAGACTTATTCACTGTTCAGCTTAGTGGCCTAAAGATCATCTCCTTCTTTTTCCCGTAATGTTTTCATTGGGGGCATGAAATAGAGTAAACCAAGAGCTGCTCTACCATGCCCTGAATGCAAAAGGTCCCAGAAAGTTATGAAAGCACAATGTTTTCTAAGACAGAAGGACTCCTGAGCATTGAGACTTCTTCAATGAAACACAGATTCTCCAGGAAACTTAGGGCAACTCTGAAAAACTGGGATGATAATAATAAACTTGCTGTCACATGAGTATCAGGGTTTTTGTTGGGTCAGAATTAATTTTCTTAATGCTTAATGACAGAAAGATCAGCCTTTTTTCCTACTCTTTTTATCATTCAAGCTGACCAACTTTCAGTAAAAGCTGATTAACTCATTTTGATAAGGGGAATTCCCAAGTGCCTAACTCACAAACAGAAAGGCAATTACCATTGAAAAAGTGCTGTGGGATCATAATCCTGACTGCTGTTTTTTAGCAACTTTTGGAGCTGTCTGCTCAACTGAGACAAAGAATTCACTTTGACACCAAGGTTTACCATTGTATTTCTGAGAAGAGGGTACAGTTCTGTGTTGAAACAGGAATAGGATTGTCAGAGACAGACTAAATTCATCCTTCCCACCATTCTTTCGAATGAATTACTAACTGGTGTAGTGGTGAGACTCATGTTATCCATGCCTGGTGTTCATCCAGGTCTGCAGGAAAAGGAGGCAAAGCATGTTGCTATAGACTGGCTGATGACATTTTAGGAGGCAACTCAAAATGAAAGGGCAGGTGTGTTTGGTGAACTGCATCATTTGGGTGTTTATTGTTTTTTGGCTGACAGACTCACATAAAGTTTAGTGTAACCCTTCATGACATGCATCTGTTTTACCAAAGAAATCAACAGCTTTTTTTAATTGGTGGTGACTACCGAGAACGTCTAGAGGTTTAGTGATATTGTTAAATGCCACTTGAGTATGTTCTCTCTTGCTGGAATGGATTAATTAATATGACTAAATCCAAACCCACCTGAAGACTGTGGAATGAGATGCTGGGGAGAGTTTTATCTTGAAGGGATTGAAAATGGGGAGTAAAGAAAAAGTGGGGAAAAAAAAAAAAAAGAGGGTAGAAGACAGGGCAGAGATAAAAATTAGCATGAAAATATATATTTAAGTCATACAATGCAGCATGTGTCAGCATGAGTATGAAGCCTACTACTATTTCCTTAGCTTTGGAGGATTCCTAATTCAAGAGGAAGTTTCCCATTTAGCAATGAGAAAATCACACACACACCCTGCCAAGATGTCGAAAAGCCTCAAAGCATAGGAGGAAATTTTGTAAACTCCATCTACAAGAATGAAATAAAAATTTAAAAATACTCTTATTCCTTGGGGTTTGACTATTGCTGTGTAGAAATGTATCCTAAGGCATGCATGTGCTTGATCTTATGCACACCTTGAGGTTCCCTGCTTGAGGCACAATGAGGAGAGGGACAAGTCAGAGCCATACCTACCCATCCAGGCCCCTGGCAGACATCCCTCTTGGCAGCAAGCCTGAAGGTGTAAAGCAAGCATAGCTTAATGTGATGTGTGAGTGTCCACACACCCCAGGCCCATTTGTTTCTCATCACGTCACAAGGCAGTGGAAAAGTACATGGATGGACAAGGAATACAAACATCCAAATCCACACTCACTAAGAGAGCAGCTAGATGCTTAATGTTTCTGCAAAAGGGTGTCCAGCTATTGCAAAACAGAGTCCTCTTTATTCATTTGTTCTGAAAGTATTTGTCAGTGTTCAGGTTATTTGCCTTTTTTTTTCCCTTCAAGAAGTGCTTTTCACATGCCTTAAGTTGCATTCAGGCTTCCACAGCTGATTCTGATGAATCTGTTTCCTATCGAATCCAGTTTTATTTCTTGTGACCATTTTTCATGGACTTCTCCATTTGGGACATAGGCTGGGTTTGGTCCCATGGATCAAAATCCTAGATTAGTAAAGTCTTTACAGATTCATCATCTGCACTGCTGATGGTCTTGCCTGATATGTACAAAATGATCCTCTGGCTGCCTCTGATCTTCCTGGGAGAGGAAAGTTGTGATGTGGCTGCATCACTGGAGTATCCCAAGGGATGCAGCACTGTTCACAGGGCAAGCTGCAGCCTCTAATGCCTCATTTCTTGCTCTTTTTACTGTTGCTGTTAGCTCAGCTCTTTAGATTAATGCCACTGGGAAATGCCCAGTGACACAACGGTGGGTCACAGCCCTCGCACATGGGCACAACCTGGGATTGCAGAGATCAGCTGGGTCTGGCAGAGCTCCCCAATAAACCCTTCAAAAAAGGGTTTACTCTTCCAAGCCTCCTGGAAACTTTTGAAAAAGTTTCTCCAGTGCAAAGTGTGAGAAGTGAAGAAAAATATAAGGGTTAGGAGTCAGACCTAGAGAAAAAAAAAAATCAAATGTCATCAACATGCATGAGAAAATGAAGCTTTTTAACTTCTAAATAAGATGGGGATGGGTGGAGTTCTTTGAAAATGCTCATGCTGTGAATAGAACATTTTGCTTGATTTCAGGTTCTTAGAAAAATAAACTATTTATGTTTGACGTAGTTTGTCTTCTTTTTCTTCATTGTTATCCTCTCTTTTTCCTTTCCTCAGCTAAGGGAATGAAAGAGGACAGATATGAAAAGGTACATTAAAAAAAAAAAAAAAAAAAGGAAATGTGTATTTCCTTTATAGGAAATGAAAAACAGAGGAAAAACGAAGACAGGAAAACAAAAGTCAACATTTAAATTTGAGAACACTACAGAGTAAAGCCTTGGCTTTCACTTTATCTTCAGGGGTTTTTATCCAAGAAATAGGAAAGAAAAAGATATACATTTCCCGTGAAAAATTCTATCACAATTCTGAAGCTATTTTTCATCGAAAGCAGACATAGCTAATGACAAATGTTCCAGCAAGCTTTGCAGAAAGGCATTCTGTGGTTGGCTTGCACTTGCAGCACACGGCTTAGCTCCATTTCAGATCACATCCAGATTGTCATCAGCCCAAAAATAAGGCTTTGCCCCTGAAAACTTATTTCCTAATCCAAGGGAAGAGTGACGGTGTTTGCAGAAAGCAGCTGGCGGTGGATAGGTCTGTTTCTGCTCAGCTTCACCAAGTGATCATTTTTGAAAACTCACCTGCTCTGTACTGAGGTCAAATCTGACAATTCTGAGCACTGGGGACCTGCTGTTCCTCTTGTCCTTTGGGAGGATAAAACTGCAATATCAAACAGGCTGATGAACTCTTTGTCTTCAAGTCCTCTGTAGATAAAATCAAACACTCTTGTTTTCTATCCCTTACAGAACAAGAAGTGGTAAATGCTGTATGCTCATCCAGACCTTTATTTTAACCATGTCTTTGGGTCTCTGTGAATTGCTTTCAAAAGGCAGATCACAGAATCACAGAATAATTGGTGTGGGAAGGGACCTTAAAGATCACCTTGTTCCAATACCCTTGCCATGTACACCTTCCACTAGATGAGGTTACTCAAAGCTGGCCATCCAACCTGGCCTTGAACACTTCCAGGGACGGGGCACTCACAGCTTCTCTGGGCAACCTCTGCCAGTACCTCCCCATCCTCACACTAAAGAACCCCTTCCTACCTTATAATCTAAACTCTCCTCTTTTGGTTTAAAACAATTGCCTTTTATCCTATCAGTCTTCTCTGGTCAAAAGTCTCACAGAGAAATGCCCTTCTTTGAAGGTCTTCTTCTAGAACTTCAGAAAAGACGATCAGCCTCTGCTCTGGACAGCTTTAAATCATAATAGTCTCTGAGCGGTTCAGGCATAAGAGTAAACCGTGGTCTTACTTGTAACCAGTCCTGCATTTCTCTGCCTCAGCTGCCCCATTCCCATAGCAGTCACCATGCAAAAAAACAAGTTGAAAAATATTTCTGCTCTGCCTTAAGAAACTTTAACACCTTATTCTTTGTCTTTACTAGCTTTAATGACCACAGGGAACAGTATTATTTTGTCATCTGAAGGAATGGCAACTGAGTGTGTATAAAAAGATGGTTGGTTGCACGATAATCTTTCTTTTTCATTAATGTAATTTTGTCACAGATTATCTGTTCTCACAGGGACTTTATCCTAAAATTTATCTTTTTTTTTGAAGCCAGCCATTAGCAACCATTGCCAAATTGCTTCAAAGTTACTGTTAACTGCACTTGCATTCTCATCTGATTGCTTTTAGCTCTCCTTAAAGCAGTAAAGTGCTAAGAGCATGTAGGCATGATGGACAGAGGTGTCACGGTGTTTTCAAAAAAGATGCAGATTTTTGTAGAAAGCAAGTCCTCAGGTCCCTTGCAAAGGGGATTCATGGGCTTCTGCTGCCACTGAAACCCAAAATCACCAGCATCCACCACTCCCTGGGTGCCAGAACCCACTGCACGCTGGCCCAAAGGGGACTGGCCACCCTCTGCCTTTGCAAGTATTCTGAAACACAGATTTTTCATACCCTCAGCACATGATTCCCCCAGAGAGGCCAGCGTGGAACAGCTCAGCCCCCTGACAGCCTGTCCACCAGCACGTCTGCAGACAGGCTGCAGCTGGGCTCTGCACTGAGCTGTCCTGGGTGGGAGGCCACCACCATCCCCAGGGAGCCTGCTTGGGGGAGCAGGGACCTCTGCTTCCACCCTCCTCTTTGTTTATCAGTTCCGAGCTAATGAGCTCTTCTCCTCACAAAAGAGAGTTATCCAGGATGATAGTAAAGATGAGAGCTGCAGTAAACCAGGGAGAGAGCAGTGGGGAAATGTTTGAACTTGGGGTCTTCAGCCCGGCTAAGTGGAGGGGAGAGTGTTGTTGCAGTGAAAGGACTATTAAAAATACAAAGTACAGACTCTCTGGGGCCTCTGATGTTGTTTTACCCCATGAAACATGATTTCTTATTTTTAAATAGCTGTCATGCTTGTTAGTTTAATTTATCCCTTCTCAGCTGCAAACTACAACATTTTATGGGCCGGACTGAGGGCATTCTCACACAGGCTCTGTGGCTTTGTTCATAGCCCTGCCAGAGTCAGGCTGGTCTAAACCAGGGTCATATTTTGTGCTTGGTTATACCTCTGCAGCCCGGCTCACACCAGCTCAGAGGCCAGTGCAAAGCCCATGAGGTTACTCAGCTCTATAAAAAGGATTTTGGAGAGGAAACACCTTGAAACCAGCCTGTGGTGTAGGTTCCCTTGTGGTATCAGAGGCTAGAGGAAGGTGATGCTACTGGTTTGTTTTTTTTTCTGATTTTGCCCAGTGGTTTTGTTTTCTGCTATATTTTTAGAGTGGTCAAATAATCAGGTCTGCTTTTGAAAAGTGACTGCAAAGCCTGTGCTGCTAGAGGGGTAAAGCCGGGGAAACACTAAGGGCTTGTGTCAAGAACAAAATGCAGATACATATTCTTTCTTGATTTCAGCTGGTCTCTAGACACAGCTGGACAGTGTCTGTGTTAATAACAGCAAAGCTAATTGTTAGCAGGCTTGTTGCTACTGCAGAGACACAATACCTGGGAGCAGAGCCAGGTGAGCTTGAAAGCTCCCCAAATGGGTGCATTTTGTCTTCTCTGCATGAACAGAACAGCTTGGATTCACTCTAGTGAATCCAGACTCATGGATTAGAGGTGTATGTATACTATTTTCTACTCTGAGGTGTGAATGTGCCCCAAACAGTTCATTCTGAGTGGTACAGAAGAACTGTGCCTGAATGTCTGAATGTGAGTTTGAACTTTGAGTCTTTCAAATCCCAGTTCCTAGCCTGGATCCTTCCTTCTTGTCCCATTCTTGCAGTCTGTTTTCAAAGGGAGCCAATACTACTGCCAGCAGTTACTCTGCTGAGCTCCCTTTCCAGCTGGCAGATGGGAGCGATGGGCAGGAATGCTCAATGCCTTGAACTTCCCCTGTGCAAAATGTGGGCCAGGTTTGCAAATGAGCTGAATCTGACCTGATTTGGTGCCGAATACTGAGCCGATGAAAGCTTTTTTCCAAGGGAGACTGATAGCCTGAGCTGCAGGAATGGTACAGTATGCAACTGAGCCTAATTAAAAGGGCAAATGATATAAGAAGTCCCTCCCTATACCCTGTCTGGTTAAGGCCCATACATCTGACCTTAGCTTTTCATCAGCTGCAAATTCATTTAACAAATCTAAAACCACTTTCCAGAGGGGAGTGTAGGATTAGACACAGAGGAGCCAGAATTGTTGGCTGTGATCAATAATCTGATTGTCAGTTCCTAGGTTTTTGCAAAACATACATTGCGTTATGTGAAGCCAAACCAGAAGCAGATCTTTTTGTAGTACATGGGAGGGCTTTACAGGGTGCCTTTCTTCAGGCAGACACAGGCAGGAGGTATCTGGAAATCTGGAATACATGAGAATGAAACTATGACTGATAGAGAAAGAGAGACCACAGAAGACATCTGTAAACCTAACCACATGAGAGACACAGAGGCAACTTCAAAACCGCTAGTACAGCCACTCTAGAACAGCTTCATTGAAGTAACATGCTATAGAAATATCATTCAGGGCTTTGTATGGATACAGGATGATGACTGCAGCATGGGGAAAACAGCCCATCTGGACTGAATGAAGTGATAAACACAGAGCAGTTTTATTTGCTTCTGGCACTGCCAAGGCCCTAGAGCCAACTGTCTGACTTTCTACTGTTTTGATTCAATTCGACCTTGATCAAATCCTTCTTGCTCTCGTGCCTCTAGGAAACACACAGAGGATATAGGGAGAGGTATGAAGTTCAACAGCTCTTGGATTTCAAGTGTTTACTAATGTAAAGGTGAAAAGCCCTGAAAATGTGAAGGCAGTTAAAATGCAGTTTGAATGTAATGATAACTTGGCATCGTTTGGTGGAATGGAGATATTCCCCTCCTAATGGTAATAAGGTGTTTTAATGCAGCTCTTTGGAACTGGGGGGGGCTGGGGGGTGGGGGGGAGATAAAATTAAAAACTAGTACATAATTGGCTTTAGGAAAAAAAAACCAAAACCTCAAGCTTGGTGCATGCCCAAATTAAATCTTCAGCTAAACCTCATAAAATTGACGAGATTGTTTACCTTGCCAGGTGAATCACTCTGAGGCTCTTTGGGGAGGAAAAAAACAGCATATTTCCAGCTCACATAATTCCCAAGAGGTCAGTTGGAAGAGTATGCGGTGAAAGTGTTTGTTAACTAACAGTTCTCTCTGCAATGTCATTAATTCATTCATCAGCAAGAAATAACTAGCTGGAGTGATTGGCTTTAGATGAATCTTTTTTGTCTCCAAGGGATAGGAGGGCAATGCCACAGACTGCTGCACACCAATGGCATGTTTAAATGAGGCTGGGATGTTGCCTGTAAGAGAGGGAGGCCTCTGACAAACCCAGTGCATCTGGATGAAGCACAGTGCAGCAGCAGCGAATGTGAAGGACTTCACAAGAACTAATATGTATCCCAAAATACTTTCAAATAATGCCTCACTGAAAGCCGATGAAAAGCAGTGCAAAAATTTTTCACTGATCTTCATAGGTGTTAAGTAAAATCCTTACACAACAGGAGGGATGGCTGAGGGAGAAAGTGTCGGTGAAATATGGCCCTGTGTCAGCAGTGATGGGGGCCAGCCTGGATGTCTCCTCCATCTCCACAGGCTCTGCAACAGGTCCCACGGCACCACATCGTCTCAGCGAAGCACTAAGTGGCCGTGATACCCTAAATAAAACATCCGGTCAGCAGCCCTTCAGTATCACCCAGTTACTAAGAGGGTCTGTCTTGTAATTAAGGGATGGCTGTACGGAGTATGTAGCTGGGCAATAGTTTTCCTAAACAGCCTGTCTCTTGGAAGAAGGCTAAATAATGAACAAGTGTCAGCAGGTCATGAGTTAGAAACAGATTTTGTCTTGCTGGGAAAAGTTATGTTTACCAATCATTCATTAGGTGTCCCAGATGGATGCCGCCGGGCAGAGGGATGGGGAGGGAGATCACTGCAGCACTATCCCAAGTGACCCTAAAAGAGCAAAAGTATTAGCAAATGGTTATTTCTCCCTCTCCTCCCATTTGTTTCATATCTAACTGGGTATATTCTAGTGAAAAATGCCATACTGTCCCTCATAAAAATTATTTTTGTTGTGTCTTTAACTTAGGCGTCCTGCAGCTGGTACTTTTGAGATGGTCAATGAGATAACCCCAGTTAAGCAATGTCTGATGACCTTTCCAGCATATACCCCATCCATGAAGAAAATATTTTATTTCCTTTCTGGCACAACACTGGGGCTCCATGTGGTTTTAAAATGCTTTCACCTACTCACTTATATGGACATTTTTCAGCCCAGAGCAAACCACAAAATTAAAAGGAGAGACTTCTCCAGAGTAATTAGAGTGGAGTTTGAGAACCATGGTATTAATTTGCTGTGGGTTACAGGGGAGACAACACAAAGGAAACTTCCACAATATGTGATCTGGAAAAAAATCCCATGCACTTCAATTTTTATGGAATTCAATCACATCTTTTACTAATCTGCAGGTCATTACAGTGTTTCACTCAGGAAAAAAAAGGAAAGTGATGACTGGGGACCATTTGAAGCACCTCGCTGCGTATGGTGCCAAGACAGGAGGTGACAGCAACCAGGGGATATGTGGGCTAACACAGGAGTTCACCCAACCACTTCTGGAGGAGCTGTGTTTTCTTCCCCTCAGATTTTGTGGCCATAAATGAAACCAGACTCCTTCTGTAAACCTGTTCATGCCTGTGGGTAATCCCTTGCCCATCACAAGTGGGGAGGTTGGGCCAACACCTAGACAGAGCTCCGAGATAAGGCAGTGAGCACAGTGGGAGGCAGGGCAGGCTTGTTCTGCTTTCTGCTGGTTTGCAGGGAGAGGATGCCAGGCTGGTAGGATGCCAGGCTCCCAACACCCTCTGGGGCATAGGCTGGGCTCTGCAGGGAGCTCTGGTGCCTTCCCTAAGGTCCTCCTCCCAGCAGCCAAGGAAAGACTCATTTGGCCATGGTGTAACTCCAAGATCACATGAAGTTCCCTTCATACAAAGCAGAACGAAAAGGTATTTCTGGGATAAGATGAAATGGATCTTATATAGGATCTTATATCTTAAATAGGCGTAAATACCCATTTCTCTGCATCAAGTACAAAGGCAGTCTAAAGCTGTTACATCATATATATATATTTATATTTTCTATGGCTAAAATTAATTGTGCAAATCCCTCTCATGGCTCACTCTGATAGAGGACCAAAGCAGCTGAAATTTAAACAAGTCTGCTTTAAGTGTTTATTTTCTTCCTCTTCTGGTAATCTAATCCTAGATGCCCACTAATCCAACAAATTCCCACCTTGACAAGGCAGCTATATACATCACTTACCTGGAGCCAAAGTAATTAAATTAACTGTAGGACTGTCCCAATTATATTGGTTTTATCAGGTCCACTGGGTGTAGACAGGCAATTTTGGAAGTGAATAGACAGAAGAAAGAACACTATCTGCGCAATACTCTCTTCTCAGACTATGAAGTCCCAAAAGCCCCTGTGTTTGGATGGCAGGACACAGCAGAGAAATGAGGTTAAAGCTCCTTTCCATAGCTTAGTCCTACTTGCTTTACAAATACATACTAGAAGACCATGAAACATCCCTGGTGCAGGGCACAGTCCTGTGTGTGGGTAGACAGGTGCAGATGTCATGAAGAGTCACCTGGAAGACACTGGTGGTGTCTCATGTTGTCTCAAGGTGGGGCTGAGATAGTCAAAGCTGAACAGGTTTCCCTGGAAAATGTATTAGTTCACTTTCCATTCTACCAGGGAAGAAGAGAATCAACTTTGTGGACAGTTTAAAATAAATACTAGATGTTTCCAGCTAGTTTGAACCTCAGTTTTTAAACTGGTGAGATCACTTCCAAAAATTGTGCTAGGAGTGCTCCAGGATTGCTAACATGGATGTGTCTACCAGGTTCCTACATATATCCCATGCTTTGTCATCCCCACAGTATTTTGCTGGTGTATTCTCCATTTTACAGATGGTATGACAATTGAGCATGCCATTGATTTGTGCCCAAGTGGCACACACTACAGCACAGGGAAAACCTGTGCTGGAATATAGTACTGACTGCAGGAGTTTAGCACTCATACCAATGCCCACCGGTCTGCCAGTCTGTCGTTGGCTGCAAGAAAATCCTCAGTGAGTAACAAATTCAATCTGCATGTCACCATAAAACATATTGGACCCAGATGAGTGGAGCTTTGCTAAACCAGGCATGTGTTTGGCGCCTCATCCTCATCCCTCCCTCCTGTGAGAGCAAGTGGAGGGCAGGGATGGGAGTGGGGAATGAGTGCTGAGATGGGATGAGGAAAGGGGTGCTCTCCAGGTTATTATTGTTCTGCTCATTAGAGCTACAGGAATGCCCATTATTGCCAGGATGCTTACACAGAAGCTGTTTGTATTCCACAAACTCCCCAGGTACTCAGCGTGGATTTACCTAGTGCAAGGTAATTTGTAACCCAGTTGTCTGTGTATTTACTTTGGGCCTTGCACACTGTAAATGAAAGTAAAAAGTCTCAGGAATAGGGGGAGATGAAGGAGGAGGGATTCTTTGCCCTGATGAATTGAAGTGTTGTTTGAAAGAGGCAGACAGGATTCCCGATATTGCTTCAAGTTTGGAGGCTGGGAGGGGGAAGAGAAAGGACAAGTCTGTTAATGAGAAAGGGTCGAGGATTTTTCCTTTTTTTTTTTTTTTTTTTTTTTTTTTTTTTTTCCCCTTCCCTAGCAATTTTAATTATCACTAAAACCTCCAGCCCATTCAGGCTCTTGAGAATACAGTTGGGCTCTCAGCTGAGGTTTGCATTTATTAAAGTCCCCCTGTTAGGCTGGGAATGCGGGCTGGTTTCTGTAGTGGTGTCACCGCCGGTGTTACGGGTCTCCTGGTTCTCACATTACGCACCACGGACTCCACCACTCCGCATTAGCGAGGCCCAATTAAACCAAGCAGTTGATTAAACAAGCCAATCAGGGTAATTAGTTTAATCAGATTCCCTTGGTAGCCAGCACTGAACTGCTTGTAAAAGGCAGTTGAAGAATGAAGTGCACCTACTTAAGCTCCTATTTTATTTTATTTTTTTTTATGTCTGAGGTAATTAGAATTACCCATGGTGAGCCGAAAATCCAAAGGCCCAAATGGGGAGCGGGGAGGACGATTAATGAAGGCGATGATGTGTGAAGCAAACAGAAAGGAAGACAGGATGTGTGGTAAACAAATGGAGAGGAGGCAGCCCTCTGGGAAGGGGCACAAAGCGCAGCCTCTCCGCCCCACTCAATGGCTCTGTCTGAAGTGGCCAGAGACGCCAGGGCTTTTGGGGGAGCCAGGGGCACGTTCCTCCTCTCGCCTTGGTGCCACCTCTGCCACCGAGCCTTGCACGGGAAGGCTAGGAGAAATGGGAGGGTTTTTGCAGCTGGGTGCTGCTGTGCTGTCCTAGTGCTTCTACCTCTGTATCCTTTTTGGTTCAGAATCTGAGACAGGAGACACCCCCACGGGTCATGTCCCTGGACTTTGTCCTCCTCCCAGGAAGTCTGGGCAGAGGGATGGTACACCCAGCCACTTTACGCTATGGGTCCACATTTCCGAAGTTGCCTTTCTGCTTTGGCAAGTGCTACAATTCTCATTTTGAATGATTAATTTTACCTGCCTGTCAGATGCTGCAATTATGCAGAAAAAGCTGAACATCTTTCAGTGTCTTTTCTCTCACTAAACAGAGTCTAGATTCTTGACTTTGTGTCCCTGCTTGGGATAAGCTGAATTTTGTGGGCTCAGTCTGTCAGCTGCCCAGAGTCTTCTGGGAAAGGATTCAGGAGATGGAGATTTTAGTTCCTCTACTGCCACAGACACTTTGTTTTTTTGACAGCTGAAAAGGGTGCATATGGAAGAATAAAATTTTCTTCAGGATAACATGCAGTGATGCTACCCCAGAACATCCTCCTCCCACTCCATCAGTCTGGGATATGGAACCTTAGGAACTTTTTATTTAATGGTGGTGTGTTCTTCATGAACAGTCCTTAGTGATTTTTTTCATCATATCTAAATGCTTTTTAAAATTTCTTCCTGCACTGACTGCTCCTGCAGCAAAGGGTTCCACGACTGAACCACACATAGGGCAAAGATCTGCCTCCTTTAGCTCGTTCTGATCTGAGCAAACCTGCTTGGGGATTGTGTGGCCTTAATCCCAGAATAAAAAACTATTCTTTAGTTCTGTCCATCTTTCTCCATACTACTACTATATCTGTTTCAAGGTGGACAGACCCAAACTGCTTCCAATATTGAATATGTGGGTCCTGTATGGATTTGTACAAACAAATGTCAAATTCAGAAAAATCAGTAGGAACATAATAGACAGTATCCATCAGTGTGGAAATGATGATCATCTGTTACTACCCTCAGAAACTCAGAGATAGAACAAGGAGAACTTACACTGTTGTTCAAGCCCATGGATTATAAGGAGTATATTAGTATAACATCCAAACCTGTCCACTTCATCTGTTTCAACTCAGGTCATTGTGTTGCAGTGTGTTAAATTAGCCCCAGCTGTCCCAAGTGAAAAAGAAAGAATATGACAACATACCCATAGCCTTGCTCTTTCCATTGGCCTGCAGAAATCCCTGGGACCATCAATCTTGGATCACTAAAGCTCTTCTAAATGGGTACTCTTTTCATTTAAAGCTCCATCCAATCTAATCTCACTCCACTTACAGCACCATACGGTTATAAAACTTTCCCACTGTATTTAATGAGTGGCCAGAACTTATCACCCCCAAAAGGTTATAGGGGAAGTTCTCTGAAACAGAGAGTTTCTACTCTCCTATCTCATTATTTCCTCACACAATAATTTTCAGAACTATATCAAACACATTACTCAAAGATACTCTTGAAAAACACTTATAGTAATTACTTTTACCTAATATGCTGCAGTGTAGCACTCAGAAGAACTAATTTCCCCAGCAGCTCTTGCCTATCAGGAGTGGAAAACAACTAGGCATTGCCAGGCTGACTGTTGGAGTTTGAAAAAAAAACTTGAATAATTAAATGTTCTTGGCTTGGTTTACCATCTAAGTGTTTTGGATTCTTGCACTCTTAAAAACTGTTGTATCTTTTTGCCCTTCTGGTTATTGCAGAGACAGAAGTGTTTGTAAAATCTTCATCCAAGAAGGAAACCAGACTCAGATGTGGCATAACCAAACAAATCTACCCTTCATCTCATGTCTACGTGTCACAGACAGATAAACTATGTCTGTGCATCTCACAAAGGGCAATGGTCAGTCCTTGTCCCTGAGAGCTGGGGACATGGGCAGCCCACCGGGGTGGTTTCATGGCATGGGGCATAAATGGGAGTCATGATGAACACACAGTAGAGCATCAGGGAATATTTAAAATGCAAAACCTGTTTGCAGGACTGTGAAACACAAAGGGAACCAAATCTGAGGTGTCAGATGAGCACTTGGAGAGAACCCTTCCCAGAACTATGCCTTTGTTTGATTTCAGAGAGGTCTGTCTGGAGCACTCAAAACCAGAAAAGGACCAAGCTAGGCAAGGCTTCATAGACATCTCTTTATCAATGTATATGCACACAGACAAAATGCTCGAAGCATGGGCTAGAATGTAGTTAATGCAGGAAGATGTAAAAATGGGTTATGAGGGAAAGAAAAATGTTTTTCCACAGAGATTGATTTACTCTGACCAGGTAGCTCTCATCTCTGGATCTTTGAATGCATCCAAAGGTTGTTAATTTTTTTAATGAGCTGGGAAAGTAGAGGGCACCAGTAACACCATGAAAACAGATGACTTCATTAAGAGTTGGCTGAGTCAATGTTTTTTTTCCCCCCAGGAGGCCAATAGATTTCATTAGGAAGCAGGAAATGGCTCAGAGAGCAGCTATGAGCTTTTCATTCCAGGTGGAGGTGGAAAGGATCAAGAATGAGTGGTGGAGTTGGGGACACAACCATGAAGGCCATGAGATATGGCTGGGAAAGAGGATGACAGGCTGTGGCAGCTGACCGAGCTCAGACAAAGACAAAGTGCCCACAGCCTCAGCCTCACCATTTAACTTGTTGAAGTGTGCAGCTCTGACAGGAGGGGTGTACTGGTAAAGCAGATCCATGAGCAGGAACTCCCATAGACAGGTTTTGCAGATTCCCCTGTTACTAGACAGTTTATTTTGCATGTATATCTCAACACTTAGCTGGTATTTGAATGAAATTTTTTGTATTGACCTTTGAAAGTCATCAGCACTTGTGTATGTTTGGTGGTAGGGTTTCCTTAACCTCTGGTGGCTAAAGAAATGGCTCACAAACCCCCTGAAATTCAAATCCAAGTCCTAATTCCTCAAACTCTCTCAGTCTAGGTTTTGATTCTGTGTTTGAAATAAATTTTAAGTCTCCTAGATCTCTCTTTAAAAACACATGCAAAATCCTCCATCCCTGGAACACAGAGGAGTGATTTGGAACATCTGCACTGGAATGGCCATAGCAGGCATGCTGTACAGTACTGTGTGTCAGCTTTACAAATTCCCATTAATCCCACCACTGTGCTGGGTTTTACCCACACATAGACAACTGCCTATGCAGCAGTGCAGGCACGGCACTCCTGACCTCGTCCTTGTAACCCACAATGTAGACGAGATATCTGTGATGCTGGGAGAATGAAACGCTTCGGTTTTACATGAAAAAAGGGTATTCAGGCTTCTAGGCCTAGGAGTACAAATTATTAATCACTCCTCACAAGGAATCTGCAGATGGATGTTTAGCACTATTCACCACGACATAACTGCAAATCAATTAGTTCATTTTGTCCTACCCTGAGGCTGTCTGGCAGACAATAGCAATGTCTTGTGCAAACACTTTTATAAAGAAGACACAGGGGGAAGGAACCACAAAGGCCATTGGTTCTAACGAGCAATTAGGAAAGTGTGCAAGGCTCGCTTTCTTTTTTTTCCTTCTTCCCCCTTTCTTTCTTCAATTCATTCCGAGGCTCTAATTCTGAAAATGATGCTTTTCTTCCCGACTTCCTGTTTGTCAAATGAAGTGCTAATCAGCGTCTTAAAGCTCCCTAGCCAGCAAGGGGAGGATGAGGTAAGAAGGAGTTGGGAAAAGTGGAGAGCCAGGGAACAATGTGGGGAAAACAATGCTCACTTATGCTCTTCTGGGCAATGCAGGCTACATGCAACTCCCAGGAAAAATAACCTGCCCTAAAGCACTCGGTGATGATGCTCAGCGGAAGGAAGCCCCTTGCTCCAGGGAAGGCAGTCAGTGCTATCCAAGTGAGAATGGTCCCCCACCAGAATGCCTGGGATGTCTTTCCTTGGTCTCTGTGCAAGCAATAGGGAAAGGGAAAAATCCAAGCCCAGACTAGGGTGACCCCATCTGACCTCAGGAGGGGATGGATACCCTTCCAGCACTCTCAGTGAGGCCAGGGGAAAGACTTAGAACACAGACACCTTATTGCGTGTCTAAATTAGGAACAGTGACGCTGGGCTTGGACAAGCTACGTCCACCTGCACCTTTACTTGGGAAGAGCTCAAAGAGAAGGGCCTCGAGATGTGTCCACTGAGCATCTTGCTCACACATTGCAAACAGTCCCTCCTCTTTGGTAAACAAAAATGCAGAGCAAATACAGTACAACTCGATGGATTTGCTTTTAAACTTCAAGATGATCAGGCCCACCAGTGAATTAAAGGCATAATTCCTTCTGGAGACATGAGCCACCTGAAGTATATGTTATTCCCAGGAGAGCAGCCTTTAGAATTCCCTGCCCCTTGCCTTTAAAGTCCCTCTCTGTCATGGTACTTGCGAAATACTCTCAACAGCAGAGACCAATCTTTGCCTCAGAGGGAAAATGTCCCCAGTTTCCTGTGCCCTTGTTTCTCTGCTCTCTTAAGATTTTACCTGTCTGTGCAGTGAATTTCAGGAACTGTGGGAGTCTGTGTCACTTGCAGCTAATAGAGTGGGATGAACATTGAATGAGATATGTAGGTGTTACTGCAACCCAGAGCCTGGTTGTGATGGGGATCCTTCATTGTGCATCCCAAGGGTATCCCTAGCCACATTCTCACCTCCAGGTGTTGCACCTTAGCCTAAACGACTGCAAACTGTCTGGCAGTCCTCTTTGCTCTGCTCATACTGGAGACTGCTGATGCCTGCAATCAGATATCCACAAGCACTGCATCATATAAAACCTACATATTCACTTGTGTGCCGCCACTCATATTTTTCTTCTTGCTTCCAGTAAGCTTTCATGTGGATGATGAGTGGGATTTTCTGTACATAAGCAGTTAAATCCATGCAAATATTATTTGCATGAAGTTTGAGCAATATATGCAGCCATCTGGAAAGTCTGTTCCACACCAATCCCCACCGGTATCACCTTGCTCCAAAGGTGTACGTGCTCTTCATGTGGCTGTCTAGTTAGTAGAGCTGGTTATTTGAGTTGTGGTTTCTGGACAGGTTTCTTAGTACTACTTCTGCTTTTTCTCCTTCTTTTTTGCTTGCTACTGCTTGAACTTTGCTGCTTGTCAAGTGACTGCCTGGTGGCTTGTAGCAAATTTGAAGGAAACTTCAATGTCAGTCCTCTGGCAGAAGTGCCTCCTCTGCAAAATCTGCTCTTCCTCATCAGTGAACAGGCAGGTACCAAACTGCATCGGTGAGTCCAGGGTTTCAGATGGCTGAAGCAGATGATCTAGGTGGAATCTGCTCTTTTCATGTGATACCATGTCAGTCTGTAAGACTGTTTATTATTATTATTTCCTCAGGGACACAATTTATGGCACCCATCTTTTTGGCTCATACTGTGTGAGTCACATTTCTTAATGCATTTATTCTTGTAAACTCCATGTTGGGTAAGGACACTCTATTTTGCCATTTTAGTTGAAGAAGGACTGTGAGAAATGTTTTCAATAACTCTCAAGAGTACAGCAGGGCAAAATTTTAGGTGCAAATATTTTCTTTGCCAAAAATGCCCTTCTGATCAGATGAAGTTGTCTGTGCTCTTAAATCCCTTGAGTAGAGGTGAATAATGTTTTGAGCTAAAAAGATTAAAAGAGGGGAAAAAAAAGAGAAAGAGACATTTCTGAAAAGAGTCTGACCTTCATTTAAAATGGTACATTATTTTGAAAGGGTCAGCTAATCTTATTTTTTAAAAAAGGAAAAAAAAATCAAGACTGTGTGAGGAGCTTTGTCACCTTCTGGCTGAGTTAATAGGACTGCCTGGTGCCAGAGGAGTGGTTGTGTTCACCTGTGCTTGCTAAATCTTGTTGCTTTCCTTGTCTAATTCCAGTGCTCGTTTGACCTCACTGTACACTCTAATCCCCCCAAAAAACTAATGCTTCCAAAGCTTCACCACAGTAGATGGCTTGGGGCAGGTGGGAACAATCAGTGAGAGTTAATCTAGAACAGAGCCAACCCCCTTGGTGGCATGTTGTGGCTGAACATACCTTTGGCTCCTCTGAAAAAATCTTGCTTTTTCACCACTGATCTTGGCTAGTTTGGCAGTGTGCTTGGCATTCTGGATCTCAGAGGTCTGGATATTAAGAATCGCAGTGCTCCTGAGCATCCCAGGGAGCCAGCCCCAGGACAGCCTGACAGGGTCCAGCATGGATACTTGAATAACAGAGGGTCTCTGGTCCCATCTAGACTTGCTCAGGCTGTCCCCTAACCGAGAACTGTTGCAGGGTTGAGCTGAGAGAAGCAATTTCATCATGTGGGGTATTTCAGAAGATTTGATTTTCATCTGACATCTGAATTAAAAGAAGACTTAGGAATAAAAGTTGAATTAATCCAATTTTCCTCCCAGCTCAAATAAACAAATTACACCTGAAGAAGGAAGATAAACACTTCAAGAAAGACATGGGAAAAGAATGGGGAAGTAAAATAAATGAGGCTTTCTCTGATCCCCAGTAACTGTGATCCACCTCCATCCAGGAATTCATGATCCTTCTTGGAGAACTGCTCCAGAGACCACACCTATTTGGCAGAACCAGAGCTGGATGTCCCCGGGGGAGCATGCATAGGCTCTCCTTTCCTTTGGAAGGAGTCCATGGCATCCCTACATCCTCGAGGTTCTCCATCTCAGTGGATGTCTACCAGACTTCCCGTTCCCCTGGATGTGGCCAAAGCCTGAAGCTTGTTCTCTCTCCTGTGGGAGAACGAGGTAGGGAGCTGTGAAAGAATTCTGCCAGCAGGAGTGAGAATGGCCATCATCCCTTTCACCATGTCGAGCATCTCTGACACCCCTGGACCTCTTCCTTGCTTCCAGCAACCTTCTCCCTCTCTGGTCAGGCTTGTTTCTCCAGAGTCACCAAGCTGGAAAACAGCTTGCATTCAGGCACAGTCAGTATTAGTTAGTCAGCACGTTTAATATATTAGGATGCACATATTTATCTGCATCCACTGAGCTTTGTAAGCTGCAACTCTTGTAACTTGGGCTGGAAAATTAGTTTCCCAGCTGCAGAGGGTAGCTGTTCATTTATTTACAGTCCTTGGAGACCTCGCTGAATGCAATGGCACACAACAAAATGAGGCCTCTAATCCAAAAGCCAGGAAGCTTAAGCACCTGTAGAAACAGTTTTGCATTCCAAGGGGCAAATTATCTCTAATCTTGTTAAATGACTGCACTGCAAAACAATCGCAAAATGCTTTCTTCGATGGCCCATAACCAAACACGAGGGGTCCATTACTGCTCTGTGTGAGGGAGGGCCAGTAATCCCGCAGGAGGACACAGCTGATCGCCAAGCAAGGGCTGCACTCAAAAATAAAGAAGGAACGAAATAAAGCTAGAACTGTTTGAGAACGGATGCTTCCAATTTTCTAAATTACAATAGCAACTTGTTGCCAAGCAATTACAGTGTTTCATCTGTTTTTTCCTTCTTTGCTCCCCACCTCATTTGTTTTTCTTCAGCAGATGCTGTTTCTGAACTTTGTCATTCATGTCCCTTTCTCCACCCCCTGTAATTTACAATTGATAATGAGCCACCATCCAGACACGGCCATCAAAAAAAAAAAAAAAAAGAAAAAAAGGGAAAAGTGAGATGTCTTTGTGCCTGTTCTCATTCTGACCCGGCAGAACCACCTTTGTTGGTCATTTTAAATCACTGCTTTTTTAAGCAAGCTGCTTGATTTTTTTTTTCCCCTCACTACCCAGGACAGATGCTGCGCATAACTTTGACAAATGACCAATAACTATTTGTTGCAGCAGTGAAAAAAAGAGAATGAAAAAATAGTAATTATGCTTTTTGAAACTACAATGGTAATTAAAGCCTGCAAATCTACAAATTAAAATAAGTGCTTAACCCAAACAGGGTTTGCAGGAGCACTGGAACCGGGCTCTCTGTGGGTATGCTGCTTCCTGTGAGGATGGCTGTGTTTTTTTCTGACAGGGCAGGCATTATGGACAGCTCATTACAGCTGGAGAAAATTCAGACATGGAGAAGCTGCACTGGCATGTACCCAGCCCTGGATGAGGGGGGCAGCACTGGGAATGCCCTGACAGGGTACACTCCAGCCCAGCACCCTGCCAGTGTGGTCCCAGAGAGTTGTATAAGCTCAGCTATGACTTAGCAATGGAATTAGAAAATCTGATTTTCAAAAGCAAGTTTCCCCTCTATGGAATGGACCCACTGAGCACTTGGCATGGTAGAACCAGGGGACAGTGGGAAAGCTATGGGCTGCAGGTCTCCCTCTGGACTTTCCCACCTGTGGGAAAACAACATTAAAAAAAATTTATGAAGTGACCTTAAAACACTCATTCATGACACCACCACCTAATTGGGCAGATGGCACCATGGCTTTTGGGATCTTCCACTTTTCTGTACGCTCCAGCATCCTTTTAGGAGAGTGTCCATACACTGAAAACATGTAGGAACTCATTCTGTGGTTCACCACTTCCCTGTAGAAGAGGTACCATGGGTCAGCAGTACCTCATTTCTGGACAAGGTCACACTGCCTGGAGGAATACATCAATGACAATCCTAGCCCACTAAAGCTATGTTGGAGAGTTATTAATTTTCTGAACAATCCATCCTCCTTCTCCCCTGTCCCCACACTGAGGACCATCTCAGAACTCCCATTAGTGGTACACCTATCACCTTGGGCAGAGTGCACAGGGAGTTCTGAAAGTGAGGGTAGACGTGACTTCTCCTACAGCTCTTCAGCTCCATCTGCTCCTGCTGCAGATCTGCTCCTTTTTGTAGGTGCTAAAATATCTAACTTGGACGACAGGTTTCTCTTGCTTTTGAGTCATTACTTTTCCAACATTCCTGCAGTGCTGGAAGATTGGGTGTAGTTTCTGAGAAGAAATGATGAGCTAGATGAAGCTGATGGTGTTAATGTCTGTTAAAACCGGCTTGCTTGAGCTGGTGGAAATTAAAAAAATGAAGTTTCATTGATCTACATCAGCTGGGGTTTGAATCCAAGAGCAACTAGACTTTGCATACTCGAAGTATTAACCTCCAAAGTAACGATGAGTGGGTTATGTGGGAGGGATCTGGCCCTTCTTGGCCAGTTGATGAATGTCAGAGGCACCAGCAAGGTGTGGGCATGAAGCAAGGAAGCTGGAAGGGGAAGGGTACAAGGAAGGGAAGCTATAACCTTCAGCAGATCTGCTAGACAGGGCTTGGCCTCCCTTTCAGCTTTCAACCAGGCTGAATTTGCATACACTCTCCCCACACAGCTGACTGTGTTTTAAACCTATCCTTGCTTTAAGTGGAATAATGAGGTAGGGTTTAACCCCGTATAGCCCTAGAGCCTCTAATTAACTCCTGGATACCTTACCGAAAGCTCTGAGACTCTACTTTTATACAAGACTGACGTTTTTATACAAAGTTCAAGAATGGATTAAATTATCTTTACAGGCATATGTAGGACAGATCACCGTCTGCTATATCCAGATTTCTACCCCTCCTCAAGCCTCCCAGAGCCTTCAGACGGGCCCTATGGCAACTTCCACTTTTTCCTCCTCTTTTCTGTCTCTTTTCATGTTATTCTTCATTTTCTTAAATGACCTGAAAGCTAATAGATCACTTCAAAATGAATGCAACTGCTTCCCAGCAGTGAGATGCTGTGTTTCCTCTACACCGAATCTATGCACTGTTCCAGTAGATAAACAGCACCAAATGTCATTTGAGAATCACATCCTGCTTTCATTCTCTCCCCTCGTATTCGAGGCTCTAGCTTTGTGTGAGAGTGATTCACTTTCTCACTGAATGCAGAGTGAAAGCCCATTTTCAGCACTCTCCCAACGCCCATGGACAACCAACTATTCATTTCCAATGATCATTTGTATTTCTTTTGGAAGACCTTAAATACCACAGGGGATAAAAGGAAAACCATTCAAGTGAAAATAAGATCGGCAAAGATAATGCATTGCGCTGCTGTCAGTGCTCAGTTAAAGATGAATACGTATTAGCACCTTCTTTGCCTGTTGGGATTTATATGTGCTCTGTGTCTATTTGCTGGTTTTCCTAAATGACTAAACGGCCACATAGCCACATAGTTAATTTCAGTGAAGTTTTCAAGGATCTCAGAGATACAAAGCACCTACAAGTTTCTGATGAACAGCTGCTTGAGGAGAAGAAAGAGACAGCAGCACAGAAGATGCAGCGTGAGTAGAGCCCTTATTACACAGTGCAGAAACTGCACAGTAAGTCTTCCTGCACATATTGAATCCAAACCCCAGGGCTAGGCTACCTAGAGACCAAATCTCTGCTATTCAGATTAAATGTTTCTCATAACACCATAACTGTGGCTCCAACCCCGGCCCTTAGGTATGCGTAGCATGTTACTTTACTGCTCAAGCTACATGGATGAAACCAGATTTTAAATCGAAAAGCAACCGTGTGATCCTTGGTTCCCTCAATGGCCAGAAGGAGGAAATTACCTTGGCCAATTACCTTCCATATGGCACATGTGTTAGAGGAGAAAATGAGGCTCTCCATGCTCCTTGTCTGTGTCATAATGTGGGACAAGGTTGCTTATTCATGCAGACACGGATGGACAAACCCTAGGAGGTCCTGAGCTCTAGTTTTTTTTTTCAGATCTAGATAAAGGGATGCAATATTTCACACCAATTACTCCAGCTCAGGAAGAGGGATGTTATACTAAATGCAAAATGCCATGTTACCTTGCCCTGCAGTATGTCTGTCAGGGTGGGAGCTGTAAGCAAGGTAGTTCGTATTATAGGGCAAAGCATATCTGTCCCATTTTCGTTAATAATTGACGAATGAAGCAGAATTAGAAGTGACACAAAAACTTAGTGACATCAGTGAGTATAGAAGATGCAGGATTTATCTTAGTTTAGAAATACTGGGACATATGCATAATTGCCTTCCTCAAGGAAGAGGAGGTAGGAAATCTAGGGGAATTCATTGGAAACAACAGTGGCTTTCAGTGGGGAAACTGAGTGCTTGCTGGAGATGCACAGAGCCTGCACAGACAGCTCAGATATTTCAGACACCTACTAGACAATGCAGCTGGCAAGGTAAACTACTGGTTGATTGCAGTGACTTGGTGAATTAAGTGTAAGAAATAAGATAGAGGAGAGGAGCCGAAGAGCAACGGGGCTAAGGAAGAGTTACACTGTGTTGCAGAAAGGGGATGAGAAACCATGAGGGAAAAAAATCAAATAGTTCAATAAGAAAAGAAGAAAAAATTTAGCTATCTAGGGACCCAGGAGGCTGTAAAGAGGTAAGAGTGTAAAAACCAGGGGAGGAAGGATTGATGAGTGTGGCAGGAAAAAGAGCATTGTTGTTTCCTATCAGTCCTCAAAGGGCAGGAGACAGGAAGGTCCTTGCCAAGAAGAGCTGACTGACCTGTCATTGGAATGGATTCAGAGGGGAGTACCATGTGGATTTGGAAGCTAAAGCAAGTCCCCAAAGGATGTGAGGGGGAATCCAGGATAATTATGCCCACTTTGGAGAGACATACAAAGAAATAAGTCTTGGGTGAGTCTTTCAACCTTTGGAAAGGGTAGCTGAAGTCATTACATGGAGGTCAGCAAGTGCCTCAAATATTTATCAAGAAGAGTGATTTTGAGACAATTTCTTATGGGGAATTCCTAATGAAAAGAATATTTAATGGATTGCTTTCATCTCAGTAGAGACAGTGATATTGTAGGCTTAAAACTAGCACATATGAAGCTCTCATAAGAAATTGAAAATGGGAAATGAGGGAGAGAGTTTGGAAGATATCTATGAAATTCTTACACCTGAATTCAGTGCAGAGGAAGAGGAGATTGAGTGCATAAGGGAAAAGTCATGTATACTGGAAAGTGAGACAGTAGAATAGATGCTGGGGAAAGGAAAAAATATTTCTTCAAGTAATGATTAAATAGGCAATTTGACAATAAGTAGATTTTGCCTGATGCAGGTGGCAAAATTACATTGTCCCCAGTAAAGTGTTGAAACATTTGTCTACTGATTAAAGAGACATCAGCAATACAGTGGAGGGACTTGAACTACCAATGCAAGGGGTAAGACTGGATATTACAAGAATAATAGAAATATGGTAGAATGGCATTGGGTTTGGAATTCAGGCAACGAAAGCTAAGTTTTGGTCATGAGTAGGAGAAATAGTGCTGTATGGTAATGGCAGGAGAGACTGTCAGGACATAAGAACTGGCTACATGGGCAGAGCAAAACACATTTGGGTCAAAGTGATGCAGGATAAAATGTCTGAAGACACTGAGGCTAAGTCACACTAGGAATTTCCTATAGGTTCCCAGGCTGGACTGTAAGCTAAAGGTTACTTTCTTTTATGTGTGTGTGTTATTTATCTATTTATATGTATAAATATATATAGAGAGGAATACATATACAAGTGAGAATTGTATCATTATTGGAAGCTCTAATTCTGCACATATACACTGGAAAATAATGCTATCAAGAAAGGCCCATACAGCCCTGAGTGTGAGCTGACCCATTGACTAGTCAGTCATGCAACAAACACAAGATGATGAGATTTTGTAGGTGGTGAGATGTCTTAAGAAAGGAATGACTTTGGTTCTGTGATCACGAGATGAATCCATGTAAATACAGTAAAAATATTAAAAAAGGGTGCTGTAACTTACGTCCAAAGGGGCAAATTTAAACAAAATAGAGGAATTAGCTATAAAAACAATGTGGTTGAAGCGCTCCAGGACTTCTGTGGCCAGAATACTTTTCAAGCAAGAGTGGAAAACACCCTTTGCTCTTGTATCTTGCTCAGGATAGGGACTAATATTGCAGAGTAAACCTCCAGACTCAACCAAGGGCAAGATCATCTTCAAAAGAAATTTTGGAGTGAGCAGAGCGGAAGGTTGCAAGGGCTGAAAACCAGACCTGACCAGCCAAAAAAGCCATATCTTAGAGGTCAGAAAGCATAGAGGACTAGTGGGAACTGCCAAACTGTCAGGCTGGGTTAAAGCTTGCAAGTGAAATTAAAATCAAATCCAGGTTTTTCAGCTGGAGGAGGAATAGGAGAGAAAGAGCAAGGAGATTAAAAATACGGCACCAAAGGTGCATAAACGCTTTGCCTCTGGATGCAGTTCTGTGAGATAGGATGAGATTACTTGACTCTGCCAGCAAGAAGGGGCTCTGCTGTGCTTTCCCACCTCCCCTCTATGGTGCTGCAGCCTCACCCCATGTCTCACCTCCTTAACGCGTAAGTAAACTACCCCAGGAAAACATGTGGCTCATTCTTCTGCCATTTTAGCAAGTTGAGTCGGCTCAGGAGACTGATCCACAAGTACCCAAACTGGATAAGTGAGGCCATGGGGAGATGAGGGAGAAAAGAGGCACATCTTTCCCCTTGCAGCCTGTGCACTGTTAGACTGGCTCAGCTGCCTGTGACAGCACCACTTTCCTTTTGGTTGAGGACATGAGTGAATTTGCAAATTAAAGGAAATGAGGATGAGGCTATAGGAATGGGAGAGACCACATAGGAGGAGGAATGGAGGCTTGGGGACAGATAGTCTCTGTCCCCACATTCTGGAAGAAGGGTGTGAATTGGCTAGTCCAGTAGCAATGATGCATTCATTCAATCATGGGTAGTTCATGTAACTGAAAAATGGGATTTGGGCCCTGTGGCTAAATAAGAAAAGCAGGGAGAGAACAAGATGTTTTAGGCAACTACAGAGCCATTACTTTGACCTCAATGTTATACAAGAGTTTATAATAATTTCTTGAAACTTACAACATGGAAATTAATAGAAAATGGGATAAAAGGCAACCAGTTTATCACAAGTGTATTGTATCCTTTTCACCTACTGTGTGAACTGATCCTCTTTATTCAGTCCTAACACAGAAGCAAGGAATTGGCTGGTTTTCTTCCGTCAGGATTGTTTTATTCCTTGGCCATTCACCAAAAATAAAAAAAAAAATCCTATTTCAATAGCCTTGGGAAATGGATGTTCAGCAACATTCACTGCAGCTCACTGGGTTTCTAAGGGCCTTACAAGCAGTGGGCACAACAAAGTGATCCAGCTCGGCGGTGGTGCCGCATGGGTTCTGTCAGTACACCCTGCAGCAGCAGGATGCCTGCAAACTCTTGCAGAGCAAATATCCCATCCCATCACTACTGTGGGTTTCAAAATGTCCTTCAAATTACAACAGAGCCCTCCAAATAACATCTAAAATTTCATGTTCTTCCCCGGGCTCCCCTCGGTTCTTTATTACTATTTTTGAAGAATTTTGCTCAGAAAGGTCTTTAATACTCTGCAGGCACTGCTGAATTGGAATGGGAAGCAGGGTTTCTCCTCATTGTAAGGTAGGCAGGGCTGCCTTCCAGTTTCCCAGCTGCAGAGATTTATAGCCACTACCAGATTCACTAGGTGGCCAAGGTTTTATAACCCAATTGAACAGAATAAAACCATTTAGACGGAAGGCAATTTGATGCAGGACTCAATGACTTTCAGGAACTTGATGTATTACTGCGATCATGTAAGTTACAAATTATATAGATATGTATATATTTGACAAATTGTTTTCAAAAACAAGTTAATTATTTGAAATGATTTAATCAGGGTTGACAGGCTTGCAAAGCACCCCTGGGAATGAAGCAGGAAACCTTGAAGTGTATGGAAGATTTTCAATCTGTGTTAAATCCTGTTCCAAAGAGTGGGGTTTGGTATCCTTCCCAAAGCTTCAGACTCTCTTGAATACAAATTCCTGTTGAGCATCTCCTGGGTTAGGCTCATCTGGTCCATTGCTGGCCTGCCTGAGGCTCTATGCAGCAAAGTGACAGTGGCATTGCAGAAGAGATATCTTTCTTCAACATCCATGGCCAAATATTAGGGAGACTAATGTTCTCAGGACATCTGGCTATCCCAGCAGCAAGTGAAACAAAACAGTAGAACACACGGATGCTCCTCTTCTAAGAAGAGGGCTGGAGATAAACGGGCTGGAGAAGCCACTTCTCTGAAGCCAGAGGTCAGTCCTTTTCCTTACAGCAGAAATAAAGATGTCCTCTAACTTGTGATAATGATAGGCTTAGGGAACTTGCAACAAGCTCATGGGAAATGTATTTATGTTCTGCACAGTATCAGATATGTCTCCCTGATCATCAAATTGGGCAAACCATCTGAAGGAGTTTTGTGTTCAGACAAGTAAGAGGAGCTTTATTCATTCTCTTTACTTAAGCTACAAAAGTATTCAAAGCTAATTTGGGTCTAAATTCAAACAATAGCTTTTTGGAATTTTATTTCACTCAGAAGATTTGAACTTCCCGGGGTGATCCAGATTCTTTTGTTGCCCTTGCTCAATCTGCCTGCTGTTATTTGATGGACTTTTTGGCAATAATGGACTTCAGGCTCTGATCCCCTTGTATTTCAGAAATCCGTGTGTCTGCTGGCATTAAATATTTCAGGTTGCAATTCTCCTGTGAATCAAAGGCAGGCTTGCAGGGTACTGTCAGTGTAATCAAAAGCATGATACATTCATCATTAAAATTAACTAAAGAGAATTTCTGAGGTAAGTTTAAGCAACCTGGGCTTAAGCACATTTTTAGGGGCTGCTTTCCAGTTAGTTTTACCACGGGAATGGGTCCTGCTGCCCTCATAGAATGGAGATTTCCATGGTGTGTTAGGAGTCTCTGTCCTGCCAACCTGTTTTGAGCACAGACTGTGCATTAGCAGGAGGAAAATACATGTCTTTTTGCTACAGAGATATTTGGGGTGCCTGGGAATGTTCACTGTGGTGGTTCAAACTCTTGAGTCCTCAACAAGCTTGCTCCTGCAAAGCAATTTGGGAAGAGATGGGTCTGGCGCCTCAGAACAGTCAAATAGAAACGAAGATGAAAATTATGGATTAAGAGCTATGAATGACAAGGAAATATCTCAACAGGAACCTTATCTCCAAGACTGGAATGTCTTTCAGTACAAAAATGGCTGCTAATGAATTCTGTCCATATAACTGAACGCCTTGGCTGCTCCCACCCAGACTCCTGCAGCTTGCGCTTCCCCGCAGTTTTCATTTGCTTTATTGCTTTCAGATGCTGCTTGGTATGAGTTCCTCTGGTAGCTGTGTCATTGCCACCAGCACTGGGGGAATGTGGCTTCGGCTGACTGGGCTGTGAGGCGTCAGCCCCGTCTCTCCAGGGGCCATCAGGCACGGCAGAGCTGCCTGAGTGCAGCCACATAATCAAAACCAATCGATGCTGCTCAGCAAGCACAAGCCCCGACAGCTTGTGGCTGTATTCTCATGTACTAAGACATACTCAGACATCAGGAGGAGAGGCTACTAATGGAGCAACTGGTGGAAATAACACCTACCAGGAGAGTTCCTGCTGTTGTGCACACCATTCCTGTTAGATTTAGTGGTGGGAGTTATCTAACACTCTGTGTATCTTTGCCTGCTGCTTTGAAACACTCCTCCACATTCATTCTGCTCTTACTCAGCATCCTCAGATACCTTTCCAGGGAAAACAATCCTGGGTTTATTTACAGCACATCATTATTTATTTTAGCAACCCTTTTGAGGGGAAGGCAAAGGGAGATCTGAGTTATCCAATGAGGATCTCAAAATGAGCTCTATGCTTTCAAGAAAGGAGCATTTTAATTGAAGGGCTTAGAGGGGAACAAGAATGTGAACACAGGGTGGGGGCCTGTTTTTCTTGTTGCTTTCCACGTGATGTGTTTGTGTAGTGCAAAATCCAGGAATACTCCAGAAGGAAGTGAGAGCAAACTGGCTCTTCTTGATAATGTTCCTGCCTTGAAAGAAAACAGAAATAAATAGTTACTTATTTGTTTGTTTATTTTGTTATCCAGAGTTGCCTTAGATTGTTTATTTTGTTTTCAAATCCTCCTACACATGCAGATGTACTCATGCTTTTTTTCTGCCTTAGTTGAGAGATGCCAATGAATTAAAGTGAAACATTTTGATGCCCCAGGATATCCCATGGGAAGAGGTTTGTACTGAGCAGTTTAAGGGATATGTAGAGTGATAATAGCAGGAGGAGAGGAAAAAAAGTTGCTATCTGTTTCCCCCTCCCCACCTTTTTTCATTTGCAGTTATCTACAGACAAAATTCAATGAACAACTGTCCCTGTCCCTAAAAAGCTTTTAAAGTGGCAGGATGCTGAAACCATGGAGGCAAATCCAGGCACTGGAGAGAACCAGTGCTTGAAATTTCAGTAGGAGCCATGTCACTTGGTTGGCAATGGTTCTTCTCCTTTCCCCCTACAAGTTATTTATCTGTTCTTCATCACAGCAGTGCTTAGAAGCCTCAGCTGTGCTGCAAGCTGGTGATTCAAGCCGAGGGTTTTCCAAGTAAAACACAATGCAACCCTCCAGACATGTGAGCTGCTCTAAAAAGACCTGTGCAAATGATAGCCTGTGGTCAGGAGACATTTTTTTTTTTTGATCCTGGGGCCTGCACCTCTGTAAGAAAATGCCTAATTGATTACTTCTGTAGCAAGGTGTGACTTACAAAGATCATCTGCACTAAACTGGGGAGAGACCTTAACCTTGACATCCCCTGTGTTTGTGACCCTCTGTAAGATGCCATTCCTGTCCTGAGGAATTTTACCCATCAGCTTAGTCAACCCAAGAACATCAGGCATGGAGTGGTTACTGGATGCACGCTCTCAATTTCCACTGCAATAACTTTATTGCTTATGACAGAAGGGTTAAAGCTAAACAAGCAGTCTGATTGATTTCTGCCCAAGAAAGGCTGAGCTTCAAGAATGCTGTTTACACAAGAGGCTGATTCTGATCTAATATCAGGGTAATTTTCATTTGTACCAATATGACAGATCCAAATGAGGCTTTTGGCTTGCAAAGTATTTTAGGGCTCTTTGGGGAGAGGCAGCTTTGTAAAAATATGAATTACAAAGAGAACTTTCACAGTTCTTGTTGAAAAGAAAAGCCACAGACAGATGTGCCTTTGATACTGATCTTCTGAAGTGTCTAACACTGCAGGTGAAGTACAGACAGGATCTTCCCTGCCTGGCTAGACCAGAGCTTTTGACAGTCACAGGGCTTCCTGCGGGTTGATGGAACTGCCCAAAATTTGGATCAACAGAGGTTCTGGTTCAGCCTTGGTTTTGGTGGCATTATCTCAGTCCTTACCTCCCAGTTTAGTTTTGTCTGTGAATGCCTGAAGATGTCTATAGTTTAGGGTATCTGTCATTTTCAGCCACTTAGCTGAGCAGACCCCTGTGGCGACTAAACTTCTTGGGAAACAAAAAACTTTTAAAGAAGTAGAATGGAAGAGAAGGAATGGGGAACAAGAAAAAAAAAAAAAAAAGGTTTACCTCTTCCTCCAAATCCATTGGCCATTGGACTTAAATACCTCTTCTTGGTACTGAGTCCCTGCTTTCCTTTCATGCCCCCTGAGACTAAGTGGGTTCATGAATTCCCTTACAAACACAATTGCAGCAGTTCTAAAGTCCACCTAAAATGTAGGGTTTTTAAAGAGGGAAGGCAGAATCCAGAAACTGCTGAAGTCAATAGACAGATAGTTCATAGTAATTTTATCACAGCAGATCACTAAGAAAATTGCAGTCATGGGGCCACAACCACAGTGAACCAAAATTGGTATGTTTCCATCAACTCTACCACAATGATGTGCATTTGTATTAGCTCAGAATCTGATTTATTTTCTGTTTGTAACCTGACTGAAGAGCCGGTTCATGAGCAGCTCTGTCATGCAAAATCCATTTATTTAACACTGTTGTCTTGGAATGAAAACGGAGAACAGAAAACTCTAAAATTAGAAAGAAAAGCTTAACTCCATATTTAATAAAGGTTCCAGTCTAGCATAAAGAGCCTTCTTGACTTTAATATCAAACCTAACAACCACGGACTAAGCCTAAATTACCAGGTTCTCATACTTTCATTAAAGAGACCTTATTCCACAGACTCCCACTGGAATCTGTGAAGGCGCCTGGAGAAATGCAAGGCACGACCCCATGGAAGTACAGCATCAAGATCTTATCTGTTTAAAAATGTCTTTAAAGTCACTTTTCTAATGCATCCCTTTAGAAAAAGGCTATATTGTTCCCAGAAATATAGTACACTCTTCCTGTGGAAGCTACAGTATCTAATAATGTTGATTTTGCATTCTTCTCTCTATTCCAGCATATCAGGAGACACCTAAGAGATTTCTGAAAGTCTCAGAATTAAGTCATTGGTAAGAACAACAAAAACACAGAACTGAGAGATCCAGTACTTAATGCAGTATCTCTATAAAGTCATAGGAGGCTGCAGTCAGAAGGAAAAGAACAAAGAGGATTTGCTTCTCTTCATGGGTGTAAACCAGGACTGCCACTGGGCTTTGAAGAAGTTTCACTGGAAATCCTGGAAAGACAAGCAGGACCTTTATTTTCAAAACTTAATCCAAAGGTGGCTGAAATTTTGTGGGAGCATCATCCTTTATTCCCTTTGGATCAACAGATAAACTCTGGCTTTAGGTTGCACATTCTTTCCATGCAAATTCCATGCAACTTTACACCATTGTTTCTAGTCCCTTATGGTCAATGGTCCTTCTGATCCCTCTCTGTAAGCACTATTTCGGTTGTCACTGGGGCCTGATGCCATCAGGGCAGCCTGCAGAGAGATCTTCAAGTGAAAATAAAACTGTCAAGCTCATCTGGTCTTCTCTAATGGATATAAATGAATCCAGAATTGTATGCCAAGCTTTTCACAAACTGTATGCTGTTATAAAAAACATGCTGCCAATGAGGTTAGAAACCCCATCCTTTATGCCTTGTGGTTAAGGATATATATGCTGTACTGGAATGTCAAAAATAGCAAGATGTGTTAGTTTAGGCACTTTAATAAGAATGTCTAGGTTTATGAGTAGGCTAAACTTGAGAACTTGAGTTCTTTACAAGCAATATTAGTTCTCCCTGTCTTGAATTGTTCTTTTTTTTGTTAGGTTTAGATACCACTGTTATTACTGGCTCCTGGCTGGCTACATACTTGACAAAGTTTGTCATGAGGTCATGATTTTCTGGCATCTCAAAAGAGGTGGCTATGGAGTGACTGCACAGAGAATTTGGTGCCATGTCAGAACTTGTTTCTCAGCTTTCCTGTCTTTCTGCCAAATAAATACAATGTGAAACCACCTGATAAAAACACCTAAGCAAGTGGACCAGTGAAGAACCCAGAATGCAGAGTCATCTCACACTGAAAATGAATTTGTTCTTTGTCTGGATCTCACCTTCAGGCAGTCTTTGCTTTGGTTCCCATTTGTATAATAATGGTAGCAGTTATGTTGTCTACCAACTGGTTTCTTTCCGTGGGTTAGGTGCAGCTGCAGTCCCACTGCTCTAAAGAGGTCGCAGGTAGATTGAGAGATGGAAAGGCCAGAAAAGCCTCTTAGACTTGTGCAGTTTCAAAGAGCACATGGCTGCAGAGGGGAGCAGGCTCTTGCATGCCCAGGCAGAGGTTCTCCACACAGACCTGCCAGTTACTCTGGTTATCTTCATGTCTGGACATTAATGTGGTGCGTATTTTCTTGACTTGTCCATCTCCCAGGCTTTGTGCACTACTGCTTATCTTGAGTTTTAGGACTGGGACAGTGTATTTTGTACTGGTTTGTGAAGTGCTAAGAGCTCTGGATCAGGTTGGATCTCTAGGATTTTCCAAACTTATCAAGAAAAATCAAGTATTTGGCAGTATCACTGTGGTCTGATATTGAGAAACAACAAAAAACCAACACCAAACCCCCAAATCCACCCTATGCTCTCTTTTGTGTAGCTACAAATCGCCAGACATAAAACATCCAAATTTGAGAAGTTTAGGTTTGGTCTTCAAATTTCAAAGCAGGTCTCCTTTCCAGAACCTTAGGTATTTGTTAGAAGTTTGTTACAGATGTAGATATTAATTTTTGCTTTATGTCTGTGGTGAATTACGTCAAATTACATATTTTCTTCTGGTTTAGTTCAGGAAGCTTCAGGGAGCTGGAAATTAGTACTTCCAAATCATTTGAATTTGCTAATACCTCTCAACTCTTTGTCAAAGCTTGTTTCTACACCTACATATGTTTAAGCTGTACTGATGACACATATGTATGTACCTATGCATCCTATACCACTTGCTTGTGCAAGGAAAGAGGTAAGTACAGCAACAAAGGCCTGATCTGCCTTTACAAGAGTGTGGGCTTTGGCTCGTGCCAGTCTTTCCTCTATGGTAAAAGGGGATTAGAAATCCAGAGGTTGGAAACAGCTTCTGTAAAGGACAAAAACTCAGTCGCTGGTTACTTCAGTGAGCAGAGGAGTTATACAGATGGGTCAGTAATATTACAGCTGTGATGGTCTCAGTATAAAAGAAAAACACAGTTTATAGGAAAAGATAATATTTTTATTAGTCTAAATGATTAAAAGGCATGGAAGAAAGCAGGCAGGCTTTCAGGAACGTGAGACCTGAAGAAAAATGCTGAGATACAGCTTAAGAATGAACTTGAACATGGACTCCATCACAATTAATTAGTTTTAGTTACTCTGACACAAATTGGAGTTTATAAATGAGATGAAAGTTCTCTTTTTAATGTCCTCCCCCAGAATGAAGGGCATTCATCTCTATGGAGTGCTATTCATTTCTCCAGTTTGTCTCTGCTAAGTGTCCAGTTGTCTCCACTAAGAAGATTGAGGCTGCCCTGGAGCCCTACCACAAAATGCTTTGTGACTCTGGACACACTCCAGGTTACTTTCTCTGAAGGATGTTCATGCTACCTTCTCTCCTCTAAATTTGAATGACCAAGTGAATAGGCTGAGATCTTTAGACTCATCGACAGCTACTGGAAAGGGGAGGCTCCTCCAGAGAGTGTTTCAGGCTACACGCATGAAGGAACCTCTGGGGGGAACAAATTTCTCTTCACCTGCTTTGGAGACTCATAGGAAAATCAGCTCCAGCTGCACCCCACCAAACTCTAGTTTCCTCTGTGAAGTACCTATGTCCTCCTTACCTCCACACCCTTCTGTGTGTCTGTTAGCTAGAGGTGACTATGCTGCCACTATATGCACCTTAGTTCATGTGCCTGAATTAAGAAGTGTCAAGTTTAAAGTTTGATGACTAAAGCAAATAGATTGAATCCTCCGCTCTCTTTTAAGGATGCTATGGGGACAGCAACAGTGTGCATTTCACTCCTTAGGGGGAAGGAAGAGGTTGTGAGTGTACACCAGCATGTTACTGGGCAGGGTGGACGTGTGGTCTGAGTGTCCCAGATAACATATTAGCCCGGCTTGAGCTCATTTCAAAGTTATGACTGCTCAGCAAGTCACTATATTTTCTGGCTACCCATCATCTGATGCTGGAAAATGCTATTCTGTCCTTTCAGCAAGTCTGATGGATGTTTTATTTTGTGAAAAAATTTTCATTTCCAGCTTCCACAAACTAGAACGGTAAAATGTTACCATAAAACTGAGGTCTTAGATAACTTGCTGAGAGGTTTAGATGCTAAAATAGTAAGATTATAACTTTGCTCAGCAAATGAGTTGTCTGCAGGTTGCCAAGGACAGCCAAGTCTTAGCTTTATGAAACCAAAGAGATGATAGTCACCACCACGGCAGCTTTGTTGCTTGTGTTGGTTGTGCACCTCCCATTAAGTTATACTCCCTGTGCAGAAACAGGTTCACCTGCCCCATCAAGCAATATCTAAATTGTCAAATGCTAGAGCATCAAATGGATTAAAAACATTGGCTATGTTTGATCATGCTGTTGTAGCTCCTGTAATCTATTATGAATCCCTGCTAATAGGGCTATTTATATCTCTACAAGATGTTTATATGCCTCATCTATTTAAGTCTTTTAATGGAGGACCTTATTCCATTTCTAGAAAGCATCTCAAACATCTTGAGCATAGTTGCAGTTTAAATAATAAACAAGAATATTAGTAAATAGTAGCATACAACCAAATCAACAAATGCCAGAGCTTTAGTGTTGGGTTTCTTCAAGTCTCTGAAGCAATGAAATGCCAGAGGGGAGCAAGAGAAATGTGTTGAACTCTGGCAGTATCAGGGAATTCCCTAAATAAAGACTCACAGATGAGGCTAGAAAGGGGACAATCCTCCACTCTGCAAAGGAAGGGAAGAAATTCCTCCCAGACCCAGCACCTGGCAGTGAGTTCAGCCAGGTGCATATGATCCTCAGGCTTGGTTTGATAAAGCTTGACACTTTCAGGCAATCTATGTGTCCCATCTCCAGCTGCAATCAAGCTTTTAATCTTCAGAGGAAGGTGAAAGAACGACAGAAAGGCCAGCCTAAATGCCAAGTAAGGTCTCAATGGGGGGACATCCACATCCTTCTTATTAAATTATTACATAGTTTTAATACAAGGACTTTGTTTGTAATATTTTGCTTCATTTCCTGAGGAAATGAGTATTATGCAGCTGTGCTCTGGTTGTTTGTTTGTCTGTCAGGCTTACTCCTTGTTTAATAGTTACTGAGACTGTTGGCTGATTTCTGTGCAGTTTGATGGAAGGGAAAAGACATTGCAGTATTATGTTTTAAAATATTTAGGAAAATTAGCAGTGGGGTACAGGACAGAGACTCAGCTAGTGGTAAAGATCTTAATATGAGTTCAGCATAGTTATTTGACATGAGAGAATCCACATTGAAAGCAGCCACAGGAAGCCCATGGAATATTCCCTAAGTCACAATGCCTAAGGAAGAACATGGTGATGCATTTTTTTCTAACCCCACTAGAATTCTAATTAAACTGGCCCATTCCCCAGGATTCCTTTTAACTCTGCATTTTATATTCTAGCAATTCCACTTCTAGCTAGTGCATCCCCTGTCAAGTCCCATGACCTCTCCATCTACCTGCTGGTTTTTACCCTACAGATCACCTGAAAGGATAGCCCTGGACGCAACACCATGTTTTCTTTTATTTAAAGTTCAGTGAACTAAAAGAAAAAGAAAGAAAGAAAAATCCTTTTATTGAATATTTTGAAAACAATAGCTTTTTTTTTCGTTTGCTTGTTGACACTGACACTTTTTTTCAATACTTAGAAAATTGATTCTAGATGGTATTAAAAAACAAGACCAAAATTTCCCACCTTGATCTGGGTAAAACAAGGCATTTCAGTCAGTGTTGTCAATCCATAGTGACTCTCCTGGCACTCCTTTAGAGATGTCCAGGTTTTCCTACTTGTTTTGTGCCACCAACACGGTGTCTCCCAGCTGTGAAATAGCTGCATGCCTTAACAAGGACTCTCTAAGGCACTGAGTCACCAAAACATGGTTTTCCTCTACAGGCAACTTTTCATTGACTTCAAAAACAGGAGTGAAAAGTCTAATTGGGCGGACATTCATCAGCTCTGCTTAGTGTAGAGAAGGTTTCTGTAGCTCTCTATAGAGTTTTCACAGTGTGTGTGCACATCCACGCATGCCCACACATCCACTCACCTGGATAAAATATTTCAGGCAAACACCTGAAGGAAGAAGATCTGAGTCAAACAGCATTGGCACAAGAAGAAAAGAGTATGAAATGGCTGTGAACAAGCTTGCATCTGAAAATTGTATGAAAACTTCCATCCATTAGAACATTGAGGTTTCTCAACAGCATCCCAATGGAAAGAACAGAGGCAAACAGCTTGGTGCACTGTGGGCCTGTGTGATGGGATGGCAGTGAGAGTGAGAGCTGTGCCCACCCTGATGGTCAGAAGAAGCTGTAAGGATGAGAAAAAAACCAATGTATCTGCCACTTGACTCAGCAAGAGTTAAGCCCTAATTTAGCCTCTTGAAAACCGAGGTTATATTTAATGCAAGCATATGGTTAATGCTGCTGACTTAACTCCTTGCAGAGCTGAGCACACTCTGAAAGGCATGTTGGAGATAGCTCTGGGCTAATCCTGGTAGACTGGAGGACAGAGCCACTGTTCCTAAGATCTCTTCCATGGTACATTGTGCAGGAGGCAAAGACCTTCCTCCATCTGGATATAAACACTATAGTGCAAATTCCTTTTTGTTCTACTTTGCTAAATTCATTGTAAACACAGTACAAAAACAAAGCTTCATCTTATCTCCTTGGTGGAGCAGAATAACAGAGGATCTTTATATACAAAATACTTAAAATCTACAAATATATAAAAATCCTAAGGCATCAGTAAAATTGACTGAGCTGTGTGAGTATCAAAACCCTCCAGTAATGCAAGGCATGTCTATGACGGCCACCTCTCCCTCTGCCAACAACAGGACCTAGATCAAATCTGTACCATTAGCTTGCATTGGACTGACTTGTGTCGCCCACCCCTGCTGGCTGTCCCACGGAGAACATCTTCCTTTTATGTTATTGCACCAGGAAAAGGGAGAACAGGCAGGGGAAGAACCCAAAGTACAGCACAAACTTACAATTAAAAGTGTCCTCATCCTCTCTCAGCCAGGCAAGTGGGGCAGTGGAGCAGGACAGCTGTCTTTTAGTGCTTTCAAGATACATTTCAAGCTGTGCACAGCTGGAGCTTTTCAGTAGCTCATGAAGGAACTCTGTACCCTTGCCAAGGCTCCGCAGCTGCCAAATCTGCCTTTATTAGCAGCAGCATTTCTCCTTCTCCATAGCTGAATACAGAACAAGTCTGACATTATTTTTCATTCAACCTTCCCAAGCATGCTAAGAAAATCAGAATAATCACTCAGTGTGTATGCATGTTTTATAAATGTTTTCTTATTTCTATACACACGCAAACACACACACTTAAAACAGTCTGGGTGCAGAACCACACCAGAGCACTGAACATCTCTTCCCTATTCTGGTCAGATACACATCTCAGCTGCATTTAAACCTCTTGTTACTCATTATCTGTGAGCTCTCCCATGAACAGGTCTTTGTCTGGGCTGTGCTGCTCTTTGTAGGTGGCATTCCCATCCACACAGGTGGCTGGAACAGCCCTTAAGTCCCACTTAAGTCCTATATTAAGGATCTAAGTAGTTCTCAAGTGCTCTCCATACCTCTTGTGGAGTGAGGTGGACTTAAGCCTCTGCAAACACCTGCCCTGTAGAAGTGAGACAGGGTAGTTCTATCTAAGTAAGCTCAGTCTTTCTTCACTCTCCTCTGCGGCCCATTTGAGATTTATTTCTGGTCACCTACCAATCTTCAGATTTTAAAGTATCTCTTCAGTCAAGGACCAGAAAGAAAATGAGCCTACTTAGAGGCCAGTCGTGCTCTTATTTGTCTAAGGACATGTTTTGTTTTCCTTTGGCACCTGCAAACTTTCATACCAGGTTTCAAGCAGACTTGATGTAATGGGGCATGTGAAGGCAGGAAAATCACCTTTTCTGGAGAACACAAACTTTACAGGCAAGTCAAAGGCAACCTATAGTTTGTGCCACCTCTTTAGGCAATACTTACAAGGACATTTTCAGGAATTATTACCCAATTGCCAACTGACATGTATGATTTCGAAAAGCAAGTTTAAGTGTTGCTCTTACCATTTAATGGATATTCATAATGTGTCTAAATATGTGTATGATATCAGTCTTTTAAGGACCTGAAGCACCTGGCAGGCAATAATGGTGTACACTACACAAATGACACTGTGATTAGACAGATACTTTTAAATTTTCATTTTTCAAGTAAAATAACTAAAGCAGAGAATTTCTGTGGCTTTCCCATCCCTATTGGAGAAGGCTGTCTAGGAACTGGGAATACAACAAAGCTATTTTACTCCTGTGAACTAAGGCAATCACAGACTCATGGAAGCAGCATAAAGTATGTTGGAAGAGACTTTTGAAAATCACATAGTCTGACCGCTTGCCCAAAAAAGGATTAGCTCAGATCAGGTTACTCAGGACTTACTCCAGCTAAGTTTTGAATATCCCCAATGACAGATATTGCACAACCTTACTGGGGAAATTGCTCAAATGTCTGACTACACTCATTGGGAAATTTTTTCATAATATCTACCTGGAAGCTCTATTCCTGTGAGTTGTCTCCATGGTCTCTTGCCCACTGTGCACCTCTCGGAAGAGTCTGTCTCAGCCTTCACAATATTGTCTTCTCATAAAAATAAATTATGACCATTTATTTCACCACCTCATAAGATTTTTTGCTTTATTGCTACATTTTTAATAGCTCTGGTAAAGTCTTCATTTTGTTAAGGATTGTTTCTGATGACACAGCTAAGTATGTTCCAGATACTGTAGAAGAAATTGTATTTAGTGTAGTCACTCACTTCTCTCAGTGAAGTGGAAAATCAATGCAATATGTGCATCTTGTTAGAGTCTACACTTGCTTATGAAGGTTTTCCTGATAAACTCTGGCCACACTAACACTACTCCAAAGGAAGTTTCTCCTGGGATGTATCCTTTGCAGATGAAAACTGTCATCACCCTATTAAGTCAGTGAGACCATGACGACTACACTTGCCAAGCTGCGTTGAATAAAACTCCACTGAAAAAAAGGCATGAAACCATATGATAAAGGATGTTATAAACACCAGGGAACCTGCACAGTGTATTTAGCTTTCTTCTGGTACAATAAACTTACTCCTGCTGTCTGTGGTGAAGTCTAATACAATATTCTGCATTAAACAGTTGTCAAGTAAGATACCAGTGCTGGTATTAAAATCTGCTAAGTTTCTGTCTCGCCTGCTAATTCTTTACTAATTGGCAGTTATATACATATAGGCATATGCTTGCTGTTGACTGCCTCAAAGGCAGGGAAGCCCTGCAGAGAGACCTCAACAAACTGGAGGACTGGGCAATCACCAACCACATGAAGTTCAACAAGGGGAAGTGCTGGATTTTGCACCTGGGATGGGATAACTCTGAATATATGGACAGACTGAGGAATGAGATGCTGGAAAGCAGTGTCATGGACCTGGGGGTCCTGGTCTGTGGCAAGTTGAGCATGAGTCAGCAGTGCCCTGGCAGCCAGGAGGGCCAACCATGTCCTGGGGGGACATCACCAGGTGGTCAAGGGAGGGGATTGTCCTGCTCTGCTCTGCACTGGGCTGGCCTCACCTTGAATACTGTGTGCAGTTTCGATCTCTGCAAAATGCAAGAATGACACTAAGTTGTTAGAGAGCATCCAAAGGAGGGCAACTAAGATGGTGAAGGGCCTTGGGGGGAAGCTGTGTGAGGAATGGCTGAGGGCACTTGGTGTGTTCAACGTGGAGGAGACTGAAAGGAAACCTCATTGCAGTTACAACTTCCTTCTGCACGGCAGAGAAGGGGCAGGCATTGATCTCTTCTCTGTGGTAACCAGTGACAGGACCCAAGGGAATGGCCTGAACTTGTGTCAGGGAAGGTTTAGTTTGGATATTAAGAAGTACTTCTTCACCCAGAAGGTGGTTGAACACTGAAATAGGCTCTCCAGGGAAGTGGTCACAGCACCAAGACTGACAGAGTTGAAAAAGCATTTGGAGGATATTCTCAGGCACATAGTGTGACTCTTGGGAATGGTCCTGTGCAGGGCTATGGACTGGACTTGATGCTCCATATGGGTCCCTTCCAACTCAGCATACTCTGTGATACTCTGTGATAGATAGATAGATAGATAGATAGATAGATAGATAGATAGATAGATAGATAGATAGATAGACTGTAAGCTATACAGAAGATATCATGTATGTCTGTGAGGAATGTTTAATTCACCTTTTGGAGACATAAAAACACCTTTTTGGATGAATAGTTGAATAGAAAATTACAAAAGGTTTTCCATTAAGTCCTAATCATTCTTTTATTAAAAAAAAGGCAAAACCCAATATATGTACTATGGTCACATAACAAATAGTGACACTCCAGATCTAGAGGGAACCTAAAGGAATTCACATCCCTCCTACTTTATGCAACAAATTTAAATGGAAAAGGATGGCAGGGAGTGGCTAATTTGCAGTGTCATTTCCAGAAACAACATTTCTGTTGGGTTAGCTGGTGTCCTGGGAGCGGCTGTACGACAGAAGGACCACATTCAAGCATCGTTGGTGTTTTTCTGTAAGTCATGTACTGGCAGGGACATTAATACAAGCCAAGTTTGGCCCTGTGCCTTTTTAGCTCATCTTCCTAATGCAGGGAATTATTCTGACAACAGTATTTCTGTGCCTGCTGTGGTGGTGTCCTCCAACTGCCTTTATCCTGCTGTTTAAAATTAGTGACACAGAGAGAAAGAATAACTGCAACAAGCTGAACACGTTATAGGACAAGTTCCTCTGAGCAAATACTCTAGAGCTGGTTTTAATGGCAGTTTCACTCCATCTGTAAAAAGCTGAGCAAGCTAGACCCCTCTCAGATACTTGCAGCATAGTTGCCCTTTGCTATTAACTTTCTGAATAGTTTTTCTTTGGTCCAAGAAAGTAATTTACTGCAACAGGCATCCTTCAGAATAGAAATGAAATTCCATCAGACTTCAAATGAACTCTAATTACACTGCAAATAGGTGGCAGGAGTGTTCCCAAGTTTAGCACTACAGCTCTGCTAACACCAGCCAAGGAGCAACATGGATTTAATTTTAGTCTGTTTACGAATTGTTTGGAGTGCTTTTATTATTTTATTTTACAGCTATTTCTAAAAACATTAAAAATAAAAAAAAAGAGAGAGAGAAATTCATAACAGCAAATGCATCTGTGCTACATATTTTCCCTGTGTGGCATTGCAACAGCTTTATGAACATTAATGGACTGTAACAATATGGTTGGAATTTAAATGCAGAGTTGGTGCCAGAACAGGGAATCAGGCAACATTCACTGATTGTACAAACATGCAGTTCACCTTTTCTCACTTATGCAACATTAAAAGGAAGGATATCCCTACTGGTGTCCAATTTACATTGTCAGCATTCAATCCACCCATACAGTGTTCTGTGCTGTTCTGCTCTCTCTGCTAAGATACCCCAAACTGCCTCCCTCTGACGATAACATGATTTTTCCTCAATTGCTGAACATGAAAATTTGTCCAACATTGTAACTTTCATAGAAGAGAGTTTGGCATGGAGAGAATTTCAACAGGTTTTACTAATCCAAGTCATAAATTGTGTGTAGCATTCCCAGCAGTGTCAAGCATGGGTTGTTGATCTCCCAACCTGCAATCAGGGGTTCAGCTCCTACGTGGGTAAGACTTCTTTCTCCCAATAAAAATGTGCAAGAGAAAGGACTACTTGACATGCAAAGAAGCACAAAGGTGTACATGAAATGAGGGCTGCGCAGAGGCATTTGAGACATTTGCACATTTTTGAGGACTTCAGTGACTGACAAGCTGTGGATTTAAATCAGGTCAATAAAGACTCAGCACATCTTTTCAGGTTAAAATAGTCTTTCTAAGGAAGAGGACAGGGATGCGCTTGTCTGTGTTGTTTGAGCATATATTCTATCACTAAAGGGTTTTAAGGATAGGACAGGTAAACCTGCAGAGAATTGCCTGCTTTTAACAGATCCTGGAAAACCAAACAAGGACTTCTTGATACCTTCTTGATACCCTTCCCCACTCTGTGGTTCAACAGTTAAGGGCTCTTTAATCACTTTATTTTGAAAACTGTAGACCTACATTAAAGGATTAGTTTTTGATTGCAGCGCAAGCTTGGTAATAAGTCATACAGACAATCTGTAACACTTAGAGGGACAGAGTATTACATCGTACAGACACACATCTTTTCCTCATCCAGTCAGTTACAAGAGTGTGAATATCCATAGGACAACAGAGTGAGATTAAAAGAATGAGATATTCAGTTTTATTACATCACATGGTACAGCTAAAAAAATTGAACAAGGGTTAGGTGCAAAAGCTCTCCCTGAAGCCTGAAATAGAAGTGGCAGTTCGAAGCTAAACAAAAACGGGAAACACTTGACATTGGCCACTTCTGAAAGAAAAGGTAGCAGGCACCTCTAGGGAAAGGATATGTAGGAAAGGAGCTAGAGAAACAGAAATGATCAGGTGGGTAATTCCTAGGAGCCAAGTGGAGAGCCCATGGTGAGTTTTAGCTGCCAGGTGTACCTTTGTCAGATATTCCTCTAGGTTCACTTTGTGGCTCATGTAAAGTTTGAATGCTGAGCTTGAAGTTCCCCAAACTGGGCTCACAGAGGGCTGGAAAGAGTTTCTCACCTTTGAATTACTTCTTTCATATCCAGGAGCCAGTATCTGTCCCTCAAGTAAAGATCTAGAATATTCTGACTAAAGGTACTGGTGAAACCCCCAATCAAGTAGTCATGTCCAATACTATGAGTCAGTGGAGCAGCTGCATCTCCCAGAGTGACAGCATGTCAGCTGAGGCACAGAGGACAACCATGACTACACTGGCAACCTGCAGTGAAGGGGAAGTAAAACACATCAGCTTAAGCCTCAGCGAGAGCCCTAAACTACTGTATTTAGGTTTTCATCTTCAGCAGCCTTAGAAAGCACACATGACACATTACAATGGCTCAGTTGGTGCCCAGGGACACAATTTCATATCTGAACATTTATAAGCATTTCAAATCCATCATATGCAGCAGTCATTCATCTCTGAGATCTTCAGCATCCCCTTTCCACTGGGAAGCAGTGAGTGGAAGGCACAGCTCACATCCCATAGGCAGGACTGGGCATGAATTTTCAGGCTTCCCTGTGTTAATTAAACTTCCCTCCTTTTAATCTCAGACAAAGGAAGAGCTGTGATGGTGCCAGATTTTCACATGCAAAAGAACAGGTGAGGGTCTGCCCATGGAGACCATGAAGTAGGAGAATCCAGAGATATGAATTGAGAGAAATGAAAACTAGGGACTTACTTGTAAGAGTCTTCTGGGAGATTCTGCTCTTGGTCTAGGACACTCTCCATTGTTTTCCGAAATCGATGTTGGGAAGCATAATCTGCTTCCTATTCATGTGAATAACCAGCAGAAGTACTCTAGGTTTGAGATCATTGTTCATACTGCTTATTTTACCAATGCCTTGTCATTTCTCTCTACTGCAGACTTGCTAGCCTCAGTGACCTGTAGTGTCCTAATTTGGAGTTTCCAGGGGCAGGCACACAAGAAGTGAGATTTGACAGTTCTCCCATATGAATTTAGTTCAGTGTATTCTGTAAAAATAAGTGCTTCCTGTTTGCAGAACAGGAAATCTGTGGGCTACCAACTTCCACAAGTAAGTTGGACTTTGGCTTTGGAAAAAGGCTCCAAAATGTTTGTGTGTGGGCAAGAGTCACATTTTCCAAAATATTGCTAAAGGCTGCAAGATGTTGATTATTTTTTTTGGTGATTTTTCCAATATAAATGAATTGATAATCTTCCCATGTGCCATTTCACAACTACAGGCCTCTGGATGTCCTTGGCTGCTGGATTCATCCATTTGTGAGTACACCTGATGTAAATTTGTTGTTTCAATGGGCAGGGCAGCCTGCCAGCTCCTTCTGTGACAAACTGATTTTAAGCTGTAAGATTCTCATTTCTGCTGGAGTGTGTTAAGCACTTCATTGCTGCAATAAGTGCAGTGGCACTAATGACAGGTTTATTGTTCCCCTGAGGTGTGCAGGTGGGGAAAAATAACCAGTTCTTGACTGGCTAGAAAAACTCAGCATCTCCCCTATAGCTGGGTACAGGACAATTTTGTCCAGGAATGCTCCATTTCAGATTTGCCCATGTGTGTGCAACAGTGGCCCAAAACACTAATGCGAGGTACTACAGGCAAGGAACGAGGGCACATAACTCTGAAAATAATGGTATAAGAGAGCAAGGTGTGTCAGGTCAGGATAACATGTTTTGAACAATATTTTTCTGGGCTTTTAGATTTTTAGCTCCTCAGCCAAGTGAGGACACACAGCAGCAGATGACAGGTGCAATTCCACAGTTTTCCTCTACTGTGCAAGGGGACATGGCAGGTATTTTTTCATTATAATGATAGATTAGAGATCTGTGGCTATGGCAAACCCTAAGTGGGAGTGCAGTTATTTTCAGGAGCACCCCACATTTATGAGCATCAAAGATGGCAATCATGAAAAAATCAGTTATTCCATCCCCTATTGCCTTCTCTATATTCAGTATCTCAAGGAATATATTTTTTTTGTTGTTGTTTTGCTAGTGCTAAGCTGATATATGGCTTTGGAGTAAACCTATGGTTCCCTGAGTCACAGAGTTTTAGTTTTAAAAAAACAGATGCCCAGGCTTCCCTCAGTGAGCCCTCCATCACTGCTAAGTTAGTAGTTTGGCATCTGCCATAGCAAAACTTGGTTCTATGTGGCTGAGTGATGAACACATCAATCATCTGCAAGTAGGTGGTGGATCAAAGGGCACTTCTTACAGGGAAGAATTTAACATGTGCTTAATTCCCAAAGAAGTGGAGATAAGCACAAGCTTAAAGAATTTCTGATTAAGGATGGATGTATGACCATTCTTAAGAGATTTCCTGAATCCTTCCATCACTTTTCACTGGCTTTTTGCTGGGTTCCACAAGATTGGACTGGAAACCAGAAACCCTTTTCATAAGCTTTGGTGGGTTGTATATTTGTTCAAACTTTGCCAATGTAGGGGGGTAGAACAGCATTTAAACATGAAGAAAATGAGTGAAACAAGATACCAATTGAAAACAGAGACTCCACCATGGAGAAAATAAAATCGTCATTTCATTTTTACTTCATGTGTTATTAAATTCAAGAAAGCAATAAAGCAATAAACCCACCCGATTTCATTAGGTGGTTGAAATAAGTGTATATCATCAATGGAGATATTAGGTTGCATGAGTGTCATCACCAAGCTCTTTTAATGGCTTTCCACTACTAAAAGGCTGAGTGTTTTATTCTGGGTGCGTAGCCCCAGCTCCATTTAATTTCAGTGGACACATGCTCTCCATCTGTGTGTCTGGGATACTTCCTACCAATTGCTTCAAATAGGAATATTTCCCACATGCGTTCTTCTGAGCTGTCAGAAACAGCCCTATAATTTATTGATCTGACCCGATCAAGTTAAATGGGTTCAGCTCCAGCCAAAGTAGGTTTAATAAAAACTGGGTACAGTGCAAGAGAGAATGTGTGCAGAAGGCTCCTGAAATAAGGTGCAGAAGTGAAATGCTTCTGGCATTGTGTACACACAGTTGCAAGCAAAGAGGACAGCGCAGCTGAGGGAATTGCTGTCAGGGAGCTGAGCTGCATGAGGTCATGCATGAGAGGTCACATGGGCACCTTTAGGGCAACTGTGCTTTATCTGTGTATTTGCACCATTTAGAAGAGAATTAACTTACTACTCTTTGCAGTAAAAGCACACATGGCAAGAGATTCACCCTGATGAGGAAGTTTACAGTGGGTTGTAAAAGCTGTTCATAGCTGACCTTTGTATGTGAAATCTTAGTTAAGGTTCTTTCTTAGCATCTCTGTGGGACAAGGTAGTGATGACTGAACACAGAGAGGATTTTCTAAAACCATAAGGATTTAGTTTTGAATTGAGATGTATGTACATATTGCATGTACATATTTTGTTGATGCATTTTCTGTTGTAGAACTATGCAATACAGTGTCTCTTTGGACATGCCATTGCAAAATCCGTGTCTAATTGTTTAATATATTTTATCAGAAGCATTATACTCAAAGCTTCTTCCCTGCCGGGGATTGGAGCCTTGAGCAACAATCTGTGGTGTTTGTACATTTCTAGGTGCAGTTTTGGGAGTGGTGTTTTACTGTCTTTGAAATTCAATTCAGGGTTGACCTGACACAGTCGTTATAATGGTTTGGCTAAAAAAAGAACAAAACAAAAACCAAAAACAAAACAAACCAACCAACCAACCAAACAAACAAACACACCAAAAAAAAAAAAAAAGAAATGGGGGAGGAAGTAGGAAAAAGAAATCATTTTTCCTCCTGTATTTCAAAAAGTCTGCAGACTTGAATTATACTTGATGTCTTCTCTGACTTGGGTTTGGTGAAGTTACTCTGGGATGACATCGTAGTCCCTCAGTCACAATTAGGAAATAGATATTTTATGCATTCTGTTAGTAGCAAAAAGTCTCAGTCCTAGAAAAAATGATAAAGAGGATACAGTGATCTAGAAAACACAGGCAGACAACAGAGCAGTGTGAGAGTGAGTGGTCTTAAGTTTTATAAGATGTATTTGGAAACACCTCTTAGGAAAGAACCTTCTCAGGAGCCAGAATTTGACTGGCAGCAACCACAGGCCCGAGAAAATTGTACTGTCAAAGTGTTATCTTCCCACCGTTGGAGATGAGGGAAAGGTTAGGGAGACTAAATGTCTCTAGAAGAGTCATCAAAAATGCTGTCAGATGCAGGGGGAAAACCCCATGCTCAGATGACAGAGATACTGAAGACGGCAGCATCAGATGCCATGGATGAGGGGGATTGTCAGAAAGGAGCATCCCATGCCCCAGACTCCCTCTGCTCTGCACTGGCTACCAGTCAAGGGCAGTTGAGAAGTGAAACAGCACTCAAAAATCCTTCACTTGTGTTACTTGTGAAAATAAATCTCTCATGTTTTGCACCATGAGCAGCACTGAGCACCCTCATGTGACCACATGATCTGGTTTACCCTCTGCAAGTCAATCCTTTGAGTCTTGGCAGGAGTTGGGGAAACTCATGCAGATAAATGAAGGAGTTCTGCTTATTCTGGAGTATTAAGTTGATGACTTTATGAGGAAAGTCACAAGTTATTCTATATCATACTGAAGGACCTGGTAGAATGATCAGGAGCTCAATTGCCCCACATGGACCTTCTGTAATTAAAAGAGAGATAGAGGCATCTTCCAATATTAGATCCCTCCTCTGCACTCTTCTGTCAGTATAAACCACAGAAAAAGCCTGACATAATTACTATATTAGTGCAGACACCTCTACATAGATTAAAACCAGTTTAACAGTACAGAACAAGCCTTTATCGACATTTGAGATATGCTGTTGAGAGAGATGTGGCCCATTGAGGGCTATAGAGAGCTGCTTTCAGGAGGTCTTGTGTAGCACAAAATGATGAGATTGTTGAATTTAATAATTTACTGGCAGACATATTTAGGTTCTAAGGGTTAGATTAATTTTTGTTTATTAGTTCTCCGTGCTAGCTCACAAGGAGAAGATTCTCTCTTTTATGGAGACACCAGTAAAATGTTCTGCACATAAATGGTCAACATGACCAGCGTTAACAGGCAGCAATTATATTAGAGATGATCTGAGCCTGGATTATTGTTATTTTTTGCTATATGAATAGTCCATGAATATGATACTTATATTTACTTGGTGATCTCATGAAAGAATTATTGTTCCTTCTTTCTGGCAGCATTGCCAATCTTCTTAGTCCTGTACATAGATGAAGCAATACTCAGCTCTGGTTGGTGAAAGCAACTTTAATTTTAAACACAGCCCACATTTTAAGCTTTCAAGTTTGCTTTCACAAAATAGTTGAACATTTGCTGTTGAGAAACTTTCATGCTCACATAGTTCAGCTGTTGAATATTCACAGAAAGTGACTGTGGTCAAGTCCAAATTCATTCTTTAATCTAAAGGAACGTAAAAGACTGTTTTTCCGCCCTCCCCTGCTCTGCATATTCATGTACTGTGTGTTTAAGAAACACACTTCCTCATCCACCTAATTTCCACTGAGTTTCAGGTATGTGCTCATGTTGAACAACTATTTACATATGTTTTTCTTGAACAAGGTAGCAGATCCTTGGCCCCAGAGCTGGGGAGGGCGCAGTCTGGGTGGAATTCCCAAAGTTTTACTGCTTACAAATTCAGTGGGCAGTTGGAACTGGGCTCTCTGTGTCGCCAATGGAAAGAGATGAGCTCCCCAGAGAACTCAGGTAGCAGAGCACCCTTTGCCTCTTGCCATGCTTACAAAGGAGCTGAAAGAACCAACTGGGAATTTGCACCTAATTTTAAAGGAAACTTGAGTTTGAGGGAGGAACCACAAAGTATGCTTGGTTAGCACTTAGAGCAGAATAGACTGTAAGCACTTTTCCAGCTCCAGACTAGTTTGACTCACAGGTCTATTTTTTTCTGTAGTTAATGAGTAAATACAAAAGCTATAATGGTTAAGTCTTACACTATCATTCCTGGAAGAGAATACTGCATGCTGCAACTTCCAGAAAGGGTTTATTTTAAAAATCTTTGCTTATTCATGAATCTTTTCATAGAAATGTACTATTTTATTTACCTGAGTTAAGTTCTGGATTCTGCCCAGGTTTTTCTCTTCGACTTCGCTAACAGTGGGTTTCTGTCTGATCCTACAATCCATCTGTGTTCTGCCCAGAGAAATACCTTCCCTGTGTTTGTGGAAGATCTTGCCTCTGGTTTAGGGGTGCATGATTTCTCACGGTCAGGTTCAGTGATTAAGATGGCATCTACTTCAAATCCACCTGTGGAAACAAACAGTATTGCAGCTGTGGGTTTGCCATTGAAATGAAATACCACACTGGATATTCATGACAACACTTGGGGAAGGTAGTTTCTTCTGGACAGGGAGTTCAGAAATGCTTTTCAAGGACTCATTTACTGAACAAACCCTTGGAACATACACACAGAGAAATATCATGAGGTGGGGAGTAGAAAAGTCAGAGGGTTTAATTTATTTAGATGCTTAAGCTAAGATCCCACCCTTATAGCCATAAATGCCTAAAGTTAGATATCTGATTTTGATCTAATCTACTATATTCTGCATCCCCTTTTTAAGATTAAATGAATTACCATCTGAAGCCACACATCTCCCCAATTAAGTACCATTTGTTTTAGCTTAGTTTTTTTTTTTTCACATGTTCACATTTAGGACATGTTTTTCACATGTCATAAATATTTTCCAATTGGGGATACAATCTTCTATAACTTCTCCTACTTGTTACAGTCCGGGAATATTAGATCATCCTCATACCACATTCCAAAAAATAAGAGTCATATCTGGCTTCCTATTTCTGCAGCACTGTCTCCCTAGTCTTGTCTTTGTACACGTGATTTCGCCATGACCATGGTACTCACTGCAATGGTGTTTGTGGCCTCAGTAGGTCTCTAAACTTGAGAGAGTGTAGGCTCTGAGGAACTTTAAGGTTCCTTTCTCCCTTTGTCTATAAAACACGGAGAGACACACCAAGAACACTGTGTGGGATTGCAACATGGATTGTTACAGCAGTCCTTGTTTCCTGGTGTTCCCCTCAAAGGGTGCTCTGGCTTCCCATGTCTGCTTTGTGCCCCTGAATTTCAGTCCCCATGTGGCACAGCATAGTAGAAAAGTTCAGATAATTACCCTTGTTATGAAAATCAATTTTGTATTTTTACCATTTCATTTATCTAATGTGAGGTGTATGAAAGAGTAGATGCACCACGTGGAGAAGACGTCTTCTACTGTCATCCAGTTGGACTTCTTGAAGGTTTTAATAATTCATTTTGCTTTTACCTTATTAGACACTGTAAGTACATGCAAATTACAAATTCAAGTTAACTTCTTCCATTTGCCAAGATCCTGATGAACTGCTTAATCTGAGAAAAAGATTCTGTTTGGTGACAGCCAGCTCTGGGCTAATAGACACCCACAGTCATGTGCCAGTTTTACATCATGTATCTTATGGTCTGAATTAGACAATGCACGATGAAATCATCGAATACACACATTTTGAGGCAAGATATCTGGAAAAGTCCAAGACTTAATGGGAACCACAACAAAACCCCAGAGTTGCCTTTTAATAACTACTGTTAATAAATGTGGCTTCACTACACTGGTTTGATAACAAGTGAGGGAAGATCAGTCTAACCTGGGAATGGTCTTCCTGTGTGGTGAACTTGAGAATCAAGGAGCTAGAGGATGCCCTGTTTGACAGAGAACAACTTTATTTTTGTTGGCTGGCAAACACAAAAATATAAGCCCCCCTATTCCTAGGAGGAAGGGCAGAATGCAGGGCTGCAGGCAAGGGCCAGGATTAGTCCTGTTCAAAACCAGGGCCTTATGTGCAAATTGGTGGAAAGCAAATAACTCACTAGTTCATGTGTCTGAGGGTAAAATGATACAGGGCCAGAATTAATTAACAGCAGGTACTGACTGTGGAAAATGGCTGAGTGTCAAACTGATGGCCTGAGCGTGAATGCTTTGTTAGTCTGCTCTGAGGTGTCCTGCACTTCAGGGTCAAGTCAAAAACACACTGAGACCCAAAGATGTCCACTATGTTGGAACAGCTGCATCTTACCTCTTATTCTTAGGTTTACTTGAATAAATATCGCCAGGGCTCAGACCTATCATAAAAGGCTTTAGAAAGCTGACAAAGTAACAAAGACGCCTCGCAAAATAGGTCTCAAGCTGAATGCCTGGCTAATATTCTCTAATCCTAAAGAACTTTTCAAACAAACCTATCCCTACAGAGGTCTATTTACTCAACAACTGGCATTTAAAATAGGTATATTACCAAGACCCAGTATTCTGTGCCTCTGTTTATATTCCGAAAATCAATATCATAAGAAGAGGAATGGATCTTTGGCTCTTATTATCCTCATGGCTTTACAATTCCTTCTTTCCCATTCCCTTCTGAGATGTCTGTGAATAGCTAGGAATGAATAATGTCTTAATTGCCCATGAAAAGTATACTTAACTGCTAATATAAATATATACACAGAATAAGGACTTCAGGCTGCAGAATGTCTTACTATTGAGATATTGTAATTATTAACTAAGTGGGTAAATGAAGTAAGATTTGTTTGGTTTCTCAAATTTAAGTTTGTATCAGGTTGTTGATAGGACTAAAACAAATTTTACTTTGGTTTTAGTTTATTTCTGTTTATCTCTTCCCTCTGATTCTGAATGTGCTTGTTAAGGGGAAAAGAAAGATGGTGAAAGGGAAATAAATATACAGTCTATTTAATTATATTAGCTGTGTACTGCATCTATGAAAGAAAAGCAGTAGGTCTATAGATAAGTGTAAAAGAGAAATAACTGAGTCACCTAATGCTTCCAGCCATTGCTCAGGGTTTCATGTCACAAAGTTTTAGACATTTGAAACTTTGAGTTTTCCTCTATGCTTGTCTACCTCTTGGTCTTTCAGTGTGTCTCCTGGCAGGGCAGATATCTCAGTGAGCAAGGGTCTACAAGTCAGGGAGGTGTCCTGGTGATGTGCCCCGGGAGATGCTCCAGAGGACTTTGGCTCCTGCTCATTCCTAACACTCACTTTGCTTAATTTCATGAGTTGTACTGTGGTGATGGGAGCTGAAGATGAATTTAGGTTTATTTTTTGGGTCTGATAATGAACACAAACAAGGCATCTTTGTGCATCTTCTGACCTTAGCAGAGTGCTGTGGACATCAGCACTGCCCTGTCCATGAAGCAACACCACTGGTGGTGGTGCTCCACCAACCCGTGGGTTTGCAAGTACTTTTTGCACTTCTTCCCAGCAGTCTCCCCCTTGGAGAGTATGAAGATGTGAGCAGGTGGTTTGCTTGGGGGTGCCAGAACATGGCTTTGCTTCAAGGTAAGAAATGTATTTATAGGGCACTTGTTTGTTTTCATTTGTTGTACCCCAGGGATGTGTTTGAGCAACAAAGCTCATTGCAACCATGCTATCCACATTATCTATCTCTTCTTGGCAGTAGAGTTCAAAGGCATTCACAGAGCTGGAAAGCATCACTACGCTTAGATTTGGGTGTACGGAAACTGAAGCATGGAGATAATAGCACTTAGTTCAACAAACACTATCCCCAGTGCCACACCAGCTAACTTCTGTAATCCTGCAGAAACCAGCAGCAGTGTAAAAGGAAAACTCTTATGAAAAGCTACTGGAAAGTCCTCACTCAAATGATCTGAGTGCATAATGCACAAAATATGAACATGTCAAAGCAGTCCTATTCTGATTGACAACCCCATGGTGGAGCAGTGCTTTTATGTTAGAGGAAGGTCAGAGGTTTGCACATTTTTGGTTGTACCTAGGGTAAGGGCTAAGTGAAACCAAGGGAGCATTACCAGTGTGTTGTGTGGTGTCAGAGTGACTCTAGCAGTTTACACAGTACATGTGTACTGTGACATGTGGACTGTACATGTGACCTGAATGCATGGGGGTGGAGAGAAGCATGCCAGAGATAACCAAGATAACCCAATGACGTTCTGATGCATGAGCCTAAGGGACAGACTGCCTCATGGCTGAATTCAGAGTGACAAGGCAACATAGTCACAAATGCCTCCAACCACTGAGCCCTAGAATTGTAGAACTATTAATTTTGGAAGAGACCCTTAAAACCATGGAGTTCAACCATAAACAAACACTGCCAGTACACCACTAAACCAGTCCACCACTTCAAACCTGAACTTGAGAACAGTGTTTCAAAGGCAGATGTGATGAATCAGATGGTGAATATTTGCAGACCAAGCCAGTATCTTTTCACCTGTTGACACCATTCTCCATGGATCATGACATCTTCCAAGGCCATGCTGATGGACCTCTGTACATTCTAAGACTTTCATTACAAGTAAAACTGTGTTGTTACAGACTTTCGCTTTGAGACATGGAAGAGCTGTGTGTGCAGGAGCAATGGGAGGTTAACATCAAGAGCAGTCTAATGTGAGGAGCTAACAGCTGTACGAGCTTTCTCTTCCTTCTTCAGGTGGATTTATGATTCCATGTAACTCAAGACTATGTACACATTTCACGTCTCCCCTTATAGTACTGAGGACTCTGTGGGGCATGGAAAAAATTGCACTAATATTTCCCCTTCATGTTGTTCCAAATGATGTCCCCAAGATGATCTTCCAAAAATCTAAGAGGAGGGTAAGTTCTGTTGTGACTTGTGGTTTCAAAGATTCTGCAGTGAGGTTTTGATCTCCACTACATGGATTAGAAAAGTTATCTGTAAATAAATATTTCTTTGAAGACAACCTCCTCCTCGTTCAATTTATACAGCCAACATATACTGAGGGTGGGCCTGACTTCTCTGTGGCCTGGACTAGACATCCTCTCAAAATTAAATGTTGATGGGATAATTTCTTGCAGGTACAGACTGTGCAGTGAAAGCATTTAGCAAGCAAAATAACATTAAGGACCTGGCAGAAGCGCAGAAGAGAGAAACCCCTGAGTCAGATCACCCACTGTCACCTCTGCCTGTTGTATCTGCAGAGCAGTGGATACATCAGTGCTCATAGTTTTTCTCAAAACATTCTTTACCCTGGTAATAGTTACAAAAAAAGTAAAACAGCAAATGAACATGTTGTCAATACTCAAAACTTTCTTTATATTACAGAATACACAGGGCAGAAATCATACACTAATAGAACGATTTCCATTTCAAAAATCATAGACTAAGAGAACGATTTGGGAAGGAAGAAAACCACTCATTTTTCTTGATTTTTTTTCAGTGGTAAAGAAAAAGAGAGGAATGATACATGAATAAAAAATAATTATTTCATTTAAAAGAATAATGTTCCCTAGAATGGTACACAAAAAAATCGTTTAATTGAAAATAAATTATTTTTAAAATTTTAATTTTAGGTTGACACTTTGTGCTACAAGTGTTATTATTAAAATAAATATTCATTTTTTAGCAAGGCATATTTTCCTAGGACGAAATATCCACAACATACTTCATGCAAGTAAAGAATATGAGTGTGTTATCTCTTTCTTTGAAGCATCCAGTCACTGGATGTAGCTATCTTAAATGTTTGCTTGCAGCCATGGAAACTACATGTGTTTCCTCTTCTGGCACTGTAATGATTTTATTAAGCCTCTAAAAATATGGAACTTCAGTGTTCAAAAAAACCAAAAAAGAATTCAAGTGCTCTTGTGAGCCTTGCGTGTTATGTTTGTGAAAGGTCTAACACTCTTCTGCTTCAGAGGAGTGAAAGCATTGACAGCTTTCTAATAACCCCTGAAATTTAGTGAGTTCCCAGAGGAATGAAAAGACAGGTATCTCCCATGTTGCAGGAGAGGTGATGGAGATGGAGACGGATGGCAGCAAAGGCAGGGGAGTAGTGAGAGGTCACATATTTTCTTAGACTTGCTTGTACAGGTGGAAAGAAACAGAAAATTCCCAGTCTAAGTTCTGAAGTGCTCAGAAGCCAAAAGAAGAAAATACCAGTATGGACAGGCCTGATCTTGCAGGTGGATACTGCTTTGGTAGGTGTGGGAAATACCTGGGCATTTATAAAGGGACTGGAAGACTGAGCTGGCCAAAGCCTGTAAAGGTCATAGAAACTTTTCCAATAAGAGAGGGATTATTCTCCCTCAGAAAACTTCTGAGAAAACTTCTGAGCCTTTGCTCATGAAAAGAAAGGGAAAGTTTTCATGGTTTTGTTCAGGATTGTGCAGCCCAAAGAGACATTCCACACTTTGGAGGTAAATCCAGACTAGCAGGATTTGAATTGGTCATTGTTAATCTGCCTCTGAGGTGATTAATCTCAATTCTTCACTTCAAACTTCATTAAAAGGATTTATTTGGCTGACACTGAGGGAGGGGCTAGACAATTTTTTCTTGCTGTTGTTACAAGTTGAATATCAATAACGAAACTGTCAGCATTACAGTTAAGGTCCAGATTCCTTAACTGAGCTTGAACCTCTTCAAATTGCAATTTTTGTGATACCAGCTTCCATCCAGAGGTTACTACCATGAACAGAGTCTCTTAGGCTTTTACTGAGTCAGATGATCAGTAATTTTTTTCAGTGTGAGCAACTCAGGTAATAAAGCACACGATCTGTTGCAGCAGGTACTGGAAAATTCAGAGAGAGCAACAGAAATCCTCAATTTGTGCCATTGTGCCACACCAAACCCCTGTCGTTGGTGCACACAGCTACTCTCAAGCCTGTCCCGAGGCAACAGCATCCCTGTATGGCAGCAGCATCTCTATATGGCAGCTTCCCAGCTGTATCCTAGCTGGTTATACCACCCTCTCAGGACCTCCATTCAAGGGCAGTGCAGATATATCCAAAGACACTGGTGCCAAGGCAGGCAGCTGAAGTGAAGCTACAGAGCCTGTTTCATCCATCAGGGGTAGTGCCAGCAGCCCCTGGTGTACAGAGCTCCATCTCCTATCACCGTGAGCAGGGATTGATACCCCCCTGCTGCACTTCATCCTGCTTTTTCAGGCAGAGCTGAACACTCAGCAGTGTGGCATATCCAAGGCCACCCAGAATGAGCACAGAGCTTGGAATAAGATCCATGTCTCCTCACTCCCAAGCTCAAGGGGGGCGGTTTTGGCTTTTTTTTTTTTTTAAGAACAAGACCTTCCTTCCTGTATGTTGCTGAGCTCCCTGGCACTGGCCATTGCAAACAGTCCCCACTTCGGCTCTATAGAAGAATGAACTGGGCACAATTTCCAGGCAGTCCAAGGGCTGTCTGCTGGGACACAGGGAGAGGCTTCCAATGCAAACAATGCAGGGAAAGCATTATGCAAAATCGCTTCTCCATCCCCTTTCTTCCCACTCTTTCTCTTTGCATCATGTTGACAGAGGATGTTTCTCCTGGCTGTGGCCTGGCTGCTGCTACACTCCCTACGTGGGCTTCTGCAGCCCCCCCTGGGGGAGAAGTATTGTTTCATAGAGAGATTCAGCATTTCATAAACTGCCTTCATTTCCCATGGGTGTGAAATCCACTCTTCTCTTAAATATTCCATAAAGGAAACTCCCCCTAGCTCATTAAAATAAATGGATAGATAGATAGATAGATAGATTAGATAGATAGATAGATAGATAGATAGATAGATAGATAGATAGATAGATGATAGACAGACAAATAGAGAAACAGATAATAAATTAAATAAACATTTTTTCTTGGCCAATTTCAAGTGGCTTGTTCCAAGGAAATGGATTTTTTTTCTTTAGATACTGAGTGCTTCTACAGGGTCTGGCTGTGGGTAAAGGGGTGGGAGGACCCCGTGTAACACCCACCTGCCCCAGCACTTCTCCACCAGCCATGTGCTGGGGCATGCCATAGTCAGCATGTGGTACAGAAAGAGAAAATTTAAATCCAAAGTCACATCCAAAAAAACCAAACCAAACCAAACCAACCAACCAACCAACCAAAACAAAACCAAAAAAAACAAAAAAAACCCCCACCAAAACAAAACAAAAACAAAAACAACAAAGCAAATTTAATTTCAGTATGTCAAAATAGGACATTTTGACACTGTCAGAACTTCTCTATTTTGCATATGATTGTGGAAAAGTTTTCATTTTGAGTGACACTTAAATCTCTGAGAAGAAAGGACTCCATCAGAGTTTTTTCAAGTAGTCCCAGAGAAGATGATTCATCTCCTAATGAAATCAATTTTCTAATGGATTAAGTACAATTTCCTTGGGTTTTATAACACAATTCTGTGGAGGAGAACAAGGGAATAAGAATGACTCCGGGTGCACACAGTTCTGAATCCTGGTCACAGCTTTGCCACCTGATCTGTTGTACTTAAGGGTGTCCCTTGGCACAGCCAATTTTTCCTGTTAAAAACAACAAAAACACCTTTTGCCAGAGCCTGGTTATGGTGCTGGCAGGAAGCACCAAGTTAACCAAAAATACATGTTTACTGTATGGGATCAGCACAGCACATCTCAACCGTTTGCTGTGTCTGCAGTTGTGCTTGGCAGAGCATGGGCAGAGGTTCTGCTCTGCTTTTCTAACACCATTTGTTTTTCTTGTTTTTCCTAAATTAGAGAGCATGAATGACTGGAAATACCAGGGATCTGAGATGCATAAAAGATATTTGACTTTCTGTAGGAGCTGTGCACCCAATCTCAAAAATCAGGCCCTCCTCCAGAGTTTGAAATTTGGCATGGAAAGAGCAGACCACCATAAATTATTAGTCACTTCTGGAAATCTCAGCCAATTCTGCACAAAATGAGGAAACCTTCCCCTGGAAGTTAAAAGAACAATCCTTAAGTGGTTTTAGCAGCTACTGTGCATCCCTGCTGTACTAAGTTATTTAACCTGAGACTAAGTTTCTTCCCAGGCTCCTAGCCCAACATGGCATGTTTTCTCTGCTGGAGATTCAGTTCTTGTACATCATGTAGTAAATGTTAAAAAGGAGGTTTACAGCCCGCTGAATAGAGAAATCTCTTTCCAGGTCAATGCAAGAAATTATAGAGCATTGGAAAGCCCTAGTTTTATCTCCTGCCAAAGGAGGGATTAAGCTACAATGATTCCCAGGCCCAGGGTCTTTTTTTTTTTTCCTTTGCCTCTGCCTTCTTTGAGTGCAAATTGACAGAGACGAGTTTTCACTCCAAACAGCTGTCTGTTATTTGAATGGAGTCAGTTCCTAATCCCACACATGACTGCCATCAGAGGCTGCTGTAGTGGAAATGTTTCTAGTATCAAAACAAAGCCTCTGGCACAAAGATCTGTTTGAGAGGGCTCTACGCATAACCTCTGCTTTCAAATACTATCTTTTCTCTGAAGGCACTGCTCTGCTGGCTACCAGACTAGTCATTACCCATTTAATGGGGAGGCTGTGTGGCAGTGCACGCAGAGGGGCGTGCGGGAAAGGCGCTGAAGCTCTTCCAGCTCCATCAGAGAGCAATGGGACCCACCCACCACAGCTAAGGCAGCTGCCCAGGCTGAGCTCTGGTAGGGACATGCCCTCACCCTGGAGCTGGGCGCAGGGAGTGCCCGTACCAGCCAGCAGCTGTGAGCACACCTGTGGGAGGTGAACCCAGGTGGAGGAACAGAGGGAGGAAGTGGGTTGGTTGAGGAGTATCAGGAAGAGGGAGAGAGATTGACAACTGGAATCACATCCTGCCTTTGCTGGGACAGGCACGACAGGCAGACAGGCCAAACAGTATGGAGCATTCTCTAGCCCTCTCTCTGCCTGTCTGAACGCAGTAACTTAAGGGACATGGGGCAGTGACAGGTCTGGTTTGGCTAACCTGATCTCATTCTGTGACAAGGTGACTTGCATAATGAATGAGAGAAAGGCTGTTGATGCTATCTAGATAGACTTTAATAAAGCCTTTGACACCATTTCCCACAGCATTCTCCTGGAGAAACTGGCTGCCCATGGCTTGGAGGGGTACCCTGTTCACTGGACAAAAACCTGGCTGGATGGCCAAGCCCAGAGAGTGGTGGGGAGTGGAGTTACATCCAGCTGGTGTCCAGTCACCACTGGTGACTGTCAGGGCTCAGTGTTGGGGCCAGTCCTGTATAACATTATCAACAACCTGGAAAAGGGGATTGAGGGCACTCTCAGCAAGTTTGCGGATGACACCAAGTTGGGTGGAAGCATCGATCTGTTAGAAGGTGGGAAGGCTCTGGAAAAGGATCTGGGCAGGTTGGATTGATGGGCCAAAACTAATGGGATGAGGTTCAGCAAGACCAAGTGCTGGGTCCTGCCCTTGGGTCACAGCAATGCCCTGCAGCACTACAGGATGGGGGCAGAGTGGCTGCAAAGCTGCCCAGAGGAAAAGATCCTGGTGGTGCTGGTCAACAGTGGCCAAACATGAGCCAATGTGTGTTCAGGTGGCCGAGAAGACCAATGGCATCCTGGCTTGGATCAGACATAGTGTGGCCGTGAGAACAAGGACAGTGATTGTCCCCCTGTGCTGGGCACTGGTGAGGCCACACCTTGAGTCCTGTGTTCAGTTTTGAGGCTCTTATGACAAGAAGGACATTGAGGTGCTGGAGCGTGTCCAGAGAAGGCCAACAAGGCTTGGTAAGGGTCTGGAGCACAAGTCTTATGAGAAGCAGCTGAAAGATCTGAGGGTGTTGAGCCTGCAGAAAAGGAGGCTCAAAGGGAGGCCTTATCACCCTCAACAAGAAGATGGGGGTCAATCTCGTCTCCCAAATAAGAAGTGACAGGACCAGAGGAAATGGCCTCAAGCTGTGCCAGGAGAGATTTAGATTGGATACCGGGAAAAATTTCTTCATGAAAAATGTTGAACACAGTGCCCAGCGCAGTAGTGGAGTCACCATCCCTGGAGGTGTTTGAAAAACGTGTAGATGTGGCATTTGGGGAACATGGTACTGTTGGGTTAACAGTTGAAGTCAATGATCTTAGAGGTCTTTTCCAACTGTAAGGATTCTATGATTCTATGAATTGAGAAAAGATGCACTCTATTTTGCTTAATCATAAAGGAAGAAAATCACTATAAGATGCTGAAATGAAAATCAGTTGTTGGAATCCTTCTATTTATTTTTTCTTTTAATGTGTGTTTTCCCTCCTTCAACTTTCATTTGGAAATTAGAGCTTCAAGTGAAGTGGGCTGAAATAATGAATGGGATTGTTCTGAGAATTTTACTTCCCGAAGATCAGTTGCTGGAAAGTGCTCACTCCAACCATTAATACTAAAATGTCTAGGATCTTAGGTAAAATAAACACTCTCAGTATTTCTCTAGTTACTTGCCAATCTATACTTTTTTAAAAACTCAAAAGATCCTGCTGTGCTGATCTACATAACATTTGATTCCACATATTGTCGCCTTTGCTTGCCTCAAATTGGCGAGGAATATCCCAGATAGTGCAATAATTCTGCTCAGTTTGGGATGTCCTGGAAGAGCTAAGTTCTCTTAGTGCTTGCTTGGATCATTTCCTTCCTGAATTTTGGCAAAGAGCTTGCTCTGTTTGCCTTGTGCCCTATTTGTAAGACCATGGCAGCAACACTTCTGTTATTAAAAATTTTGTCCACTCATTCCATCAGGACCTGCTTCTCACTATCTGTTCAGACAGCAGCGAGGACACTACACCTTGTCTTGGTTGCACTTATAATAAGAAGACCTGTCATTGAGTTAAAAACTTGTGAAAGGAGATTAACCTTTCAATAGTGTTGCAGAAGACCAGCACACCAAGTTTCCGAGTAGATGCTGAAACTAGTACTGAACTGGTTGAGTTTAAGTATCCAAATCTGAATAATTTTGGTAAGGAGAGAAGATGAAAATTGAGTCTGAACATCAGAGAGCAAAGTTCAGGGGACTCAAGTCACTTGCTAAAGGCTGCACAGAGACTTCATATCAGGAGTAGGGACATGTCTGGGATCCAAATATGAGGATTCTGCTAGATACCACAGAATGGGGCAATGCATCCTCCAATGCCAGAACAATTCTGCTGGCCTGCAGTGCCTTCACCTCCCTCAGAACATACTTCACATCAAAGCGTAGTAGCATGAGTCCCACCTCTCCCGCTGCCAGAGTTGCTTTGGTTCAGAGCGGGTCAGGAGAACATTCTCTATAGCTCCAGCTGTGCTCCTTGAAAGGCAAAAGTCTTTCCCTGTCCATGGCAGGGAGCTTGGAATTAGATGATCTTCAAGCTCCCTTCCAACCCAAACTGTTTCAGGATTTTATGTAAGCAACCATGCTGAAGATAGGAAAAGATGGGAAAAGAGATCAAACAGCTGGAAATGGTACATGAATTGGCAAAATACACACAGTGGGAAGGGTTGGAACTTGATGGGCCTCGGCAGTGCTAGCACAGCCCCTACAGAGGCACATCAAGCATTTTAGACAATGAAAAGCTTGGTGCTGAATCATGTCTCTCTAATTAATTAATGCATTTGGCACAGTAATACCTCTCAAATTGACTTAATGCTCAGTTCAAGAAGCTTTGGAAACACTGGCAGGGTCGGCTGCCCTGCAAGAAGCTGCTGTTGGGACCCTCTGAGGTGCCTGGCTGGCTCTCCCTGCCTGCTGGGTGCAGACAGTGGTTGGTGTCAGTTGTACTTCCATGGTGAAAGGGTTGGTCTGTCAAAGCAAAAAGCATGAAGAGACAGCTTGCAGAGGTTCGTAACCAGAACTGTTTTGATGCTGTGGAGCACCCTCGGTTTGAAAGTGATATTCCCTCCCTTCCTTCATCTGCAACTCATGAATGCGCTGAACTCCTATTTGTAATAACATGTCCTTCATGAAAAATGCCAACAACCAGGAACAGTTTTTAATCCCAACTGAGGAGCTGCTGTCAGGAGCCCAACAACAGCTAATGAGGAGCAATTTGAACCAGTTTCTTGGGAGGATCCTGCAGGAGGTTGAGCTGCTGTGGAGATGGCAGGGCATCAGTGTGAGGACAGATCCAAATGATGGGTTCTAGAGTCTGCCCTTGGGCTAAGCCATCAATTACACCAATCCAATGATCTGCAGTGAAAATCCAAGCAGAAAAGCCTCTTAGTGGTGGTGGGACACCAAAGGCACAGAATAGGGTATGGGGAAGAATTTCTTCAGCACAGTCTCTGCTGTGTCTTTGTGTAAAGGCACTAAACCCAGAAATGTGTGTATTTGGTTGTTTGTTCTTGTAGGTGAACAGAAATTTCCCTTTTCATTGTTGAAATAACCAACCCTCTTGGAGACATGATCCATCCTGCTTTCAAAACCGTCAAGGTGACTTCAGTCCAAAACCACAACGTCTTTTGCCTGGGAGTAAGGGAGTTTTACTCAGATCTCTGTCCTGCATGACCTGAAGCATCTGTCCTGACACACCAGGAGCAATGGCAGGAACAAGTAGGACTTCTGGGAAAGAGGGACATCTCCAGCCAACCTCTGCAGCAGATCTAGGATTTTTAAAACTGTCCTTTAGCTATTCTTTGGGTTCAAGGATTCTCCCTCTTCCCATGTGAAATGCAAATAAAACCCTTCTGCATTTGACAGATTCTGTCTGAAGGGAGATATTGATGTTTATTGATGGAGACTGTTCAATTGCAGGTGACACCATCTGGAAAAGGTTATTTACATCTGCATTTTCTCACAGTTTGGAACAAGGTGATAGTAATGGGAGAATGTCCTTGGATGTCAGTGGAAACTTCAGACTTTACTTACTATCACAGCTGTAGAAGAGGGATATTATCTCTAACAAATGTTTTTAACTGACAGGAAGCTTTTCCTTTCCAAGTAAGCAGCAATGTTCACTATGATGGCTTTTTGTGGAGATAAATTTGGGCAGTTTTAATTTTTAACATTTTTCAGAATTTTGTGGAAACATTTTTTTTTTTAAACAGCAAAAATCTTTGAAGACAGAATTTAAATGAATAATCACTTTTGGACCATGCCTCAGCTTCTCTCCCAGAGGAGACCTACCTTAATCCACAGTGTTTCCAGGTCAGCAATCAATTGGCTTTTTGTATCACTTCAGAGAACAGAAAATAGTCAAAGCCTCTTTGCAGAGTGGGTAAAAACTGATCTCTAATGTTTGAAATCTAAATTTCATTGTGTGAGGCAGTGAAGAAGCTTGCACTATTCATCCTAGTGGTAGACTGAAAGATTGGCTTGTATTTTTACTTCCTTCCCAAGTAGCTTTTCTGGCCTGTAAACCTCTACAGATCATGTTCAAAATTGCTGTAACTGATACCTGGGTCAGTTTGTGAGGCATCCCACAGGCTGAATTTACAGTGTCATTATTTTGGGGTTTTTTGCCTTTCCTGGACCTTGCCAGGAACAGATATGTGGAGATGGAGGGGATAACATAAAATGCTTTAATGAAATGCTTTTGTTAACACACATCCCACAAGCCACAAATGCTCCAGGCAACCTATACCAAGGGCTGCTTAAAGGTGGGGTTTTTTTTGAGAATCAGCCTCTCTTCATCATCATCCTCGCCCCTCACAGCCCAACAGAGGGTTAGGGTGGTCCGGGCGACATCATGCTCCTGAGGGTATTGGGCAAGGGGAAGATAAAGGACTGGAGATTGCTGGCTGGGTCCTCAGGTGGTCGTGCATGGCCATGGAAGGGTGGGAGGACCCCCCTCCTCCCTGGACATGAGTGTGTGTGCACACACAGAGGCACATGTGTGGGGTTTCCAGAAGGGACGTGCAGGAAAGCAGGTTGCAGCAAGCAGGAACCTTCAGATAAGGCTGCCCCAGCTCTGTTTTCCTCCATGACCATCAATCCTCCATGAGCCTCTCCCTTGTTTTCCCTGCTTTGAAACAAAAGGTCCGTTCAGAGAATGCCAAAGTGCAACTGGATAAAAATGAAAAAAAGCCATCATCTTTCCCTCTGGTCCTCTTAGGGTGTCTGAAAGGGCACGCTCAGCATGTAAAGAAAACCTGCTGACTTCACACTCTGCTGGAGAAGGCGATTTGAAACCAACAAAAATAATTGTCGCTGTGTTTAGCCAGAGTCAATAAAAACACTAAGGGCCTGGCAGTGTCAAACCCGGGAGAAAATAAATTGCCAGTTCATGAGCACTCCCTACAATGTATCTTGAAAAAGAAGTTTTCTTTTCTTTCTCCTTAAAAAAATAAAAAATAAAAAAAAAAAAAAAATTAGAGAGAGCTGAGATGGGGGAGAGCCTGGCAACATATATTTCATGTCTAATGATACTGTTTCAGTGGTGAGTATTAAACTGTGGAGTCTTGAATGATGGCATAGGAAAGAATAAATAAAAACCCTGCTTATGCTGATTGCCTGTTGGATCACATATTAAATCTGAGGTTACAGTGTCTTATTCGTAGGGACAGGCAAAAATGTTGCTAAGGCATTGGAGTGACATGATCTATCTTTTCCAAAATGCATGTAATTTTGGATGCCCACTCTGAGACACAGTCAAGTCTGATTTCAGAAGGGCTCAGGGCTCAGCACAGTCTCCAAATTGCTAGCATGTTTTTAACCCTGAAAAATAAAAGTGCCTAATTCTGCAACTACAGGGGATGAGACTTGTGGGGATCAGACTCTCCATAATCATGTCTGATTTTACTCCCTAGCTCTGCCAGTCTCCATAACAGCATTTCCCCTCCACCTATACAAATCTTGCCTCACCTAAAGCCACCAGCCACTTTTGAAAATCAAAGCCAAAACCAGAGGTGTAATAGTTTCCAGGGATCATGAGAGCAAGCCATGTTCAAGTGATCTTTTATTAAAAGTTTAAACAAAATTAAACAGAATATGGTAGAATGTAGAGATTAAAAAGTCAGGCAGAAAATACACCTCTATTTGTGTTTCCTTTTCCTAATTTAGCTTTGCTTGTCATAGCAGTGTTACGTGCTCAACATGAGGGACTTCATTTTCAACCCAAAGCTATGTCTTGGGTGTTGCTAGACATCCATGCACACCTTAAACATGTCAGGTATTTATGGGCCCACCTCTGAATGTCCTGCTCACTGCATAAAAACAACTTGTATGTGAAGAAGGACATACTGCCCCAATGATACTGGCCCATGTCATCTTTTAATTAAGTAAACAATGCTCATTCAGTGAGTCCAGAGTGATCTGGTGAGCATGAAGGCAGCAGTTAACCCAGAGAGATGAGGAGGAAAATTGACAGCATGCAGAAGTTGGGATGGGGCTGAAATGAGTCAGCCAGTGATCACCATTTCTTCAGGAACATCCAAACAGATGGAAAGTCCTGGCTAGCAGGCAAGGAGGAGGGTGAGTTTATGTGTCTCTGTGGCCCACCTACCAGAGAGACCTTGGTACCCCCAAGAAGGGAGGAATGTTCCCACCAAACTAACAGAAGTAGAAATGCCAACTTCTCTTTCCCAGGGTAAGAAGTCTGTTTTTCCTGGACAAAGTGACCACTATTTCCCCCCGTGAGTCTGGATATGTCCTGAAGAAGACTGGACCAAAAAGCAGGTTGTTTTTCTCTTGTTCACATCGGCCATCCCTTGGCTACAGATCCAGTCAGATTTCACAAAGGCAAAATGAGTTTCATACAGAAAGGAACACACAGCTGCCTGACACTGGAAAATACTCGCTGCTGCATGCAAAACCTCGTATCACGTTTTTAATTAGATCTGACAGCTCATGGTTCAAGCATGTGAAGAATTCCAGGCTGGATGAAAAGGGACCAGGCGAGATCAATAGGGATAAAGAGGCAGCGATAAGAAGAAGGACCTGCTTAATCTTGTTTTTATCTCTGTTTATTTATCCTCTGTCAGTGGTGCTCTCCTGATCAAACACACAGGCATGTAGAATCCAGTGCACTTACTCCGTAGGACATGACAATAACAACAGAGCTGGCGCTCACATCCCCGTCCACCCCATCCCTTGGCAAACAGGGTCGTCTGCTGGCTGACAGGCAGTCATCGCTGCCGTGTTTGCTCTCAGGCACTTATCGGCTCGTTGAGGCACTCAGCCCCTTTCAGTCTCCTTTCCCTGCCCTTAGAGCGATAGAGAGTGTCGCTCCTCTCCCACACCTTCAGACCTGACAACTTGTAGAGTGGCCGCTCCGAAGACCCAGGAGGTGTCGCAGAACAGAGGTACTTCGTCCTCATCTCCTGCTGCCTAAAGGAGACCGACTCTTCTCAAGCTGCTTTTAGTCTGCAACTCATTTGAATTTTTTTAACCTGTAGGAATCACAGTTTTCATTGTTTTTCAAAAAAGACTCTCTGCAGTTGAGAGAGGACAAGGGTCCAGGGTGGTCCTGATGGAGCTCAGCAGAGGAGCATCACATGTGAGTCAAGACAGGATTGGGCACTCATTCATTAGACCACATTGTCAAGGTTAAGTGGGGATTTCATCTCTGATTTATGGTCTTTCTGATTGCTCTGCTCTATTTCAACTCCAAATTTGGACCCAAAATACATTTCTCTGCTTTTGGGGTTTTACCAGTCTGTTTATAGAAAGCAGGGGCGCTGGGCAGCCCCTTCAGTGGAGAGACCCGCAGCAAGACGTGGCTGGGATCCTCATGAGATGCAGGGCCAAATATTGCCTTCTGTACCAGTGCCCTTTTCACTGGCTGAATTCACAAGCAAACCGAGTACCAGGGCAGTTGCTTGATTTAGAGTAGCTGAGAGTAGAGCTGGATTTTTGGAGAGCACACATGCTGTAAATCCAGAGGAGAAATCAGTACAGGATATATGGCAACCCATGCTTGACCATATATTCTCTGGGCTATTCCCAACCCCCCCCACATCTCCACCTTGTTGAATAAATGAAATTCAGCAAGGTTATTTTAAATATCATTGCATCTATTTCCAGGATGATTTGTCTGCCAAAAGTGTAACAAGCCTTGCCCTCCATTCAATGTTTTTCTACACAAAGATTGCACAAGGTAAAATATTTCCAGTGTTGTCCTAATTCCCATCAGTACCTATCTGCAGATTAGCAATTTCTATATGGTACTAGAAAACTTTAATCGTCATAACCACAAGCACATCATAGGTTTAACCTCTGGTCTAAGTCAATGCAGAGGGAGGATTCTGATGACATATTAATGCACTTGCATTGACATTGACAGTGGCATTACCAAAAAGTGAGTACAGCACTTTCATAAACCCAGATTAATTTCTTTCTAAACTTAGATATTTCACTGAAATATGCAGGCTAAACTTATTTGGTTGCTGTGATCTGCAGAGATTGAGCTGTTGTCTTGAATCTTTTGGTGGTGCCTCATTCTTTCTGCTGTCTAAGGAGAAGATCTTGAGTGATTGTGGACCTTATTTAAACAACAACACTTGAAAAAGATTAATCAGGCCAAGGCATTTTTATAAATTACTTTTAACTACCTCAGCACCTTTGAGATAAGAAGAGGCTTCACAGGTGTTCTATACCAAGAGAGAAATGTTGTTTGCTTTACAGTTTCCCAACGTTCGCTGGGCCCAGAATGTGTCTTTGAGATTGGACAATCAGGATGTTGCTGTTCATCTGTCCAAACTGGGTTAGAAAAATCTCTTGTCAGGATCACTAGCCAACAAACAGCAACATGTTCAAACAATGTAGAACTCCTAAGGATGCTTTTATAGATGAGGTTTGCAGCTGACACTTCTCTAACTGTAGTGTTGTCATACGGGATTGCCCACTTGTCTGCACAAAAGGATGCCCAGGATTTACACATCTCTAGAAGGAGATTAAAGAGTCCTTTTGTTTGTCCAAGCAATGGGAGGTAAAAACCTCGAAATTACCAATTATTTTCACCTACGTGTTCAATTTCTTGTCAACAGGCTTTGACTCTTTTTATGATGTGCTCACACCAGGAAGAAACTCTGAGCACCCCCTCTTAATCCTTTCCTAAACCTCACCCTCACCATCCACTTCTAATCATATCAGTAATAGTTATCTTACTATCACCTTGCTCCTCTTTGTCTAACTAGCTACTTCCATCTCCTGCAGGCAGGCACAAGAATCAGATTTCTTAGATGATACCCTGACACAGGTGAAAATATCAACTATTTTAAGTGTGTTTGGAGCTTATAAGGGCTGCAGCAATGAGTGGTGTGAGGACATCCCGACTCAGTGAGCTACCTGGGATCTGGATATGTCTGGGAGAAGCTGAGGGATTTAGATTTGGGCTGTTCCTTTCTGAGCTACCTTTCCTATCGCTCAAAGTAATTCAAATGAAGTAACTTTTTTTATTATTATTATTTAGCCCTGGTCAAAAGAGAAATACAAGAATCCGAACTGGCATTGAACCCAGCACACAGGATAAAATCTAGCCTGTGTTCTCCCACAGTCTGAGCATATTCTCCTTCAGAGTCCCTTGTTAGAAAAAAACAGAGGCAATTTGTAAAATATGGATCTGAATTCTGCTTCAGATCCAGAACTCTTCGTTTATTCAGATCCAAGAGATACAGAAACCAGAGGTGAAAAAAAAAAAAAAAAAAAAAAAAAAAAAAAAAAAAAAAAAAGAAGGAAAGTACAGTGAAGGAGAAGAAGTAGGGAAAACTTTTTAATACACTCTGAAGAAGACAAGGCAAAAGACTATTAAGTGTTATGATACATTAGTTTTTGGTTGAGTGTTTCTTTTGGATTCCTCTTCTAACCCCTGTGTTACTCCTTTGTTCAAACTAGCTGTCTCTCAGTCTGCTGAAGAAATACAGCTTCCCACTCATTTTTTAAGTGTAAAGTGTGGCAAGCAATGCCTGCCAACTGTTTTTGCCCTCCCCAGGGATTGTAGTCTGGGTTCCTGCTGGCATTTTCTGCTTTTGGATCTTCACCCATGGCTGGTATCTACAAATGTGCCAAGTGAGAGCAGCATGTACTTTTGCTTACCCACATAACAGTGGCACTTCTTGTCCCAGACACTCTGTGGCCATTTCTATTTTCTGATCTGGCATCTTTTCTGATCCCCTGGCCAGTTTGGAGCAGGCAACACCTTTTGATTACAAGTGAGTGGTGGTTCAACACGTTCAGCACAGAACAGGCAAGGGTGTACATGATCATCTTTCCCATGGAAATGAAGCCAGACAGAGACTAAGAAGGTCTTTTAAGAAGTATGTTTGTGTTACTGATGACCTTTTAGAAGAAATGCCTCTCCTGTCCCATTTCTTCAACCAAATTTGACCTGCCTTCATGAGTGTGCAGTATGGTGACTGCTTTGCATCCAGTGGCAAAAGAAGTCTGACAGTCACAGTGGCATATGATATTTGGAGAACTAATTTCCTTATTTTCCTGAGAGGTCACCCTCTTTCCACTGCTTGCCTGTGTAAATGGAGAAAGGGATTTTTTTTTAAATTTTGGTTTTAAATTTTTAATTTTTTTTTTTAAACTGCTCTACTCACCTGATATCTTCAATCAACTCAAAGTTTTATCAACTGGTTTCTGAAAATCACACCTACTAATGCCCCATCAAAACTAAATTCACCTGATGCAAGGAAAATGCCTCCAAGCATAGCCATAATTTTCGTACTAGAAAGGGACTGTCCATGTTCACACTTGTGTGGGTGATCCACAGATGGTCCCGTATGGGAAAGGTGAGGAGTTTGTGTATAAACCTGGTGTTTTCATTTTGACACCCACCAGAAGAAGCATCCTAAGGCAGCTGTGTTTATATTAATATGTTGAAGTTTCTCATAGATAAAGCAGAGCTGAAAGAAGGAGCTTTCATCCTGAGTCTTATGGGTGCTCTAAAGATTGACCCAATTGTAATGCACCTTAAATTAAATTCGTTTGGGTTTTAGGAGACCTGGTTTTTCACTTGTCACTGCGATCCCTCCCTGTACATCTGGGGCTGTTCCCTCAAGACAAGTCCCCTAAGTCCAGCTCCTAGACTTGTCAGTGTACTGTCTGGTGCTTCTTGGACAGGAGTAGTGACCCTATGGCAGAGATCTTTCATGAAGAGAAAAAATAATGTAATTTTGAGATGTGATATGCCTCCCTGAGTATAGTTCACCTGCTGTTATGTGGACATTTTTTAAAGGTGCTCCAGAGGTGTTCAGGAACCATATATCACTTCAAAGTATGTAGCTTATTAGGTGTAGGCTTTTCTAATGCAGTTATCTAAGAGAAAGTGGTATTATTTCCACCTCTTGAACCCATGACTGTTAATCTGATTAACTACCTGATAATATCCAGATTTGAAATTTCTAAGGTAGGGATTGCTGATAGGTTTTGTATCTAATTAACATCCGCTCCTGACAGGGAGAATGCTAGATACAGATTACACAGTATAAATACTAAATAAAAGTATTCTTCAGGCTGGTTGATTTTAACTTTTTAAAAATTGCTTACTTTCTGTTGAGGTAGCTCTAAGATTGGCAAAGTATCTTTGCCTTCTCTTGTCCTATCTCTGAAACTGAAGGCAGTGTTTAAAAATACTGAAATTAAGGGGCAAGGCTACCCAGGCATGTAAACTGGGCATAGCACTCTGATAGCAGTGATGCATCAGTGAGCAGATCAGTCTTGAGAACCTGAACTGATACAGAAAGAGCTTAAGAACTTTACAGTAGAAATAAGGAAAGATCTGCACATTATTCAATAAATCTCAAACTCCTGGTGATCCATACAGTCCCTTTGCTCTTTTACTGATGTGTGATCATTAGCAGAGATGTGTAGCTCTTCAGTAAATCAACCTAAATACTTTGTTATAATAGTCCTCGTTACAGAACATTGATAGATTAACTGTGCTCCATTTCAGTTTATGAGCAAAGCTCTTTGCTCTCTCTGGCAGTGTGATTAATGTGAGGTTCACATACTTAACATTAGAGACCAGTATTTACGGCCTTAAAAACATCAAGAAAAAAGCAAAATGTCTGCTGTGACAGCATATATAGTACAAGTGTCAAATCTTATCAAGGATACTCTCATCCATTATAGCTTCAAGAGGTGCTATCATTTACCAAGCTGACCCGGCAGACCTCGGAGCCCCATTGTAACATTCTTTGTATGGTAATCCAGTTAAGAGCAGAATGCAGCCTAAGTGAGACATAGCTTAACACTTTCGTATACTCAATAAAAACATTACTGGGAAAGACATCATCAGCAAGCCAGTCAAAGTCAGTCTTCTTCCACGGGGAAGGATGGAGTCAAACTTAGCCAAGTAAAGTGATTTTCTCCCTCCCTTGATGTACAAATAAATTGTGAGCAGTGATGTTGCTATGGATGTGTGCGTGGTGAAAATTTGAGGGTAAGGTTGAGGCATGGTCCAGGCCACACATCAACCTTTGCAATTATTGGAATTGTTTTCAGTGATGCTGTTCTTTAATCAAGGAGGTTGAAACTTGCAAAAGGGGCAAAGGCTTGAAAAAGAGTTATATGTTTGCAGTGCAGCTTGAAAGCTTCAGTTAGCACAATCCCCATTTGTACTGAACCAATTATGGGCCTCAGAATCCAAAATCTTGAGAGAGGGAAACAGAATAATAATCTCAAATTTGTAGATGCTGTTACAAAGTCACACTTCTCAGAAAGTCCTGGATAGCTCTCCCCCTCCTGCACATCTGGTACGTGCCTGTAATAGTCACAATCTTCTCGAGGAGCTGCACGCTCAGTGGTTGCCATCACAACGTCCTTTTTAGAGTTGCTCAGAGACAGCTTGACCAGGTTGATTTATTATTTGTCCTATCACCGGACAGGTGTTACTGAATGACTAATACTGGCCCTATTCAAGATATCAGTTAAGCACTCAAAGGCACTTAAGCATGCACATAATCACCGATACGCCTCAGTATCAGTGACTTCAAGGAGACACCAACATGCAGTTACAATCCAGCACATGCTTAAGTACTTTCATGAATCAGAGCCATTGTTTGATCAAACTACTTGTGGCATTTGTGAAAATACTGTCAGGTTGAGAAAGTTCCATTGACATAAGGCTGAGTGATTGTTTGTCCAGAAATATGAAGGACTGTCATCCAGCTTTCTCTCTGTCTGAATTGGTTCAAGAGACACGTCTCTTGTGTGCTGAAGGTGAGGAACTGCAGATTGCTCCAGTGTGCCTTGATTTCAGTGCACATTTCAGTGGGTTTAAGGCATGCAATGAGAGGGAGGCTCAGGAATTGTCATTTCTGGACATGTTTTGCCATGTCTAAACCCAAAGAAACTATGTGCAGGATCAGGCTGTGAACCAATAAAGTACAAACAGCAGATAGGACTAAGTTTGGAAGGAAACAAAAATGCCTTTAAAAATTCAACCAGCTTTATCTGTAGGACTGTACATCAAATGAATGGTCTGTTTCTCCAAGGGGAAATTTTGACTGGCATCGTAATAGACTACCCAACTTCCATCCAACAGCAGATCCCATACCACAGCCTGCAGGCAGTGTTGTTTCACATCCCCCCCCATAATCTGAGGGGTGAAGTGCTATCTACCACTAGCTGGGAAAAGGGTTTGGATGTTTCCTGGTTTGGAAAAGTTTCTTTCTGATGATAAATAGCTCTCAAATTCAGCTGTTAGCTGTAGTTAAATCACTGTCTCTAAATGCCTGGAGTCGGTGGCTGTGTGGAGATGGGAGCTTACGAAATGTCTCCATTTGATGTAAGGGTTGGGGAGGGAGGGGGGCTTGCTAAGGAGTACACATTTACCCAGAGATTTATTGGGGAAGAGGGCAGGCTTGAAAGAGAACATGCTTCTGTGAGATAAATTCATTTTCATGTTTATTTATCTAGAGTAGAAAAACGGTCCTGCCTAGTAGAGCATATGCTGGGCATAATGAAAGACAAACGTCAGCTTTTGAAGGAAAACACCCATTCATCAAAGGACATGGAAGAACAAACAACTTGTTCATTAAAACACAATTGAAAGGTGGCTTCTCCTCTCAACTCCACCTGCTTTCCCAAGTTGGGGGCTGCATGGGAAACTGCTGCTCTCTTCACTTTCTTCTTACTCTCTGTCTTGGAGAAGATGAAAGGCTTTTCCCATCTCAGAGATTGGAAAAAAACCACCAAAACTTAGGTCCACAGTACTTAACCAGCTTTTTCTTCCCTGTTTTGAAGAAGGCCTTGTCTGCATTCAGACCAGGTTTGTTGTGACTGATCCTGCTGAAGGACTGACTCCGTACCTGAGCCAAATTCTGGACAACACTCTCTGCTCTGCATGAGTGCTCGTGGCGGGTGCTGGAAGGTGGTAACATGATACATCCTAAGGATCCCTCTGAATAGGAGGAAGCAATCAAAACTTTCTAAATTTTCCCAGGATGGGAAAGCAATTTCCTTCCTCCAACTGTAAGATTGGAGCAGATTGAAAGATCTCAGGGAAAGTAATTATTGCCCTTTGATGAGTCTATCAGAAAGCTGAGACTGGTTTATTGGTGTTAATAAACATTTTTTCTTTGACCTAAATGTTTGTATAAACCCACAAAAAGAAAGCATCATCTTAGTATGTCTAGTGTCTATATCCCTACATGTAATGGTGATTATTTTTATGAAGTATCATACAAATATATGGACATAAATAAATAATAAGTAAAAGAATAAGGATAATAGCCAACTCATTTGGTAAGTATCCCAGATAAGTCCACTGAAGTTTGGGCTCTGGTTGGTTTATATTGCTCACCACTGCCCTGTTCATGTTCTGTGATTTTTTTTGGCCAGTCCTCAGTGAGGATTTTGATTATGTCTGTCATAACCTCATTTGTCTGCCATGCTGGAAGCCATAATTAATTAATTTCAGCAAAACCGTGACAGAGAAACTGAAGTGTTTCCATGGCCTTACCTCTAGACTGTCTTTTATTATTGCATACGATAGCTTGAGATTACTGAATCACTGGTAGATATTTATTCACTTTGAATGTGAAGACACAGTTCAGTTGAGTCCTTCAAAAACAGGTCAGCTGAGTCTAAAAGTTCATTTTTACAGTTCCCAGTTGTCAGCAATTACTTACTGCTTTTAAAAAAAAAAGTAAAAAGAAAAGAAAAGAAAAAAAAGGAGACTTTGAGACTCCTCTTTAAATGTAGATCAAATATAAAAATAAATGAGTGGAAGAAAGAAATTCTGCTTTGCACTTGGAATCTGCTAACTGGACCTGAGAAGAAATAATACAGCTTCAATCTGGGAACATCTTGTTAAACAAGCCCAGAAAAATGTGCTTAGGTAAAATTACTCACCATCCTGATCGCAAAACATCAGTGTTGACATTTCTTTGGATGTAACTGGAAACTTATTAATGATGATCCACTTTAACTGGGGATTTTCTTAACCTATAAAGTTCAAGTAGCTGTTTCTTCTCCCCAGACCACTGATCTGGCTTTGCCGACTTTGAGACTAAATAGGCGCCTTGTGCGAGTGACCTTATTGACAACGCCTGGCACACAGGCTTCTATTTTCAAAATGTGAGCAAGCAGACAGATGGGCTTAACTTGTGACCTATTAATATATCTAGCTGGGACACAGCAAGGCCACAGACATCTCAAATGGTACATTTGTTTGTTTGAACAGCATATTACTTTGTGCTCATGCACAGTCCAAGCCTGAGACTTGTGGGCCAGGAGGGAGCAGCAGCGTAAGCTGAACCACCTGGGGAAGAGCTGTAGCAGGAAGAGGCAGATGACTTTCCTTCTCCCTTCCCTTCCCTTCCCTTCCCTTCCCTTCCCTTCCCTCATCCCATTACACCTGTATGGAAAACAGTAGCAAGCACCTTCCATACCTCTCCTTTCACCTCTCTTCAGCTGGTTTACTGATCACTGAGGATGTTGTAAAGGAAAAGGGAGAAACAGCAACTATTGTACAGTTGATAGTGAGTGGGTTTATGCAAGAAAAAGCAGCTTCACTCACCTATTCCTTCCATGTCCCATAGCAGTTATAGAGGATCCATACTGGAGGATATACCAGTCTGTTTTCATGCTGCTCACAAATGTGCTGCCTTAAATATCTGAGGCCTCATAATGCTAATTCATTTGGTCATAGAGTGAGTGGGAGACACCTTGCCTAGCTTTAGCTGTCAAAAAGGCTTGATTTTTGGTCCCTACAATCAATGTAAAGAAAGACATTTTCAAATATATAGGAATGCCCATCTCAGCATGGGTTGATGGCATTTGTCTGCCTTTATTGAATGGAAAGTACCAGAAATCAATACCCTACCAAGAGCACAGGGGGTTTTGGTGTGCTTTTTATTGACGAGCACACCAGACGGAGCTGCACCATTAGACAATGTATTCTCATAGCAGCTTCTTCAGGCCCTCTGCCAGGTACCACCTCCCAGCCCCATTTGCACAGCAGTTCACATGAATCGTCTGTTGACCACCTCTAGGCAAATTAACCCAGGTAACTGATCCAACCTTTTCAATTGTTGGGCTCAGCTAACACAGCTGATCATGTTGAAGTTCCAGAGACCATATTTGCATGCTCCAATTTCCTGGGAGACACTGTGGCATGGCAACTGTGCAGAGGTAGATAAATGGGAATTGGAACCACTTCCATAGGTACAGCTGGGGCCAGAAAGGTGTGTACTTGGTAACAAACGAGGCTAAAAGACTTTCAACTTTTTCTTCAGTTGATCTGAAACTAAAAGCTGTTGCCAGATTCAAGAGCTAAATCTTTTCTTCTTTAGTAAGTCTGCTCTGTTTTTCTTGTGCCAAGCAAAACGAAAATGGCATTCTTAGAGATAACCAAGCAGTTAAATTATTGAGGCTTAGAGATTTATGCATGTAGACACATATCTAGTTTTTAAAGCAAGCCAGGAAGTTCCACACCTTGGAAAAAAGATTAGGGATATGTCAGGGGGAGCAGACAGAGTTTTTGAGACAGCCACTTAAAGGTAAATAATTGAATGACAAATGTCCTAGGTAGCAGATAACACACTAAAAAATAATTTAATTGCAAAGGAAGGGATATCAGAGGTCACTGTGTTTCTGCTAGTTGTCAGGAGTCCTGCACATGGAGCAGAGCTGACATAGCTGGATGGTCCTTGTTGTTGTTGTTGGCTGGACTTCGTGAACAAAGATTTTGGGATAAGCCTGCGCAATGGATTTTTTTAGGTGAGGCACAGTGTGCGCGGAACTGGCCCCACTCCCTTTACTCCTGAGATTCATTTTGCCACAGCTGATCAGCTCGGACTGCGAAAGCGAGTTCCTCCAGGATTCAAACCAGCGTCCTCAGAGGAGGAGCCGGCTCCACAGGCGGGGGCCTACGCCACTCGGCCAACACCCGCCGCCTCTCAAGTGTAAAACATTAAGGGAAAAAAGAAAATAAATACAACCAAAGAAACCAACAAACAGAAAAGCAATAATGTCAGGTTGTTGAGCAATCCTGGGAGCCCACGTGGGTCAGAGCACCAGGGGAAGACCTCGCCTTATCCTCTCTGCCACCGAATGACACAAACGTGGCACTGCAGCCACACCTGCAAGAGATGATCAGTGGCAACATGGTCCTTGCACCACAGTGGGGTTGGATCCAGCTCTAACGCGAACCCAGGAGCCTGCTTAATTCCTCGGGGTGAATCCGAGGAGCAGAATCAGTACCAGAAGTGCTTTTCCATTCCAAACCCCTCTCTCTCCTTTTACTACAAGTTGCCATCCCCTCTGTCATGCCTGTTTGGTTGTTATCCCAGATCTAAACCAGTGTAATCAAGAATGGATCTCTTACCACATACACAACATGATTTTTGGAGGAAAAAATCTGATTCCTGTTTACATTTCTGACCCTCTCTCCCCTGTTCTCTTGTTCCCTATGTGCCAACAGGGTAGAGGGAATATTGTGACATATTTCTCAAGCCGCATGGAGCAGAGACAAGACAGGAAAGCTCACAAAAATTTTGGATTCAGTTTCTCACTCCAATTGAACCGCTGAGTTCAAGATTACAAGAAGCGTATTTCCAAGGATTTTTTTGGTGGTCTGGCAAGATAAGATCCCCTTGTGTTAGGATGGGTGCTATTTGAGAGTGTTTAGCTCACTTGGTAGTACATGGAGTGTCCCCTTCTCCTTCTGCTCCATAGAAGAGATGCCATGCTCCTATTGATCCTGTTGCCCTCAGAGCATGGCTTTGATGATGTGATTCAGAGCTGTAGGCTCCCAAAGCAGTGATTGCCTCACTGGACAAGGATAAACTCATTACATTGTGGGCATTAGGCTGACTTCAACCAGGCTTGTTCCTATGGGATGCGGATGCACCTCCAGTGGAGAACATAGGTGGCTTCTCTGCCCTGGAGGCCAGAAGAGATGAGGCTTGAGCTATCCTATACCAGTTGATATAGAACTCTCCTAAAACTCTCCCAAACACACCTTATCACCAAGTATGAAAGCAAGCAATCAGTGCAGAGCACTGCCAGTTCTTCAGGTCAAGGCAGGCTACAAGGAGGAACAGATCTGAAGTTTAGTTTAGTTGATCCTTCTGTCCCACCCCATGGGTGGGAACTGTAACAGCTGTGGGATTTCAACTGCTCAGGGCACAAGGATTATGAGCTCTGCTGATTTTCCTTATAGAATCATAGAATGACTCATGTTGGAAGGGATCTTCAAGATCCAGTTCCAACTCCACTGCTACAAGCAGATTTATCTGCCTTGACCCTTGATAGAAAACAACTTTGCTTTGCAGTAAGTTGTACAGGTGCACCTTTTCCAAGAAAAGAGGAACTCAGCTTGAAAATTAGGGGGGAAAATGTACTCACATTTGGAGATATATACAGTAGCTCTTTCTAATCTCCCTTTGTAATTAGTGAAGACACACAACTTGATTCATCTGCGTCGCCACAGGCATTTTTAACCTCTCACCATGCTGGCGTTTGCTTTTTGAGCCCAAAGAAAGATTCTACTCAATATTTTCTATGAAGTTTAATATACACAACTGGCCTGAGTTCATAAAGTAAAAAATGTATGGAATGAAACTAGAACCATTTCAAAAACGTGAAAAATATACATTTAATTAGAGGTGGATCAAGATGATTTATTTGTGCAGCGGTGTTGAGAGTATGTGTTGGAGAATATTGCAGTACAGTTCATCTTACTGCTAGAGGTGAATCTGAGTCACTGTGCTTGGAACTCAGAGTGAACTTTCCCAGAATTTGGGAGGAAGCCTTCAGATCTTACCAGGGAGCTTTAACTTCAGTTTGTAAAGCTGATTTTATTGGTGGTGTGAGTATTTTTTAAATAAGTCTGCTACCTGGAAATGCCAAAGACTTTTGTCCATTCGGTCTCCTATGGGCGTGTCCAGCTGGTGCAGTTTTGCTTCTCCTTGTTCTTTGTCCTGTTGCACCAGAGAAGGATGGAAGAAGAGGGAAGTGGCTGTCTGTCCCAAGCAGAGAAGGCTCGAGCCTCTGTCACGTCTCTCCCTGAACAGACCATTAGCACAGAGGACCTGTAAAGCCTTCTCACCAACCTGGTCTTTGCTGGTGGCAGGGATCCTCCAAGCTGTGGATCAAGAGTGAATTTATCTCTTCTGCAATGACAGCCCAGATATTCACACCCTCTCATCAGACTCCTCCAGCTAAGCCAAACACATCCCTGTCTGTATATACAGACTTGGCTGTTCGATGCATTCTTCAACCAAGCCTGTCTTGTCTGAGTGAAGCCATTTCACCACCTCACATTTATCCAGGTTGGAGTGTGCAACCTATTAATTTCAAAGACACCTTCAAATGGTGTAAAGCAAGTTTCTCTTCTTATTTCCAGCTTTCAGAAGTTTCATCCATCAGATAGGTACCATGAGAAACTAGGCATCAGTTAACATTTGTTTTGGCTTAACATGTTTCTCTAAATGTTAGAACTTTCATTTTTAACCTGTTTTGTCATTTGTCCATAACTCCCTCTGACATGTTTTATAGCAGGCATTTTAGGATGCTAGGAAAAGAACTAATTGATGCTGTTCAGTGTGAGCTCTGTTCTTTAGTGTGGCATATGAGCATGAGGCCAGAACCCAGCTTTGTGTTCTGTGAGTTCTGACGGGCTGATTCAGTGAAGAATATGTGAAACTATATGGGAACACCCTGCTGATAGTTTCTCCTGAGTCTATTCCAATGTGGCGCCAAGATCAAACTGATGTTTGAAGACAATCTTACATGTATGTTGACTCAGGGAGTTGGACTCAGTGATTTTATAGGACCTTCCAACTCAAGATATTCTGATTCAATGGTTCTGTGCCTTTCAAAAATTCAACGGCGAAGGGAGATTTTTATATCTCAGCAAGATTTTGCCATTTAAAAGAAGATGCTCCACATCAGGATGAACAAGAGATCATTCAGAGCATCTATAAACAGCGTTTTACCTGCAAAATAAGCCTTAGCCTGGCAAAGGAGTAGCATTATGGGATGCAGGATCCCAGCACAAAAACTCTACCACTTTCCCAACACACCAAAGGTGTATAAACTAATCTCACATGTTTCTTGTCATGTCCCTAAATGCCTGGTCCCTGGTAGTCTACAGAAGAGAAGCTATTCTGCTTTTCATGTAAGTGACCAAATGTCCACCGGGCAAGAGCAAAACTGCTTCCAGTGCTCTGGAAGAGAGCCGTCAACAGAAGATGGGGGGGTCAGGATCAAGGCCCTGGACTAAATTAGGCAAAGCAGACTGGAATGCACATTGCTACATGTCACACTGAAGCTTAACTGCTAGACTGGTCTGTGAAGGGTGTGTCTCTCATGCTATTTCGGAATAGGTAAGTCTCCTCATTTCCCTTCTGACCCAGAATTCCACATTTGTAGGTATTTGTACATTCCCATGAAAAGCTTCAACAGTCTGATGTCTTCATATAGAAAGAGATTTGAAGCTGTTATGTAAGCACTGCTAAAAACCTTGAAACATAAGATAATACTTATTGTCAGTGATCAAATTTTTAGTATTTAATTTTTTTGTCTGCACATATTTTTTATTTAAACTGTACTTTTCTGGTTTGTTGTATTTTAATCCTCTTTTAAATGTACAGTGATTTTTAAAAGAGAGCAGCTTATTGGCTTCTCTATAGTCTGAGAGAGTAAAAAGAAATTAAAAAAGTAAAAACAAAATTACAAGACTTTTCAATCTCCTGGCCATGTTGGCAGAATGATCATTATATCACAACAATGGCATAAATTGTAATAATTGTTACTACTACCAGAAAATCCCGAACTATTTCAAAGAAGACTAGTACCACCATTACTCCTGCTTATAAGGCAGAGGAGGAAGATGTGACATGTCCCAGACTGTCAACAGTAACAGCTGGAAGCAGTGTCTGTGTTTTTCAAGGCTTGCCCTAAGAATTGCTTTGACCCATCCAAGGAGTAGATGTGGCCATTTTGTGCCAAGGAGTCAACACCCACGGTGCTCCAAGTTTGGGGAGGTTTCACTCTGGAGTAGCTCCAGTCCATGTCTGAGGACAGAGCTTTCCTTGGCTGCTGGAGCGCATGAGGTGCATTCCTGACCCACAATCTGCCAAGTCGTGCCCTGCATTTAGGTAGGAAGGGGCTCATGGCCAGGGTTGCTATGATATATGAAGACTGAGGCGGCATTTTGTGCTGTCTCCAGGGCAGTAGTTGCTTTTTTGCTTTTGTTCTAGTTCTGTTGCTTTTGCTTCTTGTGTTTCTTGAAAACCCTGCCAAGCAGGGGCAACTGCCACGGGAATTTGTAGTTTGGAAGCAGAGGGAGCTCTTGAGAAATTGTGACTTATGTCGTTGATGCTGGGGAATGTCCTTCAGGTGGCCAGATTCAGCAATACTCGTGTGCTGTGGCAAGGGAAGGTCAGGAGTTTTCCTCACAAAACCCAAGAGAGGCTGATCCAGCTGTGGTAAATGGCTGTTTCTGTTAGATGGTGGTAAATATTGTACAGAAAAGGACTACTGGGTATGGTCTGAGAATTTTTCACTGCTTTTTCAATAACGGCAGTATCTGAATTTGCTATTTTAGCTATCTAAGCATAGATGAAAAATACCTACCCTGTAAATAATTAATTGAACTGAACTCAACTGTGATATACACAATACAGACAGATCATTGGAGGTTTCTCTGTAAAACTTACACGCTGCCATAACTTCAGGGTAAACAAGTCTGAACCAAGAAGTGTTTTGTCCCAAGACTGTATATTTTATGGGACGTTGATGATTATTTTCCATGGGAAACTAATTTTTCCAAAGGACAGCTTCAGTTTGGCAGCTCAGCACAGTGCTGCTGTGACAAGCTAGCCGACAGATTTTTTAGCAGCGCCGACAGATTTTTTTGAGAAATATTTATTTTTTCAGCTAAGTCATGGGGCCTGTGACAGGTACATTGTGGAATGAGACAGAATGCATGGAAGTACACAAGAAAACGGGGAAGTTGGAGCACAGTCTTTTTCACCAACATAGCCAGATAAGACGCAGGTTGAAGCCATTTTTGCAATTCAGTAGAAAGGCATTAATTATGGTATAGTCCAAGTTTACTAACCAAATTAAAAATCCTGGATGGAAAATTTTGTGTCAGGTAGACTCAAGGTATTTTTGTTGCGGTATTTTTTGCCAATATGTTAAATATAATTGATTTTGCTAGATCCAGACCTGTATTTTTTAGGTTAAAAATATATAAACCAAGTGAAAAATACCTTCCACCTCAAATCCTGACCTTTTGGAGAAAGAAAAGTTTGATTCCAGTGAAAAAGAGTTCTGTTTAGCTTTTAACCAAGCTGACACATCTGAAGTCTAAATGCATCTCAAAATAAAGAATGAAGTTGAAAACAATTCAAGATGCCGAAAGGCACAGTCCCCCAAATTAAATGACTTCTGGAAATAGTGTCTTTCAGACTGTCTTAGTAGTGCAAGTATGAAATGCGAAAGCTTAGCTTGAACAGTTGCTCAAACCAGTGTTTAATAAAATGGCTTTCTCAGATGAATCAAGCCGTAAACACCTCATAGTGCATTGACTGGTATTTTGATTCCTGCTTCCTAAATTTCCCCATGTACCATGAAATCTCAGCCAGTGCCAGCTGCAGTGATGCCTTCTGGGAAACAAAGTCTAGAAATAACCTTGTGACTGCACATCCCAAAGGACTTTTTTGAAGATACCTTCCAAGCAAATGGCTATTGGCTGTTGAGAGATGTCCAGAACAAACAGGAAAAGGGTGTTAGCTGATCCCAAATATCAGCTTCAGAATATCATTTCATCCCAAACCCCTTCCCAAAAGACTCAAATCATTAGTCTCCTCCAAAATTCTTTCTCATGGATGGAAATTGGCATATACTTTCTCCTTCTTGCTTTTGTTGGTGAATACAGCCAATTCATCCTCAAAATTCTCTGTAGGCATGATAAACTAATTATATAAAATGTTATACTTTCCTCATGCACTGCAGATTATTTCAGCACTAAAAATATTTTAGGCATAACCACAAATCCTCAGGGAATAGAATTCAAGAGATACCAAATGATCATGATCTCTAGAAACTGGTTTGGATTTTGAATTATTTGCTTGTAACTAGATGTTCTGTTTTTCGAAAAAAGAAAACTTTCAAGAATTTCATGAATATTTATTAAAAAACTTCTCTCTAGTCTTCTAACCATAAATTTCTGTACATTTATAGCAGCATTGCAAAAACAGTTACTTGGCAAAATAGGTGGCCACATGAATTTAGGACTCTATAGCCCTTGAGGGCTGACTATTTTAACACATAAAGTGCTGTGTATGTCAAGCAGTAGCTGGTGAATTGATTCATACCACACTTTATTGACTTCACATGGCCATTACTTGGAAGGTCATTCATGCACATTGGAAAAGCAATGGAGTCAGTGGTTGAACATGGTGCAGGATTTACAGGACTCAATTGATTGCCAATTCCCTGGGTTGCTCTGTCAATGAGATAGCTGAAAGCAATCGAGTTCAGCTACAGAAGAATACTTTCCTTACCATTCAGGAAGCTTAATGTGCCCAGCCTGATCAACGTGCCTGTGGGTCTGGGTGCGACAGTGGTGCCACATGGGCTCCTATGCCTTTCTCTTCATGTTTGTGCCCATGCTGGCACTTTAAATGAAACATAATCACCCACCCCACGAGGTCATCAAAATGGCCCTTTGCAAACTTAATCGTGTGCCAACTAAAACTCTCCCAGGTGGATGCCCCAGTAAGTAGGGCACTCCAGGGGGATTCCCAGCAGACAGCTGGTCCTGGGGCCAGGGACATTCCCTGGGTCCTTTCCTTTACTGGTACAGGCACAGCTTAAGCATACAAACTTCCAAATGTTGTACAAATGTCATGCTGAGGCCTGCAGGATCCTGGAACTGTAAAATGATTCATTTTCTGCAGAATGGCTGCCATTCATTCTCCAGACTCATCAGATTGTACCAGGAATGCAGCAGGGTGTCCCAAGTTAACAGAACATAATGTTACTGTTGCAGTGACCCCTCGAAAGCCCTGAGGTACACAACACTCTGCAAATATACTGCTGAAAGGATGTCCCCACCACTAAAAAATGTATAATATAAGCAGAACAAGAACCAACATGGGTATAGATGGACAGGAAGAGATGAGATGATCTTGGAAGGCACCACAGAAAAGGCCATGCTCAGTTGGAAGCATTGCCACATTTTTTGTGGCATGACAGGGTGTTTTCCATAACATGGGGAGACATTTTCAATTCTGGGCAAGACTCTCAGGTTGCTTGCAGATCAGTCTTCACCCATTTTCTCAAATAAAGCAAAGTGTGCTGAGAGGCATAAAGGAAGATCTGCTAACACAGAACTCATCTCTTTCGTAAACAGCAACTACCAGGACATTCTCCCGGGACTCCATGTTCTTAGTCTCTCCGTATGTTTTCTAGCAAATACTTCATCTTTACACACTTCTCTCTCTCTCCTGGCAGCCCTGCCACCTCACTGCTGTGTTCTTTTCCTCTTTTTCCTTCATCACCACCAGCGGTGGAGGCCAAACACTCTTCATTATGTGCAACCTCATGATGTCCACGTTCAGCCCTCGCTGACATTTTTGCTGCTCCGTTACTTCAGGTGGGCTTAGACAAGTCCAGCAAAATGTAACTGCCTCTGAGGATGGAGTCATGACTCACAGTGTTTGAGAGGACAGGAGAACTCAGAGTCAAGCTCTTTGAAATGTGTAGTGAGATCACTTCTTTAGTATAACCCTAACTCTCACATTTGTACAGCAAGGCAAGCCCTGCAGGTTCAATTGTTCTTTAGCTTCTTCTAAGGCAATTTTGTAATATTTGATGTCTAACTCCGAGTTTTTCTGTCTTCAATCCAGTATAGATAGTCTCCCTCAGTTAGTTTTATGTCTTCTGGACAAAAAGAGGAGATTCTATAGTTCAGGCCTTTAAATTCATCTGGTATTTTCTAGCAAAATGAATCTTGTCCTAGAGAAGTCTTTTTATTTCCATGACAGGAGCCAAGGGCAACTCACCATGTAGTCTACACACAGAGTTATGTGAAATTCAGATTATTCAAGAAGCAGCATGACTGACTTTGATTATTAGATTTCAGGCTTATTCCTTTAAAGAGCATCTCATTTTTGCTGACTAGAGATGTGACTATACTGGTAGACACACTTGTGAGCACAGATGAATGGTTTGCTATCTTGTGTACCCTCTCCCTTTTTGCAGTTTTGCTCTTCACCCCAAATTCCTCCCTTTCTCCCATTCTCTCCTCTTTTTTTTTTCTGCTAAAAACCAAGAGTTTGTGTTGTTGTTTATCCTCGTTAAGCCAGGAATAACCTCATACACATCTTTCCAACAAGATTTGTACTGGTTTCCACACTTCTCATTTTAGTTCCCAGTGAATTCTGCAAGGCAGGTAAAACACCCCAAAGAAACATGGTTAATGCTCTTTATAGAAATGATTAACTCTTCCTACATGCATGCAGTTTCCCTCTCCTTCAGAGATTACAGAGACTTCTCTCCTTCAAACACTGTAGCTCAATTTATTATTGAACCATGAGGGGAAAGGGAAGCAATGAAGGTCATTGCAGTGAGCAATGACATGATGGAAGGTCTGAAAGTCTGCCTTTGGGGTATCTCTTGAAACATCCTTACTCTCTTCCTAAACAGCCATCGATGAGTTTGTTGATGGCGCCTGGGGAAAATCATTGAAAATCAGAGGAACCACAAGAAACCAGCGCCATCAATACATAAGACAGATGAGAAGGAATTGCTCTCCTTCCAAGGATGCTGTACTGCTGACTTCTGTGGTGCCTGACCTCACAGTGGACACTAGCACAGCAGGGAGCAGTGCACTGCCACAGCAGTTACCTTGATGCAGCCATGAATAAGCAGTGTTGTGCCAACCCAAATCACAGGGCCAGTCAACTCGTTTTCACTGAAATGCAGTGTAGGAACACAGCTACCTCCTGCTGAAATATCCTTGATTTAAAGAGCCATCTTTTCTTTACTTGAGTTTGGATGTAAATTTGGCCTGAACAACTTGATACATAACATCAAATATTGATTGCAGTTTCATAATTAAAGTGCATGTGATCTGGAGATGAAAAAAGAGATCAAAAAACTCTTCACCTTTAGATAAGTTTTATGCTGAATTATATACATAAAAATGCATTTTCAAGTCTCCATCCTACTTTTATTCCCAAATAATTTTTCTAAGTGACATATTTAATGTGTAATAACACATATTGACTTTCCTATGAATCTAAGCCAGGATGCAGGATGCCTTCATCTGGTTTCCTCCCTAAACTGCCTTAAAGCCCCATAAATCTGTGACTATTTCCTCTCTGAAGCCTCAGAGGATATAGAATTACTTCACAATTCCTCGAGCCCAGAGCCGTCAGCATGGCTGATGGAAAACCAAGATCAGAATGGAGTCGCTGTAATTGGGAAGTGAAACAAAAATAGTCCCCTGGAAAGAAGCAAAGCACAAGGACTTAAGCAAGTCCCCGTTGGAATTACTGCATGATGGTTATCAGACATCAGGATGAAGTGTGTGTTTGCCCCAACAAACTGTTCAAACAGTAGTAACTGTGATGTGGTTCCAGTCATAACCCATCATTAACAAAAACTCCATAATAGCACTTGATGTAGTCGTGGGCCAGTGCAGCTTGAGTTTTGTCATTGTACAATCAGCAGTTTCTTAGTTTTCTTGTGAAGGGATAAATTATGTTTCAGCTTTAATTTTATGTAGTGTTATTTCTTAAAAAGCCACTTACACTCCCCACACCGCTGTTTTATTGTATCATCCGTGTCATATTAGGCCCTGTCTCTGGCATAGCTTTTATCAAGCATTACATTACTGCTGGCTTTGAAGTACAATTTCATAGATTCAGTCTGAAGAAAGCAATGAACTGCTCTGGCCACTGCCCGTGTTTGCATGGATCTGTGACTGCAATAGACAGTGCAGTGTGAGAAGTTTCAGTTTCCAACACTGAAAGAACAGGTTTCTGCTGCATTCCCTAACACCTTTCTAACTACAGGGAAATAAAAGCAGTGCGTTTGGCCACTCTCTCATTTGTGTTCACACGAGGATCAAAGTGCATTTGCATAAATCCAATGCCTGCAAAACCTCCTGCTCCTGCTCACCCATGCAGGGAATTTCCAAGGGCAGAGGCTGTTACTTGTAGGTTGTTCTGTGCATGGTAAAAGAGATGGAGCTCAGGCAAGTGTTTAGCACAAAGTGCCCAAATTTGTGCCATACTGGTCTAGGTTTTTACAGCTTATTGCCCGGTATCTATTTGCAGACAGGCTATTATCAGGATTTTGAGAAAAGAAGGTTTTTGTGGTATGCTAAAACAGGTTGATAATTCTGTCTCATGTCATAAATAAATGATCTTTTGTCATCAAGATTGTGAAGTGTGATAGAGGTGATTAGGGAGATCTTCGGTGCTGTAAAAATGCAGGTAGTGACTCCATCAACACCAGAACCTATCCCAGGACTCCACCATCCCTGAATATCCTAATCTGCTATCTAAATCGATGGTTAGATCTGCAGCTATATCACATTAGGGTCTTTTCAGACATTTCAAGGCCTCACTGCTTACCCAGATGGTGCTGTGCAGATATCCTGCATCCCACTGTCCCACTCCTGAACTCTGCAGCTCTTCCTTCTAAACAGGAGGAAAACTACTCAGTTTGAGAGTGTCCCTATGAAAATCACTTTCTTTAACATCCTTATAGATTCAAAGCAGGATCTGTAGGCATATCACTGTCATTTAATGATTCCTCACTTTTCTGCTCTATACTTCTAGCTTTACAGAAGCTAAACCATTAAAATATGTATTTCTCTCACAGCATGGACACTTGGCTCTAAGCATTACTTAAAGGACATGGGTAAATACGGAAAAAGATGTCCCAGCAGGAGAGAAGTGATTGTGGGGACAGTATGTTCTGACAGCAGTTTAAAATTGCCAGTAGGTTTCAGAGTAGGTGCTGGCAGATAACGAGTTGTTTTATTTAAATAGTCAGCAGGTTTCAGCCCAGAGAACAATGGAGTCTGCTCCTACAGCGTTGCTGTGCACATGCAGGGAACTGCATCTGGTCAAGCCAATAAAGACCGGGAAAAGGCAGATAACATCTCTGAGAGAGGCACCAGGCTGAGAGATTGGCCCTGACTCCTTTTGCCCAGAGTAGAGAAAGTCACTTAAGGTGAGCAGGAGTACTCCATGGCAAAGCTGGAAAGTAGTGAGGCAAGTCTGAGCTTTTCCAGCCTCAGGGTAGTTCTTATTTTTCATTTAAGCACCTGTGAGATTCACAGGCCAAGATCCATAGCCATGCTGGGGAGGGAGGGAGACACAGCATAGGAATTGGAAAGGGCAGTGAAGCACCCAAACCCTAATGGGAACCCAACCCTTGGCTGTGCAGGGGCACAAAACAGAGCACAGCAGGAGACAGACAGAAAAATGCATTCCAGGAAAGAAAGGGACTATTCTGTTTTAAAAAGCAGGGGTTTTGCCTTCCACCCCACTCCCCCCCTCACCTCCATGTTCTTATTCCTTCACTGATCCCACCTCTCCTTTCTTTCTATATCTGTCTCCAACTTTCAGTCTCACACGTCCCTTCCTGCCCTCTGAGCAGCCCACAGTTATGACCCGCCAATAAAGACCCTTCTTGAAGCAGCTCCCAGCATCAGAGCCTCTGCCCAGACCACTGGCAAGAGTGCCCTGCGGTGCCCCTGAACCTGGGCTTTGATTCCTGTCATGCATTTGGCATCATCACACCCCACCAGATACATGTTCCATGGACTTTAGACCTCCTCTATGAGGAATGAGGATTTGGAAGAAGATCAGTTTATCTATTGGCTACTCTTTGGAGACCTTGGAAAAATCAGGTACACAGGTAGACACAGAAGTATTTTTTCAGTCTTTAGGAAACTGAACAGCACACTCCAAAACTAAGCAGAGGCTGGGAACAGTTTCTGTCTTTTTCCATCTAATTTAGCTTAATTATACTCAATGAGGAAAGGATTTGAGAAAAAAAAATGGAGGTTAGTAACTGTAGTCTTTAGCCAGTGAGGCAGAAAGTTCTCAAGCCCTTGCAAGATAGACAAGATCACCTGTGAAGCCAAGAGAATAATCTGGAGAAGGACTGTAGGGAAAAGCGAAGTCTCCACCTCCATGGAATCTGTGATTGTCAGTATTAGTGGAGTAGTTAATGTAGTTTACATAAATGAACTCTCATATTGATTACATTTGCTCACAGCAGTATCATAACCCTACCTGTTGTCTAGGAAGGTGTTATACATACAGTGAGAGTGTGGCAAATCATTTCCTATCAGATTGACTTCTGACAAAAAAACACTACTTGAGGAAAGCAATAAACCATTTCCATACTTCCCCAGGGGCAAAAAGAGGAGGCCTGACTCTGAAAGACTCCAGTTAGGTATTAGGAGAAAGGCCAGTGGCTGAGTTTGGGCAAGTCATGCAGTACCCATAACAGGAGTTTTTCAAAAGACATTAGAGAAATCTCTTTAAGAAGTTGGTCAGGTCTAACTGATCTTGTCTCAGCGTGAGTAAAGATGAAATGTCTTCTAAAGCTCTCTTGCAGCCTTGGCTTACATTTTTCTATCTACTTTCAGACAACTGTGATGTTCTTTCTTATTTTCCCTTAAGAAGCAGTGGGGCAGCTGTCTGTCCACTCAACAGAAAGCCTGCCATTCAAACCCCTGGATGCCTTCCATTTTGACCAAGACTCTCAAAGAGGAGATGGGTAACTCAAAGTCCATGGGATTACCAGCATTCTTGGATGTGGAGAGCATGCTTCTTTACTTGGGGAATGAGAAATGTTCGTGTTTTTCACATGTGCCACCGAAAAAGCCGCCCTAGGGGAACAATTATGATGCCTATGACTGGGTGATATTTATGATCAGTGATGATTGGGGTAGTTCTCAGAGCAGCAAACCAAAGATGAAAGATTTCATATCATGTTACCAACCACCCTACCCAAGTACGCCAACAACATTAGCAGAAATCCTTTGGAAAGTCATAGAATTCAATTATTTTGGCTAAATTGCCACATCCATGGCAAATTACAGGCTGTCTATTGGAAAATATCTCCTCTCAGTCCTGCCATTTTCTGTTCTTCAGTTCTGTTTATGTTCCCAGCATTTTTCCCTCCTGGCAAAGGCCCAGTGTTTTTTGGGAAGGACTAAAGATAGGCTTTTGCTCCACAGAACACTATTTAGTGGTTGGACAAGGTTGCTATTAGACAGTGTGGTCTTCTGTTCTACTGCAGACCTGTGATATCAAGCTTCCAGCAAAACCTACAATACCAGATCCAGATCTGAGCCTTGCCAGACCTAAGCAGTACAGAAAATCTGACTGCTCTTTGGAGGGGAGTGATAAGGGCTCTGTGGTCGAAGGCCATCAAAAACTGCTTCTTCTCTGGAGTGTCTTCAAGGGAGTTGAGAGGGATTGAGGAATTCACTGACTTTGAACTTCTAATGGACAGGAGAACCCATTTCTGCTCATAAATGCACAAGAAGACCAGAAGAGAAGTCTCAAAGCATAGTGAAGAAGACTGTACTTTGCTGAAAGCGGGGAGGCTCTGCCCAGAGGCACCAGCCCAGGCCTCAAAAGTTGTGCACGTGTGTTAGCCCAGCAGCCAGCAAACCTCCTCAGGCAGAAATAACGGGAGGTCAAAACTCCCCAACCTTTCCAAACTGTGTAGAGAGACTAGAGTCAGGATTTCAGCCAAAAAATTTAAGCAGAGATTTAAGTATCTACTCCTTTTCTTGTTGCTCTGGAGACTTGATTTTCATGTTTCGTTCTCCAAACCTTTCACTCTCAACAGGCAAAGGGCAGGTCACTTAAAACCCATGTTCACTGTGATGCACATCCCACAGCAAATGTTTCACAGCCTGGAGAAGTGAGCTGGGAGCTCACAGTTAGATATCATCGACATTCTGGGGCAAAACAGGGACATATCAGGGTAAGTGCTGTCCCACTAATTGCAGATCTCTGGTGTCTGTGATGGGAGATATCTTGTGCCTTGTGGGGAAGGGGAAAACACATCTCTCCCAGTACTGTACTGTCTAACCTTTTCCCAGCTTTTGATGTGTTTATCATCACATTAGCTCTTTGATATGGGATTAGAGGTGAGAAAACGAGGCACAGAGTCTCAGGCCAGGTTTTGAAAAGATTATGAGTGGATAGACACTTTGTTTCCATTATAAAAATCTGGTTCCCCCAAAATGGCCTAAGAAGACCATGAAAGAACAGGGATTTTTGCCCCCAGATTCCTCTCAAAAGGCACAACACCACTCCTGTCTTTTATAGGCTTTCTCGTCATTTTAATTTAGGCCCTTTGAGGTTCCAAAGGGAAATTACCCTCCTAGACTTACTAACATCTACAGAATCATATAAATATTTCTGAACCCAATGACACCCATAATCAAATTAAATTGAGTTTTCTAATATTATAGCTAAAGTTTACTTGGCACACATGTCACTATGATATGTGTCTCTCACTGCATATGGAAAGGTCTGGAGAGGGAAAGGGAGAGTACAGTGAAAAGCAGACAAATTTAACAAGAGCCACAGAATTATTTTTATAGTATTTAAACTCAATTACATTACATAATGAGTGACTGCTCCATTTATTTCTTTTTTTTCCACACAAGTAACACATTTTTCTAAAATCCCAACTTAGATTCCCTATAAATCATCATAGCTATCTTTAACAATACTGTCCCACGTGAAATAAGCAACAACAACAAAAAGAAACAACAAAACCCCCACCAAAACAAAAAAACAAACAAAAAAACAAACAAACAAACACACCCACAAAAACCAAAAACAAAAGCAAAAAAATCTACCAACCAACCAAAAAAACCTTGACCAAAATGATTAAGAAAGATAAACTTTTAAATCTATAATCTGTGCACACTGTATTATTTCTTGATGGTCATGGGCTTGTCTGAAAGCATACAGAAGGGATGAACAACCCCTATAGAAAAGTTTCAGTTCAATCAGTTCAGCTTTCAAAGCCAGATGAAATCCGAAAAAGTTTTGTGCACCTCAGGGAATTTGTGAAGAGAGAGATTCTCACCAAAGACAGCGACTTTACATTAACCTTTAGGTCAGACCGATGTTGCACTATTAGCATTATTTAATTAAGAAAATTCATGCTTTGAAACTTTAAATATTTGCAAATTCATCCCCTATAATGACTTTCATTCATTATTATTTATCTAGGGCTGGAGTCAGCCTGTAGCAGCTCTTATTTCCCACCGCGGGAACAGCTGGGCGAGACAATCCAGTCGCTTTCTTGAGGTGTTTAAATGAGAGCAGAGCTCCTCCAGAAATCTGGTTCCAATTATGAGCACGGTGTGCTTTGAAAATCTGACCCTCGTGTTCAGTGTCGGCAAGACATTTCACAACCAAGCCTGAAGATAATGCATAGTCACAGAGGCAAAGCCTGGGGTGGCATCACACCTCTCCATGCCACCAGCCAGTGTGTGTTAGCATGGCTTGCCAGTGCAGACACAGCCTCAGGGAGCAACCAGCCAAAGATCCTCAGCCTGCCATCAGATCTACGTCAATTTGCCACCAAAAGTGCTTCATAGTGAAAGGCTTGGGGTTGATTAGGGAGAAAAATGGGCATTTACTTTTGCCATTAATTATTTTAAAAAATCAAAACATTTTACTTAACTTTTCAAGGAAATAATTATTTTTTTGTCCTGATTCTTCTCCCATCTTTGGGTTTTCTTTTCAGTTTCATACTATCGTTTTAAAAAAACCACAAACTATGTCATTTAACTTAAAAGATTTTTGTTTTACATTTGCCAGTGACTGCTCCACCTTTGTCACCAGCCCTTTGGATGGCCTGAAGGAAAACACTTTGCCTCTTTCCAGATCGCTTTTGTTGATGGTTAAAGGGGAAAGTGATGCTGACCTGCTTTGTAAGTGCTTGGAGATTAAAATTCTCACAGTCCTGACGGATGGAGGGAGTCTATGGGTTTGTACACAGGAGCCAATAAAGCTTTCAGTACCACACCCTGCCACCCTGTACCTTCAACACTTGGGAAAATGTCCACTGATGTTTTTAAGCAGTGTTTCTCATACCAATTCATCTACCTGCCAAGCCTTCGTGACCATGAGGAAGTAATTGAAATGTGCATGACTGGTACCTGTAAGCACAGCAGCATCAGAAAATTAATCTGAATAATGACATCTCATAAATGCTGTTTTAAGCATCAAACTCAAAAATCACCATTTTGCTATCCATTCTCTTTGTCTCTTTCTCCTGTACCAGGGCCCCAGGTCAAATTTGGAAATGAGTTTCATCCTTCTTCCTGGTTTATCAAGAACCAGAGAACCAGAGAAGGGAGGCAGAAGGCTTGGCTCATTATTGTGCCACAAGACAGGGGCAAAAGCAGTGCCAGGAAGGAGGTGGTAAGTTTTGTGAGAAATGAGCACTAAATGTGGTGGCAAATGCAGCAGATATCTGGGCACACATACTTTCTCTGGAAAAGTCATGTTTCTCCTGTGGGTTTTAATGAAGGACTTCTAAAGTTGGCACTCAGACGTGGGACTGCACTTGCTCCTGCCAGTGCCGGGACTTGCAGGGAAGCCTGTGTGGATGTGCACCTACATGCACCAGTCCTGCCTCAGAATGCCAGTGTGGGCACAGGCTCTAGTGGTTCCTGGTGTGTGGGTTGTCCTGGCATCCACCCTTGCCATCCTGCCTCTGGGGTCCCCCAATCTACCTCTAAGAGCCGGCAACACTGGCTTTCCGGTGGGAAGTACAAGAAACCCTCTAGTGGACATTTAGAGGGAGCGAATTTGGGCTCCAAAGTGTGAATATCTTTATTGCTTTCTGAATTTTATGATGGTTTGATCTTGCAAAGACCATTCTTCTCTAGGGACACACCTAAATGCCTTTCATGTGTGTTTTTTTTCCTCCTTTCAACCACAACTGAAGGCAATACCCTGAGCTGGATACAGATACTTGTCTTGTCAGGGTTGGAGGCTGTGGCATGGGTAGTGAAGGCCAAAACTCATAGAATCATAGAATCATTAAGGTTGGAAAAGGACTCTATAATCATTGAGTCCAATCATCAACTTAGCACCACCAGGTTCACCACTAAACCTTGCCCCTCAGTTGCCCCATCCACACACCTTCTGAAAACTTCCAGGGATGGTGATTCCACCACTTCCCTGGGAAACCTGTGCCACCCTTTCAGGGAAGAAATTTTTCCTAATATCCAACCTAAATCTCCGCTGGTGCAACTTGAGGGTATTTCCTCTTTTCTTATCACTTGTTACATGTGAGAAGAGACTGACCTCCACCTCCCCACAGCCTCCTTTCAGGTAGAGTGATAAGTTCCCCCTTGAGCCTCCTCCTCTCCAGGCTAAACACCCCCAGCTCCATCAGCTGCTCCTCACCAGACTTGTTCTCCAGATCCTTTCTCAGCTTTGTTGTCCTTCTCTGGACCTGTTCCAGCATCTCGGTGTTCTTGTCATTCAGGGTCCAAAACTGAACGCAGGGTTTGAGGTGTGGCCTCAAGAGATCGTCCAGTGGCCAATACCCAGCTGGCAATGCTGAGCTCATGGAGGCCTGGGCTGCTCTTGACTAACTGCAGACTAAATAGTGGATTTTTAGAGGTACTCAAGCACGTAACTATATAAGTACCTAAGATTTCCCCTCTGCATCCCTGCAAATCCAAATAACTTGGAAGCTTTCCTGAAAATCTTATGGTAGTTTATGACCCTTTATTGCTCATTCGGCGTTAGGTAAGAGCCTTGCTAGGATCCCAGGAGGAAGCACTATCTCTCTCAGACCAATGGTAAGAGCTGGATAGGATAAAGATTTCATCACATGAAGTTTCTAGGCTTGCAAAGTCCAGCTTTTTCTGGTCCTTTGAATTCCTGCAGATTTTATTTTTGGCTGAGCAGGATATCCTTTACTGTGAGATACATTTATCTTAGCTGCTCCTTCCTCAGCCTAAAACCCTGCTAGAAGAGCCATGACTCTCAGGGTGCCTTCATGCTGAGAGCAAATGCAAAGCCTGCATGGCTCTGTGACTCTGCCCTGCCCTTCTCCAGCAGGAAGAGCATATGGAAATGTGCAACAACCATAACTTGGCCCTCTTGTTCTGCAGAGAGGGTGCTGCAAGAGGCCTCTGATCTGGACACCACAGGGGCTGAGGCACGCACAAATATGCCCAGGTTGGTTTTAGCTTGGGCTACCTTGGTGTCTCAGACAGTTGCACACCCTCCTCGTGGTGGGTACCCTATTCCTGCTGCAAACAGTTCAAAGTTTCTTTGGCTTGTCCATGGTACACAATACACAGTCCTTGAAGCAAAGAAACAACTGGAGGCATCCATCCTGATACGTCACGAGTAGAGTCATGACAGGGCCCAGAGGTGTTTGTAACAGTGTGCTGGGGGTGCTGATGGAGGAAGGAGAGGTTGGAGCAGAAGATAATGCATATTTAGAGTGCAGCTTTAAGATTTTCCACTTTTTGGTAACCTTCAATACCCTTACCTGTTCTGTGCCCACTCCAGATCTCCTCATGGGTGACAGACTAGCTCAGCAAAGGGTTCTTGGCTTGAGGCTCCCCAGGGAGATGGAGCTGTGCCTCCTGGTGTGCAGAACCTCACCCTTCTCATGCCCATTAAAACCAGTCCCCCAAAACACAGCTGGGAGCACTTCCTTTGGATGGCCACTCTTTCCCCTTGCTGCCCAACCTTTGTTCATCACCTAAACTCTTTCTCAGGAGCAAAGACTCTCACACTCCTTTGACTCAGAGCATGCAAATGTTCCTTTTTCCATCTCTCAGGGTAGTGCTTGCCTCCCCCAAGCCATATGGGGGGACAAGGGCCTATTTCAACTCTGCTGAATACAACTGCTTCAGTGTGGGCACAGTATTTAAACTGCATTGCAGTATTGAGTCAGGCACAGCACTGCAACAGCTGGGGCTCCTTGACAGGAAGCAAAGGGTGTTTTTTCCTCTTTGAGTTTGTTCCTGAATTCTATCCTATTCCTATTTTAAGCAAATACATATACTAGTTCAAGCAGGTACAGCAGCCTCCTGCACCAGAGCAGACTTCAACAGGGGTCCCTTAGTTTCGCAACTGTGTTAAGGTGGTGAGTGAGCTGCCATGGCTCAGTGAGCACCTTAGAAAGAATATTTGTCAGGTATAAAATAATGTTAACAAATTAGAGCAATTAAATTTAGGATGTGGTATGTCAGAAACCAGAGAAAAATGCAGCTGCTGGCATTGCATTGGGGTGCGTTTGTCACATAACGTCAAGGGGAATCCCTACAGATAGAGGGATCTTTCACTGTGCACAGAAAAAGAAACTTTAATAGTCCTCACAGGTTATAAATGGGTTCATTGTTGACTTTCTTCATGTGAAGTTTGCCTGCTCCCCAACAAAATCTCAACAGTCCTAGAAAAAAAATCACTCAAGTAGATTTTCTCCCCATTGAGACCAACCTTTCAGGCAGAGCCATGTTCGCTCCCAGCTCGGACTGGAGTTCAGCTGTCAAGGTGCCTATTGTACACTCCTCCAAAACAGTTTATTCTTCCCTAGCAAGCAACATCATTTAGCACTAGCTGGAGGAGCTGAACAGTCTCAGGTTAGGGAAACCAGATGTATTTGAATCATCTGTCAAAATCAGAGGCCAGCACTTGATCTATGGCAAAGTAATGAAAAGAGTCACTCATTCATTAATGGTACTGAGCTGCAGGAGCACTGCAAATCATGGAGTGGGATATTGTATGAATGTGTCAATGTTACTGATATCCAGGGGCCTGTTACTGAAACATGCACTGATGGAAGGTTTCATGTGTGCACCCAGAAACAAGCCAATAAAGTCCTGCTCCTTGCAGGAAAACAAAAACAAGGTCTGAAAAGGCGGCACAGAGTTAGAACAACAGGCTCCTGTTACCTTTTTTGCTATCACTGGAGCAAGACACTGGACTTGAGAGACCTTTTTTATTATTTTTCTAAACGTTTTTTACAGACTTAACAACCTACCTCCAAGGTCATGCCATTGAGAGGCCGAAGTGATGACTCAGATGCCATCAGTGAGTTTAACACCCTGTCCTGAGCTGCTGTTATTTATTGCTGGGTTTATAGCCGTGTTTTTGAGGCCCCAGCTGAGGCAGAGCCTCAGTGCAGGAAGTCTTACAAAAACACACAGTGAGGACAGCCTGTATACACACAGTGAGGACAGCCTGTATAAAGGGGGCTGCAAAGTGGCTCTCATGCATGGCTAGTGGTGTGCGGACCATGTCCAGGAGGTACATAGAATCATCTCTCTACAGTTTGAAGGAGACACTTCCTTATGCAGCCAAAAAATCACTGCCACAATGACAAATGATGGTGCCAGTGAGAGGGAATGTCCCAGGGGAAACACTTGGAGGCATCGCCCAGGAGTCTGCAGCTGGAGGCAGATTAGACAGTTGTGTTTGTGAGATGGTTTGTCTTGATCTAGGGCATTTCTGCTCCATCTAGTGATCTGAAGTTTGACTTCTCTAGTCTGAATATTGTGACCAGTGGTGACAAAGGTGATGAAGGACATGCTCAGGGTCACATAGAATTAGATACTCAGACAGGAATAAAACTCAGGCCTCCTCAACCACACCTAGATGCCAAGGCAAATAGTGCTGGAGGATGCAGATGACAGCTGTTAAACAACACCCTCATGATATTCTTAGAGAATTTGAATGGTCTCCTGATGAAAACGTTAGAAAATACACAGAATCAGATCTGCAGCTAGCACCCATCAGGAAAGGCAACTTCTCCGGATTTAGCTGTCAGAATTTGACACGAACCTACACCAACTGAGGATTTGGCCCTCTGTTATTGGGAAGTTATTTACAGTGAAAGAATGTGCATACACTTAGGCAGCTTGCTCTTTTTTTTTATTTTAAGATCATAATTTGTTACAGATTGGTAATTAAGTTTAGTCCTTTCACTGACAGGAACTGCTCTGACAGCTGCAAATCATAATAATATGCATTTGTGTACATTTGTGCCTACATGCTCGTGCATTTTTGCTGTTGTAGCTAAGAGTACAGTGACAGTCAGTGCCTTATGTACATTACACTGTATCTTGAAATTGTTCTTGCAAACAGCCGGTGCTTAGTATGTTCAAGAGAGCCATGTTCTGCTAAAGACACCTTCAACTTCCTTCCAAAAAACCTGTCTCCAGATAGGAACATCTCCACCTAAGATGTTGGTCAGTTCAGGCCCTTGGTTAGCCCAGCTAGTATCAGAGAACGAGGACTATTCTCCCGGGTGTAGAATGGAGTCTGGAGAAGGCATGAGAGAATTGTTAAGAGCTCAGTAATGCAATCTAAATCTTCCTAGAAGTGGTGGCAGGTTGGTAAGTGAAAGCAAAAGAAGTGCTCTAGGCAATGAATCCCACTGGGGCAGCTTGTCCCAGCTGGCAGCACCAGCTGACCAGGACAGTGTTCTCAGCAGGTAGAAGGAAAACTTGGGGAGCAGCTCCTGAGCTGGGCCTTGTGCTAGTCCTGATGTGAAAGCATGCCTGAAAGTGCCCACCTGCCTCCTCAAACATGTGCTGTGAGGCTTACATGTGTGTTTGGATGGTAATCACAAGTCAAAATGCTGTCACAGTGTTGCTGTAGTTCTGGAAATTCAGTATAATTCAAAGCTGGTTTTATGATGCTGCCAGCCCCATTTCCATCAAGGCTTCCCAAAAACCCAAGGGAGGAGTGACAGCATGCCAGTTTAGTCCTCCTAGGTGGTGGCAGTGGTTGCTGAGTTCAATATCTGAGCATGCAGCAGAGATTCTACACAGCTTTTCATTTGGCTCTGGGGACTGATGGCCACATCCTTGAACCCCACACAACCCAGTCTGCTCGTCTCTGATAGATCCACATGATAAAATCCAGCTTCAGTGGGATTTATTTTCATCCTTCTAATGAAAGTGTTTTGATTCAGTTTGCAACATGGTTTAGAGAGCAGGAAATTTAAAACCAGCTCAGTGTGCTGTTGACTTGAACACAGTGATTTGCTGTCAGCCCACCCAACTTGGGTGCAGTCTGGTGAGAGATGGAAAAGGCAGTCTGGGAGCTTCAGAAGTATTTTCCTCACTTTAATGACAATTCCTTCTCAAAGAACAGAGAGCCATCTACAGTGCCTCTCCCTGACTGTGGCTGAAAGCCTGTCAAGCAATTCAGTATTCTCAAAAATTTGACTCAGATACTACTAGAGGCTCAACAAATGCAAATAAAATGCAGCATTATGGTGAGAGAATTATGAGCTATGATTGATTGAATAGGAAAACTGTAGCATCTACAATATGTATCAAATAGATTGATATTTTTAAAAACTCGTGTCGTCTAATATGTTCATCAGAACTCCCTACTCAGGCTCTACATGTTGCTGTCAAAAAATTGGCCTCCATTGAGTTGGGGGCACAGAGTTGAGTCACAGTGCTGAGTTGTGGTAGATGAAGGAGAATGTATAGAAGCTGAGTCTTCAAGGGCACTTCCAGCTTGCATTAGACATGGATACAGGTGCTGGACTGTTGGAGAACTAACACCATCCTCCTTGATGGACAAGGGCTTCTCCTAACCTGGGAATTACTTTTGGAATGTGTCCTGCTAGACCTGATGGAGCACAGTTAGAGATGAGAGGTAAGAATTCTCCCAACTTGCTTGGTCACCAACAAGCGGAAAAGCACTGCACAAATCCTGCTCTGCATTTGCCAAAAGAGGAGTTTTAATCTGAATCCAAAACCATGGGGAGCACCAGGCTAAAGCGTAAATGTGTAAAGCGAGGGGTGAGATCACCAGGTAGGAAGCACATGCTCCTGCTTCTGTTGGGGAGAGAGAGAAAGGTTGTATTCAGGTCCCTCACCATCCCAAACCATCTGCTACTGTGGATTTCAGCCCTGTCAGGTATCTCACTCCAGCCCAGAATTAAGCACTTTGACTCCCTGAGTAGTACAGCAGTGGCATCACACCACGACCACCAGCACATCTTTTGGCTGGCCCAGGCAGCTCCCTGCCCAGCAGAATTGCACTGTGACCCTTGTTTCAAGGAGCCCATGGTTTTCAGTGCTTTACGTTTTTTCCTGGGACAAAGGTATCTCTGGGTTCATTATGGGCATAGGGGAAGGTGGTATGAGACTATTTTACTTACCTATGCTTTCTGCCCCATCTCCCAGCCAGTTGTCACCACTGGTAGATGTGAAACAACTTTTGAAATCTTGTTTTTCCCTGTCAGAGCATCAGCTAAATTTGGATGAAGTTTAAGAAGTTAACAGGAGCACTGGTTTTAATTTTAGGGGAATAAAAACAACCTTCCTAAGCTTGAATTTGTTTTCCAACTTCCAAGACAGCAACCACATCCTCCCTGTTTTACTGCTTCTCCTTATCTGACAGACGAGGTCATGCCGCAGGGATAAAACAATATATATTCAATGCAGAGGTCTCACATGTTTATGGGGAACAGCTACATCCCTGGCCTACTCAATGTGATTTTGAAAACAACTTTTTATTTTAGAGTTTCTTTGATGGCTGGTATTGGGGTTGGGTCCCTTACTTCTTCAGAGAAAAGTGACCTTTAAGTCTCCGATTTTGAAAGCCGTTCCAAACCATGGAGCCCCAAGTGCCAAAACCTTTTCACATTCAAATCTCTTTCAAGCAGAACAGGGAGAGGAAGACCAGAGTTAGTGCACTCAAATGACCTCATTTGCCACATCAGAGCACAGAGCATTTATTCTATAAAGAGCATCAGTATGTGTGCAGTATCCAGGATGTCTTGTTAGCCAGTTTTTTCAATATTGCTAGTAATAAGCCAGCTTTTATATGGTATGGTTTGGCTGGGAACAAATGTATAAATTCTGCAATATGCAAAATTCTGAGGTTCTGATCAGCAAAGCCACATTAGCACATATCTAAGTTTAAGCACACAAATATGGAGAGCATCAAAACTTCCCACAAAAGATGTTTTCCAGTGGAAAATTAGTGGTCAGGACTTTCAGAGCGAGAGGTCACTGCATTTTTTTCTTTTTCAGAATTTATTTATTTGTGAAAGTATTGCTTTTTGAGAAAAATGCCAAGTATTCCTCCATAATTCAAATGCTTACTTTGAAAATAAAATGCTTAGATTCATCTTGCTTTCCACAGCAAATAGTGGGAGTTTCAGATGCCTTTATATTCCCATTTTCTTTTATGGGCTTGGCCAAGTTTTATCTCCCAGAACACAACTGTTTTTTCACATCATGAGAGAAGACTGTGGTGTATCATAGGAAAGAGGATCTCAGGGAGTGTGGTCAATTGAGGCAAATGTAAGGATAAGGCACTTAAATGGCAATTCCTGCAGGGCAGCACATTACCATTTCTAACTTAAAAAGAAAAGACAAAAAAAAAAAAGATAAAACCCCCCCCCAGCTTTCAGCAGCAGAAAAATTTGTCCTTTATTGAGAAAAGCTTAAATTTTTCTGTGGGAAATACTAATGAAAACAGCACTGCTTTCTTTTTTGTTAAAACACCCAAGGGGAAAAAGAAATCATTTCTGAAAAATTTCTGAAGAAGCAACTTCTGAAGAAAGTCAAATTGGGTCAAAGAAAAGGGGTTCTTTATGAGTAAGTCAAAATAATAAATTTTCAAATTACTGTCAAGCTTTGTCTCAAAAAGTCCCACTACCAGAAACACCTTGCAAGAAATAGGGCACTTTTCTAATCTTTGAATTGTACGAGTTCATTACGAAGAGCATCAGCCTAGTGGAGAAAGGTTTAACCATATGTGAGAGCAGCAATTCCTCATAAAATTTTGTGTAATGTGCTTTGGGACCATCAATGGTCATGTTTCTGAGACTACAGGACTAATAAATATAGACATGTTTGAGACTGCAGGTTGCAAACAATAGAGCACACTTTCAATATTGTGATAAAATAAATTTGAGTGTGATGGGGCTGTACTTTAGGAGCTGTTAAAGCAAGAGATGTCTCATACGTAGTTACATGCTTCTCAGCCCTGACCAGGGTGCTACAACAGAGATGGCATTATCTCCCAGGACTTGCATCCTACATGTCAGGCATTGGAAAGGCAGGATGTGACTTAGAAACCTGAAGGAGGGATTTGTTTGGAAATTTTCTAATTATTTAAGGCTTAACTCAGCCCTTACCCATGTGCATTACTCTGCTAAGCATTCACCAGCAGAGCCCGTTTCACTGCAGAGCTTTGTAAAGGTTTGACTCACCTCATGCTGCCTGAAACATATGACTAAGATTAGTTAATCATCTTTTGCCTGCAAGCTGTCCAAAGATTTCTGTGGGACCCTTTACTGTGTATTTCACCTGTGCTGGTGATCTCTGGTGATGGGAGACCTCAGGGTTCACCTGAGAACCAGAACATAAAAGCAGAACAACAGTGCCTTTATATTTCAAAGCTAGTGTTTGAAAACTAAAGGCTGTATCCAACCATAACTCACTGCTTTACTTGGTCAAGACAAGCCCTAGCACAAGGATTAGCTAAAGTATCATCATCTGCTTGTGTTTCAGGAGAGGGAAAGGAAAGAGATATGGATGGAGATGCTTTTCCTGGACAGCTGCGTTTATGGGTCTGCACTGGACAAAACACTGGCAGGATCAGCCCTGTTTCAGTAGCACACATTGCCCCATTGTCTCTGAAGAAGGGATGACGAACACTGCCCTCCAGGGACAGATGAAAGCCTGGTCACCCCTCACTCTTAATGTAGGGCTTCCACTGTGTTTGAGAATGTATGATGATTTATACCTGTTTCTACCAGCTCTGTGACTCAGGAGTTACCAAATGGGTACAATGGATAATTATGGCACCAAAGTACGGACTTGTACAGCCAGCAAGCTGGGTGCAGATTGTTCTAGGGGAAGAAACTACTGCTGGAAAAAGTTTTCCTCTAAAGCAGGAACATCTTACTCCCAGGACACTCTTCAAGGTGCTCAACAACACTCACTGACTTTCCTCACTGATGAGCATCCAGTGCATCTGATGTAAAGTCAAAAGCACATGATTTGATACTGCCCAAGTGGATAATGCAGCATTGTGCTTTATCGTTTTTCAAGTTTCAGACAGGGGGGAAAATACAACCTTTTCCAGTAACTATCAAAATATGGAGCCTGGTGCCCTCTAAGCAGACACACTGTACACCCAGGTCTTCTGCATGGAGCTTTACAGTGAGAGGTTGCATTTTTTAGAATAGCTATTTACCTGAAGCAATGCTATATTGTCCTCTCTTCTAGAAGTCTAGGACACTTTATCTAACCCAAACTCCCACTCCATGGGGACACAGGAGACAATGCTGCCCTTTACTGGTTACATTTTACTTTGCTGTCAGCTGTCTCTGAGTACGTGGTGTGTTAATCTCTGCACCTCTTTCTACTGCAACTATTGTGCTGGCACAAAACACTGGATTTAATCAGACAGTGAAACACAGATGTGTGTAACACAGGTGTGATGGGAACAGCAGACATAACCCTTCGGAGCACTGACTGCCTCATTCTGCCCTTGGAGACGTGGAAAAAAAAACCAAACCAGCAGAGTGCCAGGGCCAAAAGTACCCCCCACCTCATTCCCATGGTGTACAATGTACCTAACAACCAGATCTTTCAGAGCACAGCCATTAAAGTAAAAACCCTCATCAGCTTTGCTGGCACAGAACACAGTGTTTTCCAGGTATCGCTGATAGCCGGCTGACATTCTAGCTCTCTCTGCTTCTGAGAGGAAACACTGGACTCTTTTCTCTCTTAATTGGGTCTGCTGAAAGTTTATTTTGTTGTTGTTATCACTTTCTGCTAAGTGTTGAGCAAAAGGACCCAGAGCCAAACAGAGGGGTTCCTGGAGGGAAGTGAGGATGCCAAATACCTTCCTCCACTTCTGCTTTGGTGCAAACTGAGCAATGGGCAAGTGAAGCTGAGAGGGTGGAGGAGGAGAGATCACTAAACTCACTGGGAGCAGGCAGTTGTCTCCCAGGGTCGCAATGGCTCCATGGCCCCTTCTGCATCCATTTCATAGGGAGCACAGGGCTCATCTCCTCTTCCCCTGTTTCCAAATGATGGATGGGAGAGACAGCAACTTTAGGGATGGAGTCTCTCTCTGTTTCCCCCTCCTTGTCCATGAGTTCATTGCTGCAGAAGTGGCAGGTTCCCAGAGGAGCCATGGAAAGTGCAGGGGGAGAGGGAATGCTGGGGCAGGAATGGGTGGAAAAATGATCATCCTCTTGCAGGTTGACACCATCTACCTTCTATAGCTGGACAGTCTTCTCCCACACACCTTTGCTGCAGGCTAAAGTATTTAGGGATAAGTATTTTCAGGTGTGTATTCTCAGCACTATTTGAGTGACAACAAATCCTGCAAAACAGGAGCAAGTATTAAAAATCAGGTTCCTTTGCAAACCACCTGATTCAAGTGGCAGGCTGGATTATCCCCTAAAGCTTTTGGAGAAGCATTTTCTCTCCTTTTTTGACTGTATAGGGAGACCTATTTTCAATTTCCAAGGGGTCAAGTTGGATCCAGGCTTTGGATTCCAGTTCAGCTGAGCATCTTGGCATGTGCCACATTATAAGTATGTGATGAGATATTGCAAGGTTCATAGCACTAGATCATGCACCCAAAGGTGAGTGGATAGTTGTGGGTTTTGATAGATCAAGGCCCCAGCACTGGGAGCAGACAGCTACACCTCTGAGATGTTCTCAGAGAAAAAGCTTCCTCTCTCACTCTCTCTCAAGGAATGAGCTGTCAGAAGAAAAAGTGGCATTTTACTCAACTCCTTTATCAATCTGCTGTCTCAGCCTCATCTGGGACCATCCTCAAGGGTGTGTTGGCTCTCGCTGAGCATCACACAAACATCATGACTAATAAAGAAACCTGACACATTAACAGGGCTGGGAGGAATGAAAACAGAGAACAAATTATTAGCATTTGGCACATAAATATAATATCTGCGAAAAACAGTTTGCTTCCGCAGAGAGAAGATACACTTTTGCTTCTGGAATTAATTTCAATGTAAGATGTGTTCACTTCTTTATTTAGCACTACAAGAGTTAGCAATCTGATGATAAAGATCTCCAGTGTTATCCCGGGGTTTGATTTCCACAAGTTTCTTAAATGATATTTTTCTCAGAATCAGCATGATACAGTAAACAGCACTAAATGTTATCTTTTCAGTTTTGTTTAATTTAAAAAGGAGGATCTCCTAGGCCAAAGCTATTTACAGAGCTAGGAGATAAAAGGGAGCTTTAGGGATTGCTTTATTCTAGCAAGGACAAAACAAGGAGAGAGTCTGAATAGGATTGAGGAAAACAATTAAGACTGCAAAGAAATGCATCATCTCTGTATTCTGGAAGGTCCCAATTCAGCAAAGTACTGCAATATCTGCTGGATTTTTAGGAACAATTTCCATGTTTCAAGTCTGGCATAAACCTCATTGTCCTGATGAATGGATTTTCCATGGAGGTTGGATGTTCTTTGCTAAGATCCTTTAGTTCAGATTTTCATAGTGCTCGTTTCTGTGGTCCTAAAGAATAGCACACAAACATGCACACACAAAACCACAAGGAGTCACCAGGTTAAATTCTCAGGCCTGTTTTATATGGCAGATCAGCTCACCACCTTCTGGAGATGCCTTCCTCTCTCCATCCACTCCAAGGGGAGCTCAGGTTGGGTTTCTTTCTTCTTTTTAAGTAGCAAACAATGAAAACAAAACAGACCACCATGACCTGTTGGAAATCCTGCAATATCTCCTGTTCCCCCAGCTCCTAGGTGGGAGTTCCCATTAGGGCTGGATTAGGCTAAATCAGATTATGCACTGCAGACAATGGTGTCTGCAAGCTCTGGACAAAAGATGTCAGGGCAAATCTCTCCTCAAACCCACCAATATTGTCCTGCAGCAGGACTGTGAAACGATCCCCCTGAATCAATGCTCCTTTTGTGGGCAGGCGGTGGTGTAACAGATCAGATGCAGGCAGTATTTTGTGTTAATTGAAATACACATTTCCCCAATACACCTACATCTGTCACAGGGGAAAACAAATGGCAAGTGCCAGCTATGCCAACCAGCATCTTTCCCTGCATTCTTCTGATTTATTCCTTTATTTCATTTATTCTACCCTCTGTTGGCAGCCACAGAGCAATGCTGAAGTGCAAACACACATTTTTGTAAAAGTACTGAATTTGGCCAATGCCCACCAAGACTAACCAACTCTGGCCTGTCAAGTCTCATCAGGCTGACACTGCCAGAGCCAGGGAAGATTTAGGTTAGATATTAGGAAAAATATCTTTACTGAAAGAGTGGTTAGGCATTGGGATAGTCTGCCCAGGGAAATAATGGAAACACCATCCCTGAAAATGTTCAAAATATGTGTAGATGTGGCACTTGGGGCACATGATTTAGTGGTGCACTTGACATAGCTGGGTTAACACTTAGACTCAAAGATATTAAAAGTCTTTTCCAACCTTGACAATTCTATGGATTTATGATTGTAATGCCTGCAGCAGGAGCAGTGTAGAAAAAGCATTCAAGCCCCTTTCTGTGAAGGGCTCTGTGGGGTTTGGTGACGTGGCAGCAGTTTGAAACACCCATAACTGGAGAGACATTCCTTGTGCGTGTTCAAGTGTGAGTGTGCACTGTGTGCATTAAGTTGTCTTTCTGCAGCTCCTCAGATAATTGCAGAAAGTATGAAGTTTTGCAGGCCTTGCTGAATTAAAGCTTTTGATTCCCCCCCTCCCTTTACAGCATAGCTTTTGGTTTAGTAATTTATAGTTTCACGTTAAGATAATCATGAACTATCTGGGCTGGTTTTTATTACTAAAGCCATTTATATACATTTCTCCTCTTTAAATCTTCCTCCCCCTAACAAATGATGCTCCTGAGCAGGCATGGGCTACTAGATTAGGCAGTTGAGAACTGTGGACTCTAGCAGTGTCTTGAATAGAAAATCCCCCTTGATTTAAATGCTTACAGTTGCCTAGTCATAACTGTTAGCACAGGAGAAGTTACTTCACACTAACCCTCTCTTTAAAAGAAGATGCCCTTATTAAGGCATTTGGAAGTCAGTGCAGTCTTTTCTGTCCTCTCTCAGATTTTACACAGCTGAATCCTGACCTACATTACATCACCTAACCTTGAATTTGATGCAGACCAGGGTGAAAGTTGGCTTATTGCCTATCCTATAAACAAGGCAGGCCTGAGAGCATTTTGCCCCTTCAAACCGTGGCTGATGTCACGGTATTGTGTGTGTATTACTCATGTCAGAGACTTCTGCAAAGAAACTTGATGCCCAAGAAAACTACACAGCAAAATACAGCAGCCACTGAATCCATCATTTTGCTGGACAGTGCTAACATGAAGACACTATCGATACCACAATGAAATCAATAGTCAGTGGAAAATTTCTCCTCCCTCTTGGATTCTTGTATTAATTTATAAAAAGAATCAATAATCTTTAACAATAGTACAACTTCATATATTACAGTCCAAATGGAATTCATATACAATATATTTTTATTATCAGATGCCAAAATTTACTTCTCTCTGGAATAATGATGGGGTATGACTAACCCTTCAGTGGCAAAACTACTGTGAACAAAAATTCTGAAGTAACTTCACTAAGTTTTTTTCACTCTTTTTGAGATGGAAGGAGGTAAATACACCATAGAAGAGGTAAGGGCACTGTCCTGCAAAGCTCCTGTTTTCCTGGAGATGTTCACACTCAAAAGGCCACCAGAAGTGGCAGAGAAAGCATTTTTCACAATTTCTGCTCACATGTTTAGCTCAAGCTGACATAGCCAGAGACACTGGGACCTAGCAAAGTATGCAGGACAGGCTGGCTAAACCTGTTCTGCTCCCAGGGTTCAGTGACCATTCCAGCAATGTATGGCAAATCCTTTGGGTATCACCAGGAGGACACGGCAATGTCCACACTGAGGAATTCTCTAACCCATTGGCTTCTCTCTCTGGATATAGCTGGTGGCTTGCAGGAGCAGCATTGAAAACTCAACATGGAGAAACTTCTGATATCTCCCAGACAGTCAGAACAGCACTAGTGAAGAATTAGGTGAACATTAGATGCTAGGAAGAAATTCTTTATTCAAAGGATGGTGAGGCACTGGCACGGCTTCCCCAGAGAAGCTGTGGCCCCATCCCTGGAAGTGTTCAAGTCCAGGTTGGATAGGGCTCTGAGCAACCTGGTCTAGTGGAAGGTGACCCTGTCCATGGCAGGCAGTTGGAATTGGATGGTCTTTAAGATCCCTCCCAACCCAACCCATTCTATGATCCTACGATTCTAAGAAGAATATGGATTAAAACCAAAACGCAGTAAACAAAAACCATTTATGTTCCAAACTAACAAAGTTAATTTCTGTTTACTTTTCTGAGGAAGGTTGTCCCAGTAATCTCAGCTGTACTTTTCTCAGCTGTACCTCAGACCTTGCAGGCTGTGGCACTGGGGGCTGTGCCCTACAACTAGGGTAGTGTGGGGCAGAGGCAAAGGGACCTCATCTGAAGAACAAAATGAGGGCTGCTGCCAGCCCAGTGTCTCTTCTCTCCAGACTGGTGTTGAATTGCCTGAGTTTCTCTAAACAGCCTCATCACCTACTGTCCCTGACCCAGGAGGTCCTCCCAGTTTGGACATTCCCACCACAGGAATACGCTGTACATTAGTGCAAAATACTGCACTTTGGCAAACAGAACCCCGCATTTTTTTCATCATTATTCACTCTGAAAAATGTGTTTTGGCAAAGACATCTTCTTTATTTCTGTGAAATCCAACTGAAGAAACAGAAGATAAATGAGTATGTCTAACACTGCGGGACAGTTTAGAAATAAGGTCCAGTCTACCCTCTGATGCAAGAGTGCACCATTTTTAGACCTTGGCTAGAGATGCTATATTGTCAAATATGCATAAACAGAGGTCAGTAGAGTTCAGTCTGATTTTTTTTCCCTCTTCTCTAGCCACTATTTAGATTGGTGCTTAAAAATTTTACTGCTTTATGCTTAAATTATATTTACATTTGAGCATAGAATTTCAGCATGGGCAGGGGAGGAGAGTGTTTTCTTCATTGCCAGCCATTGATGGTTTTTCAAAATGCTTATTTCTCAGAAAATCACCACAAAGTTTCCATTGTGATCAAGGGACACTTATCTTAAACCACTTTGAAATTGACTTGACTGCACAGTGGGTCATTCTGACCACATCAGAATATTTAGCCAGGAATAATGAGGGGGAGGATTATGACTCTGCTACTCCTGACATGCTGTCCCTGAGACCTGTGACTGTATAATCTGTCCTTCAGAGTATTTATGATCCTGAAAATAAAGGCAGTTTAAGATGTGTTCTAAGCAATTTGTAGAAATCTACTAAAAGGATAATCTTTTAACAGATCTGCTACAGTAATTCCTATTTATTTTATCTTCCATTTTATTATTTTCAGAATTGTGAATGTTGATGTTGAGACAGAAACGGGACTTTATTGGGGATGCCAGTGGTTCAAAGATGAAAAGGCCTCAAGAGGTTTTTTGTTATCAAATTCCACTTACCCTCCCTGTTGTAACTTTCATCACAGCTAAAGGGATGGTGCCAGAATCTGACTTCACTTCGGAAAGTGCCAGGAGACACCACTGGGGTTGCAACAGAAGAAAGAAAGTGGGAAGGAGACAAACTTCAATGCTGACTGTGGTCCAGGAGAAGGGGAAATGGCTGAGGGAGAAAGAAAATGGCTTAGTGTTGCTTCTCAAACCTTCCCTGAAGTTGCTAGGCACGTGGGGGAGATGAGGGCAGCACCGCACTTTTCAACAAGTGCTTTTCAGACAGTTTTCCTGCCAAATGGGGAAAAAGGAAGAGTTCCCACCAAATGCCTTCAAAGTCTGCTTTCTCTTTCCTGACAGTTCCCTCTTTTTCTCTAAAAGCAGCATGCTGCTTCCCTGAGCATCTCAGAGGAGGACAAACCTGATTTTTCTTTGCTTCAGTTTCAGCCCAGTGTCTCTCCACTGCTTATATGTTTCTGTTTGAGGAACAAGCTTTTGGGGTCAAGAACCCCTCTGCCATGTGTTTGACAAGGGAGTAGAGCAATGAGAACCCACAAATCTATATTTGCATGTAACCACAATAATGATGCCAATAATAATAATAGCTGCATGACCAGTTTATAAGCAAACATCTTCAGAACTGACAAGAAAATTCTGTTGCCTCCAGTCTTGGGTACCAATAGACCTTTCAGAGGGTCTGGCTTCCCAAGTGTAGATGCTCATCAGTGTCTTAAATTCAGACTCTTCTTGCTCTTCACTTAGGTTTTGACCAAGATGGAACATCTCAGATTATTAATAATTTTATAATATTGTGTTTGTTCCTCAGTTTTCCCTGATTGTGCAATGGAATAAGCCTGCTTACTCCACTGTGATTTCTTAAAGTACTTTTAGTGATTCCAGCAAAGGCCATTTGTGAGCAAAACTTTATTAACATTGTGAAATGATTAATAATCACCATGTGCCAGCTGTTACCACATAAATTTGTGTCCTTGGGCCCCTTTATGCTTTACAGGTCTGTCAAGCTAAAGGTGAAGTGAATTCAGAGATCAATAGTTATTCAATAACCCATAGCTGAAGGCTCTTATTTGGTAAAAAGAGAGAGAGTTTAGACTAATCCACCCTCAGAAGATTCTGGCAATTGTGAATAACAATGTCCACATATGGAGTTACTCAGGGACAGTTATTTCAGGAACAATTACTGCTTCAGGGTTATTCTGGAACAGCTTCTTGTCTGCAGCAGGGGGAAGCCCCTGAATAATGTAAGACACCACAGCACAGAGTATCCAGAAAATAGCTATCTTGCAGGCACCCAGACCGTGGTGAACACTGTGCTCCACTTCATTGAAAATAAAGCTGTTCTTCTTTTCTATTGAAAAATCATGGGCAATTTTGCAAGAGATTTTCTGCTTCAACTTTGGGTTGCATAAGAATGGAGATAGAACAAATGCACAGCTCACCTGGTGTCCTTCTTCAGAGGTGGTCAGGAGATGATACCAAGAGAAGGAGCTTCAGGCAGATGAGCATGACACTTTCTGCTGTACTTGTCTGAGGCTCCTGCTGGCTCAGGGATCTCCTGCTCTACTGAAGACAATATTTTGCATCTTTATTAACTCTTGAAAGAATGATCCTTTGGAGCTCTGTCTAAACACTTTTGGGTAAGCCTATACTTTTGACACAGTATCTCATGGTGGTGAGAACCATGTTTGTGTCATCACTTCAGTTGATGTCCACCGGTTCATAGGTGGTGGACACTGAGTAAAAATGCTCAATTATCTCCTCAAACCATTCAGGTAGACAAGATCTTTCTAATTATGTTAGAATTATGCCCTAAAGCTGATCACAGGCCCTAGAGGAAAACCTCAACGTTACATCCACGTCTTCAAGCTTCAGCACTCAGCTGGAAATGGAATCAGTCGTCTCTGCCTCAGGCTTACTTGTAATGACTGGGAATCCCTTCCTGCACTTTAAAGCAAGCTCTTACCTACTAACAGCACTTTTCCCACTAAGTGCATGGAATTAGCCATACAATTTGTCAAGGAACATAAATAATAGTAAGATGTATTTGGTGCCTAATACGGGGTTATATTCCATGCTTTCCTCTTGCGCCCTGCTGCAAAATTCACCTGCCACTTTGTATTTCAGAACCTGACAGAGTTGGCTGGTTTAAGGCAGTACCCAGAGAGACAAACATCTTTTGTTTGGTGCTTATCTGCTTCTCTTGCCCTCTCTCCTCCCCTCTCTCCTGCTTGAGATAAGTTCACAGCTAATCATGAGAGATGTCAGATAAACTTACTGTGAATTGAAATCCTGCGATGCTGAAAGGAGCACTGTTGTTCCTTTCTCAAGCAGGTATTGTATTTATACAGTCAAGCGAACAGCCGATGCAAAAAAGATAATTCCCTCAAAACTTGGCCAGCAAACTCTCCAGAGAAAGATAAATGATATTTAATTTTTTTTTTCTCTTGATGTAGAGCCAACAACATGCCCCTGGTGCAAAGCAGCTATTATAATCTACTTCCCTGCCCTTGCAAATGCTTCGGATTTTGCTCTGAAGCATCCAGGCATCCCCAGTGCCCCAGGTGGGTACCATACAGCCTCTGAGAGCAGCCTGAGGGATGGCGATGCCATCCTGGCAGACCTGGACTCTCCACTACGGGCTGCTCTCAAAGTCACCCAGTGGCATCAGCTGCTCATACAACACTTATCTTAAATAAATAGGAGTCCAACTTCAACTGCATTGTAGTAACCCACTTTTACACCACTCTGGGAATGAAATCTATCCCTGTCTTTTGTATGACGACTAGACTTCTAGGGGCACAAAATGGTTAAAGGGATGTTGCTAATGTTTCACTCATTGATGCCTCTATAAACAGTCCCCCTCCACTGAAATGGATGAGTTTGGTACAACAAAGATCTCTAGTTAATTAGTAATGCGTGTGTTTTTCTCCCACCTGTTTGTTCACTTTGCCTGAACAGTGAGGAATTATTTAAATCTATGACAACAAGATGAAAGACAACTCTGCTTCCGTGGGAACCCATGGGCATTCCAGCTGTGATTTTGGGTTTGTAATGAATAGTGACAGGGTGTTATTACACCTAAGTCCTCCCTGTACCAGCCACTGCACAGAGGAGCACAGCACAAGGGCCGTGACTCAGACCTGCAAGGTCAATGAGCAGAACTGCGTGGGAAAATCAGAAATGCTGGGGGAAAGGTAAAGCTGAAATCAGATTTGCTGGCATTTCTTCAGCATTGCTGCACTAAATTGTACCAGTGCAGTTCCCAGCTCCATGGCTTTGCATGTTGCCTGGTCATTTCTTCATGGCCCTGTCTGCCTTTCATCAGCCACTTCACAATGCCAAATCCCTGTAAGCCTTGCTAAAGTCAAAGCAGGTTCTTCCAGCATAAAATTATGCCAAGTCTTTACTCAGCTACAGATAAGAATTCAAACCCTTATTGATTTTAAACTGAGCTTATCTCAGTACTTCTCCAAGTGCTTGGAAAAAGCTTCAGGCTGTTCTTCTCTGAGAGTAGATGGAGATACCACTCAGCCAAATACCATCCCCAGCCTGTATTACAAAGCTTCCCTGAGATCAAAGCAAACAACAGGACTGAAAATATAAATATGGTCATATTAAGCAATGTGAGGAAAGACTGCTGAGATCAAATCTAGTCCTGCAGTGAGCATGAAACCCTCCCTGTTAAGGGGCCATGGAATCTCACACAGGTACTCTGCTTGCTGCTGACTGCTGCTCCATGTCTCCAACACGGCTGGAGCTGAAGCCACTCTGGAAGCAAAGGCTACATGGGCCAAGCACAGCATCTTCCTTTGGAGCTGCTGTGTGATGCTCTGTAAGCAATTTCAACTTGTACCAGCTGCCTGTAATAACCACTGCCTAGGTGCATCCTGGAGTTACTATGCTACATCTCTTTATTCAGGATGCTGTCTCACAGCCAAGCAAGAGAGCAAGGTAGAAAACCGGTATCTAATTTTGACCCAGCTGGACATCCCCTCTTGATGCACACACCTACTATTCCCAACTAACGCAGTGTTATGGGGTGAGGCTCCTGGGAAAAAAATACTCGGATTGAGTTGGAATATGGCCAGTCAGTAATGATGTGAAAATTATCTTTAGCAGTCAGCTCCTGAGAGGTGCTCTGCATGGAGGCTCTCAGCAACCCCAGGGGAGCAGATCCCCTCCTTGGCCAGGGGTGCAACCCCACCAGACTGATGCTAGACCCAATTTGCCCCAAGATTTCAATGCCAACATGTTTCCCACCAAGCATTACACATTAAAGGCTCATCCCTTCTCTTTCTGACCACACTCGAGACATGGAGCTAACAGACAGAGAAGGATCCTATTTATAACACATTGTATCATATAGTTAATTTTAAAATGCCATTTGTCAGCAAAAGCAGTAATTATTTCAAGATGCTCACAGAGGGCTCCTGAGCAAATAAGCCTGAAAATTACAGGCCTATAAACCTCACTTTGACTCAAGCAACTTGACAATGTTCGCTGCAGAACTCTTTGGGGATGGTTATTTAAACACAGCGAGCAGTTCATTATCATTTGTGTTTTCCTGCTAAGCTTTCACTCTTTTGTTAAACCCACTTCAGTCCCGGATTGAGACATTCGCAAACCTGCCAGGTCACTCCTGCTTATCTTTCCCATGACACCCCTCTGTCTCCCAAGGAGGCGAGGGCCATGTCAGTGCATTTCCACATAAAGCAATTCTTCTGGCTGAGCGGAGGCATTTCCCCCGCGCCTCCTTTCAGAGATGGTCGCCCGGTTTCAGCGCAGACAGTATGACAGATGCGGGGTGCCTTTCCCAAGCAGAAAAGAGAAGGAGGCTGTGGGATGAATGTTAAATGTACCATGTGCCCAACATAAAAACAGACCAAACATGCTTACGAGATTTATACTAACGCTTACTTTCTCCTCTGGTCAAAGGTTCAGGCACTTATAATAGTTTCCCAAGGCACGTTGACTGTGACAGATTTTAAAGAAGAGACTCCTGAAGGAGTTCAAGGCATAAATTGAATTACAGTATGCTTGGCCTGTGGTTGCTAGGGAGATCCCAGATCCGAGGAGAAAGTTCCTGGTGATTTTTCACTGTTGTTTGAAGGCTGTGAAATTAAGGCTTTGTGCAGTGCTCACCAAGACAAGGCTGTGGTTGGCGTTCACCATTGACATCAAGCCGGATTGGCCTGGAGGGGGCAAATTTTTATGAAACAGATATGACAAAGCAGCATTTTGATCAAGTCATCGCTCTCTTTTGAAAGGGCTACTTTCACTTTTATTCACACAGAGTGATGGACGTTCCTATTTAAACACTTTCAGCTGCAGAGGCCGGAACCTCAGACCGGGAGCCCAGGCTGTCCTGAGTGCTGGGAAGAGTAGGGAGAGGGATCAGGGCTTCACAGCTAATCCTTTTACCTCTGGCATGGGTGGAAGCAAATTCCCAGCATTGAATACACCAAACTTTAAGATAATTCATGTCTGGGGCTGTGTTTTTCAGCCAGAGTCTAATTTTAACTCATTGCAGGGGCTTGGGCTTTTGCAGGATTCAGGAGGAATGAATTTCAGCAATTCAGGGTTATGCAAGCAGAGGGGAGCTCTGAAAGCAGACAAGGATTTTTTTTCCAAGGTAGCTGGTGGCCAAGTAGTTTATGCAGAGCCACCTGCAACCCCATGAACACTTTCTTCTACTTTCACCCAGCCACATGTGACCATCACCTGGACTTAGACAAACTTTCCATGGGCTGTGCTGCCAACAACATTATCAAAGGCTGGATTTGGCAGGAGGCAAGCTAGACAATGGCCAAACATGAGCCATGGCAGCCTGATCTCCACTGTTCCCCCCCAGGAACATGATGCTGAAATGGTCCCAAGTTGTTAGGAAGTATTGGGTCACTACTGTACCTCCTCCCAACAGTGGGGCAGTTACTATTTCCATCCCAGAACTGCAGAAATGTGTCTCCATGTTATAGAAAAAACAGGGATTAAACAAATAAAACTTTATGAAGGGAACAGTGTAGTCACCTAGGGCTCCAGAGAGCTGGTCTTATGTCCTGGTTTCCTACATGAACTCATATTGATGGAGGGCTATACACACAGTGCTAAATAACACAGTGCTGTGGGACAAACTCAGGTCCTGCACCCTGGGCAACTGAACAGCCTCTTAGCTTCATGGTTAGCAGGCTCCCCAGCTCAGTGTGGGCCAAGCCCAACCTTGCTTCTGAGGACACTTTCCTCCCTGGACCACGCTGGGAAGTCAGCACCGTATGGGTGTGCGACAGCACCAGGGTTGGACTCTGCATCCTGGCACAGTTCTCCAAGCATGCTTTGTATTTGCAGATATACCCTGTCACACTCCAGGGCCTGGACCTCTCTATCTCAGTAATACACTCCAAATAACATAACTGTTGTGGCCTTAGCTCAGCCCTCATATCGATTTGGACACTGTGGGCTAGAAACACACAGAAAGGAGCTGTATGATATGGGACCATGTGGAGTTCAGAGCAGAGACAAGGCAAAAACTTATGTTATCCACACCTCTTTTTTTTTTTTTTTTTTTTTTTTTTTTGGCAATATAAGCAAAGCCTCACTCTGAAAATAAGGTGTCTAGAGTAGCTGTGAGCGTGGTGCCTTCTATTTGATTCCTGGCCATAGGAGTGTTTCAAGCAGACCTGGGCTGGGTGTGCTTGGCACACGTGTGCTCTGTGTGCTCTGGGGAGCACGTCTTGGACATCTTCTATGCCACCCATAGGTGGTAGAGGTGGATTCTCTTTCTACCATCATTCTATCTTTCAAAAGAGGAACAGGCTTTAAAATAATCTGGGACAGGAAATTTTGTTTGGGTTTAGATCCTCATGGCACATTAATGCAAAGCAAAAGACACTGAGCTTTTCTCAAGTAAGTACTTTCCACTTTTTTCCATACTTCTGTATGGAATTGTTCACAGCAGCTTTGAGAGCAGGAACAATGGATGGTTATGCTTGCAAAGCAGGTGCTGAAGACAAGTCAAAGCTAAACAGCAAGTGAAGGGCCGAAATCCTAGAGCTACTCCCATCAAGGCCAGACCAGGTCCAATATCCTGTGCTCAGCAGGACATCCTGAAGATTTCTCAGTTGTATATGCAAAGCTGAATGTTGTCAAATCAGGGCTGCCAAGACCGTCTCTTGTGACCTTCTCATAAGAAGGTGAGAAAGAGAAAAGGATAAAAGTGGAATAGGAAACTTGCAGAGCTCCTGCTCTCATGGGAGGGATGTAGTTTGGGAGGAGTGACTGTCCCACAGACATCAGACTTGCCCCTTCCCTTCTCTTCCCAGCCAGCTTTGTGTCTCTTCACAGCCCTGCACTGTTCCTGGTGCCAAGAGTCCCTTTCTCAGTTATGGAACACCAAGAGCCTTTTTCTTGGAGAGGAGTTGCTTTATATGGGAAAGAGTGCCTCCTTAGGGTAAGGTGACCCCTAACCAGAACCATACCTGGAGTGACCTGGTAAGGCAGTTCCCAGGACTATGAGTCCATGAGTATCAGACCATTTATGATATCAGACGACTTTGGCCAGCTGGAACTTAAACAGCACCAGTCATACAGGAGGTAACATCTACAAACACTGGGAAGAGAGCTAGGATAAAAACAAAACATCAGGATTAAAGTAATGGAGGAATAATTTTAATAACTCCTGTCTGGAAAATTTATTTGCTCCAATTTCCCCTAAATCATTTTGTCTCCATCCTCTCTCCCCATCCCAGAGGGAGTGATACTGCCCCTTAGCTAACAACCCATTTGGCATGTTGTTTGGTATGTGAAGCCCAGCTGGATGTGTCTTCATTTTATAAAACAGTAGGAGAACTTTGCAAACACAAAAACCCTACCAGAACGAACCCCTTTACTTCTTGGGTTTGCCTGTTGTGCACAAAAATGTCATCTCTGTTTGCTGAGAGGAGCCAGGGGAGTAAAATACAGATGGGGAGATCTTGCTTTCACCCCAGATCTGTTTGCTCCAAAACATTATGCAATGCAGATTAACGTTTTAGCAAAAGACAGATCAGATGAGATCCTGAGATTATGCCTTCTCAAAACAAACAAACAAACAAACACCAAAGAAGGAATCTTGTGTGAGATAAAGAAAACCCCAGGAAACAAAAGAGTCCACATTTTCAGACCTTGAACCTGAGGCAAAAGGAAGGAAGCTTAGGGGAAATGAAAGCAGCAGACAGAGAGCTTTCTCAGCGTCAAATCACAGTCTTGGTGGCACGCAGAGAAGCTGCTTCACATACACACTGGGGGAAAGACAGAGTTGGGGTTTCACTGAAGTCCTGGTTTGCCAGCACCATATTCCTTGGTGCATTCATTAGTAATGCCAACAGGATTCAACAGACATGACAAAGTAGGCATTGCTCTTGACCATAAGTCCAGACTCTCCTGCAGAGCTCAACACTTGGAACCTGCTGAGGCAAGAACAGGTAAATCTCTTCAAATGTTGCTTTTAAAAAAAAAAAACTTCAGTAGGTCTACCAGGGTATTATCCATTTCTGCCTTTCAAGATCCTTCATACGTAGTGATTCCTTACCAGGATACAATGATCTTGGTAATGTGAATTTCACCAGCAAATCCATTATCACCCTTAGATTTTTCATCTTTCCATGGCTGTATACCTGCCTCAGGCTGCAATGTCTCTGTCAGCAACAAATTGTGTCAAACTGTCCTTACCTCCCTCTGACTTTGCTCCTGAGCCAAATCTCCCCAGCATTGGTTTTGTTAGCTCCAGATTTCAAAAGCAAGTGTACCTTACCCTTGTAAGTGTTTAAATCTTTCCTGTGGAAGCATTTGTTGTGTTTGGAGGTGAAGAATAGTCATATAAAAAATTCATTTCGTTCTATACAACAGTGTTTTGCTAGGAAAAAAATTATACATGCACACACATTTATGTTGTCTGTGTGTATGTTCAAAGCTTTTAAATCTTGACAATGTTTAACTTCTTTTTTTTTTTTTTTTTAATCAGCACCCCAGAAAAAGGAAAGTCCTTCCCCAGCATAACATCTCTACTGGTGAGCAGTTCCCATCCACAGCACATTGCTCACCTCCCAGCAGAGGAAGCTGACTCAGGCAGAGGACAAAGCAAAGGACCAAAGGCAGGAGCTGCAATGCACAGCTGACACCACCTTGGCTCCTCAATGCCCAAGCCTTGCTCACGGTCTGGGCAAGGCTTGCCCATGAGTGTCACACACTGGTCCAGACATGGTGACCTCCACTGGTGGCTGCTCCTGCCTGTCAACTGCTTAGAAAGGAGATGTTGCCCAACTCACTGCTACAAACCTCAAACAGATCCCTGTTTTTGGCCTCCCCGTTACACAGGTGGAGAGGGATCCCATTACACACCTCTGGGAACAGCTTGTGCCTGAGCTTCTCAGTGGTGCAATACCTTTATCTCTCTTCTATTAATTTCTAATCTACAATTTCCCCCCTACCCCTCCCCACTGTAACTCTGGATAAGGAAACAGCTGCAAATAAAGAAGAGATTTGCTCTTGTCTCTTAAAAGACATCTCGTCATTCAGTTTCTCTTTTGGTTGTTAGTGCTGTCATTAAATGAGACAGATGCCACCTATGTTTTCTGATCCAAAGCATGCTGGGGACAATGAAACCACTTCCATTCATTCCCACATACAGTGGACAAGTGTCAATACCTACAACTTCATCTCCTTGCGCACTTGCTAATTTACATAATTTATTTTTCCAAATCACTGAGTTTAGTTCATGTAAAAAAAAAAAAAAAAAAAGTGAACAATATACAATCCATCAGGGTTTCTATATTTTCCCTTTGGGCATCTTTATGTAGAATTTAAAAGCCATTATGAAGTAATGCTTTCATTTTATTTTATGTTTTAAAATAACTAAGTCTAATAAAATTGATTTCCAATGCCATTCAGTTTTAAATGTAATAAATCAAGCTATAGAGATACTGTGTGTGCATTTCTGTATATGCCAAATGCAACTAAAATTAAGACATTGATGTTTTACACTATTATAAAATGTGGTTTTGTATTTTTTTTTAATGCCAGCTTGATTAATTGGTCCCTTAACTGAACATTCAGGCTGCTACTGTGACAAAATGTTTTGTGGGTTGACTGGGTGATGGATTATTATAAAAAGCTGAGTAATTAACTCTATTGGGAGTCTTATATCAGGCATTGGGGTTCAGACCAAGCCATTGCTGTTAGAAATAAACCAAATGCCAGGTGGTAAATTCATACCTGGTGTAATCCACTGCACAGCCTGCTGGAGTTGCTGCAGGAAGGGGTTTTACTCATGCCTTATGTTTTCACTTGCACAGTGCAAAGGTTAAGGCTGTCAGGCCAGGCTGTTTGAAAGCTTAACGAGTAAGTATTATCACTGTTTGCAGAGTCATTCTTCAAATGTTTTCAGCATAAAACAGTTTATTAAATGTCTGGCAGACTTTCACTGGGAAATGCCAAGATGTGATTTCTCCCCTTCCTCACTGTTATTTTAATACTTAGCACCTCTGCAAGGAAAGGGAGAGAAAGAGAAGAAAATCCCCAAAATAAATAAAGCCTGATACTCAAAATGCAGCTACTAGAATGTCAGGAGGGATATAGGTCCCATCATAGAGATTTCCACTGGGAAAAGCTGTGTGGACCAGGAGTCCCAAGTCAGTGCCACCAGTTTGACAAAGAGTCACACAGATTTCATGCCAGGCATCCTCCCTCTGGGCTCTTTCAGGTAACGACCATGAGCTCTCCAATGGGCCATTCTGCTTCCCATTATATTTCTTGGCATTTCCCTGACTTATTTCCAACTTAAGGACAACTCTGGCCTATGTGATGCATTGCCTGACCCACCACCTTGAGCTGAGGACACCATTGGAGCCAGCCTTGCCCCCACCATGTGCTTTCTGTGCATGGCATTGCCAAAAAGCCTTTTACAATGATTTCTAAGACTGAGATATCAGCAACCTGAATACTAGTTGATTCTGGCTCATCATTGGATAAAGAAAACATTTCTTGTTTCCCAGCAACATGTGATGATTTAAACTTCTAAGAACTCATGGAGGAGAAAGGAGATGCCTCCATATCTCTAAATAATTCCTAGGACAAAAGTGAGTCCAAAACTAAGAACACCATAATGGAGAAAAGTGGAAAGAAATGAAAGACACCCTGGAGAAGAGTGAAATCTATTTTACAGATGTTGTTTTATTGTGTTGGAGAAATATATCTCAAAAAAAAAAAAAAAGCATAGCACAGGGAGATTAAAAGTTTATGACTGCAACAGTGTAAAGAACATGGGCCAAAAACTACTCCTGAGTTAAGGCATTGCTCTCAGCCTTGGGGAAAAACAAGGGGAGAAAAAGAAAGTGGGAAAATTCTGGATACCTTCTTCATGCTGCAGAGTGGGACAACCTGCCCATGATCTCCTGCGTGGAGGAGAGGGGTGTTAGTGAGCAAATCCTGCTGTGCTGGGACAGCAGTGATGCTGGGGCCAGCAAGCAGCAATGGGCAGCCAGGCAGAGCAAAGCAGGCAGCACATACAGCACCCTCAGCTGAGGGTGTAACACCACCAAGAAAAATGACATGGGGCAGGGACTGGCTCTCTGTATCTGCAGCTCCAAGGCTGTGTCCATGTCCTTCCTCTGGCGCCTCTGGTTCTCAGGATGAAAATCTTTACACAAAGATGCAAACCTCCTCAAAAAGAAGAGGTCTCCTCCTAGCTTAGAGGTGCAGAATGGCCTCAATTTCAGTTTTTTTTTTTCATTTGTAATGTCTTTGGTTTCATGAAGACATAGTATCCCAGACTGAAGCACAGCTCACCAGAGGACAGCTCACATCCAGCACGTTGCTGCTCGCTGCAAACTGGCGCTGAGTGTTTGTGAAGTAGTGGTTTTCTACTAATACAGATATTTTCTGCAAAGCTCCAGGATTTTGATCAGAACTTTACCATTCAGACAACAGGCTAACATATATCCTTCCTCCTTTAATGAGAACTATGAGATAACAGGATTTTTCAGTATATTCATCCTCCAATGACTTCATCATGACCCATCAGCAACCACGGCTAAGTGAGAGTCACAAGGAGTCAAAGATTTTTTTCTTCTTAAAAAAAAATACATAAATAAAACCCTTAGAAAATTAGGGAAGAAGATTCCACTTCTCTGTGGAGTACAGCGTGGCAGGGAGAGCCACACTTTGAAGTGAGCTCTGTTTAAAGACAGCTAACTCTATAGATTAAGACCCAAATCAAAAAACTTTACACAACAGCTTGCTGCAGGAGATAAATAAAAAAGTACAAGTGAAATGTTGGATGCTACAAGGGGAAGGGGTCATTGCTATGCTTATTGAGAACACAGAGTTGGAACCTTTATAGTAACTTTGTTGGATCCATCTGAGACAGATTAAAGAAAGCAATGCTTTCTCATCCAAAAGTCTGTGCTTATTAAGGGAGACATGCTTCATCTTTTCTCAGAAGCATACATCATTAGGGAAACATCATCTTCCTCTGTTAGAATAAATTATTGTGCAGTAAACATATGCTAGTGCTAATTGTACTGGAAAAGGGGAAAGCATCTACTGCTTTTCATGGTTGTCAAGTTAAAAGGGATAAGAAAAATGAACCAGCTTTGTAGCCACTCTTTCAGTTACTCCTGAAAGCATAGATATCCATATTGTGTTCACAAAATGAAAGAGAAACTTAATTTAGTGGGATTATTTAATAATTCTGCCAATGCCTGAGCAGGAAGAAACAATGAAGAAGGTAGGATATTTGATTACTTGTCTAGCCTGCACCATGCTGGCTAGAATAATTTTACCAGGTCCAGTCCCTGGGATCATAACCTATTGACATACACTGATGTAAGTTAAAAATAAGTCTGAGAAGTGCACGGACTTCCTCTTAATGTGAGGATGTGCTGTTCCTGGAAGTGTTCAAGGACAAGTTGGATGGGGCTCTGAGAAATCTCATCTAGAGGGTGGCATCCCTGCCCATGGCAGAAGATGTGGAATTAGATGGTCTTTAAAGTCTCTTCCAACCCAAACCATGCTGTGATTCTGTGGCATCTACAGGGATGAGAGAGATCAAAGAGTATTCTGAGTCACCTTTTGGAATGCTGGGAATCAAGAAAAAATCAGGGGTTTGCCACTTCAGGACAGCACATAGCAACTTCCTTTCCTTTCAGTGGATCCTATGGATGCACTTTCCATTGAACAGATTTTTCAATAAAATTTTCCTCAAATTGCAGAAAACAGGATAATAATGGGCTCTCCATTTCCTTTCTCTGAGGCTGAAAATTTTGAGGAAGACAAGATAGCTAGGAAGGTTTATTTCAAAAATTAGGGTAGAATGTTCACTTCAGCTGAAAGACTCAAAACCCATAAGTGTTGCAAATGTTGCCTTTTGGAAGGGTATCTAAATCCCAAGGAGTTATGCACAGACTGCTTGGGATAACCTGGATTTACTTGGCTGTCAGTCTTGTTATCTAAGCAGCATCCAGCCATCAGTTAGTAACAACTCAGGCAGACCAAGGCACATGAAATTTTATTGATGTACCTCACATTTTGCCTTCAAAATATGCAAATACAAAATAAGTATTCATATGTATACATACAAATTACTGTGGGTAACAAGCACAGATGTTTGACTTACAAATTCATTGATGTTATTATCTCATGTCAAATGAGCATAATTCAGAACAGGAACAGAGTCTAACCCCCATCCCAAATATGAGAGTTTACACTTGGAGTCACTCTTGTGAAACCAAGGGCTTTTCTCTTATTTACACCCCTGCAGTCATGATGAGAATCCGACCCACCCATATCATGGAGGAGTGAAAAATGAGATGCAAATCTCAGCTCATTTCACTGTTTCATGGATGCAAATGCCACATACTATGTTATGTGAAGTGAAAGTACTCAGGCATCATCCTGCCTTATCAGAGCTCCCTACAAACACTGGATTTATGAGCTGCACATTAAGTCCCATGATTTATGATGCTTTCTCTGCTCAGGTTTGCTGCCTTCCCCCAGGGATCCTATCTTTGTCCGTAGGCACTTTCTAAGATTTCTGTGCACTGCCTAAACAAAATGCCCTTTCATGAGGCCAAATACATCACATCAGGAAAGCAACTGTATTTCTTTTATAACAGTTTAAGCTCCATCAGCTCAGTAGCTGGCTTCTGGAAAATAGTTCGCCCTGTGTAAACCGGAGTGATAAATTAATACAGAAATGTTCTTTTAATTTAGGACTGCCTGTGTTCCTGTCACTGGCCATAGGGCACCCTGGCAGGAGTACAAGACCCCTCTGTTTGTGTCACCACCTTTAATGCAAAGCAGGTAAACTCTGGTGCAGGCTCTTTTCAGCAATGTAGCAGCTTTTTCCTTTTATTTCACTTCTGAAGTGGCATTTTGATGCACTCAATATGTGTTCAGTGCAGGTCCAGCAGAAAATAAAGTCAAGGAAATACCAACTCCCACAGTTTCTTCTGTTTTCATGCAATAGAACACTCTAAATGGACCAAGGAATTAATCAGCATCTGCAGAACTGCATCTCACTTGCGTTTCCTTGGACAGAAATTATACAACTGGCAGAGAAAGGAACCTCTACTGTATTTTCACCCACCACTATATGTAAGCAGGATTTTATTGGCATGTCTGCTGTAGCTCAGGTTCTGTTGCAACAAGGCATCTGGAAAGTCAGCATTTTAATGTTAATAGCTACTGCTATTGCTTTGAAACAGTATCTGCCTTACACGGGATGTCCTTGCCATATCCAAAGATGGAGGAAACTCAGAAAAAATAAATGTGCAGCAGAAAAAAAAAAGATAAGGATAAAGACAGTTTTTCTATCTCTGAGCACTGACACACCTTTTTGGTTGAAAGGGAGGAATATAAATAAAATTATTTTAAAAAATAATCATCTCTCTGGGCACTAGTCCAGTTTTCCAGTCCCTCATATTTATAGCTTGGCTTACAGGCTATTTGTGCCTTTTTCATTACAGATGCCCCAGCTTCTGGGGGCCAAAACCTTGACTAATAAAAATAACAATGATGATAAGAAGTTAATGGTGTGCTCCTTTTATTTGTGGAATTGTATCCGTATTCCCCACCACTTGTTCATTCTGAGCAGCATCCAGAATTGTGCTCAGGGACCTAAAATGAATCAAAGGAAGAGTTTAAGCTCCTATTTTGAGAAGAACAATCCAAATCCAATCCTCTGAAAGGATTTAGTTGCCTTAACAGCCTTTACTTTCTGATGAAAATATTCTTGAACTGTTTATTCAAGGGGAGGGGGCATCTAGAGTTTGGGTTCTTCTGTCTTCACTGCCTGAGTGCTCTAACTAATAGTCATAACAAAAAGGTGAGCAGAGGAGAAAGGACTAGAGGTATTTCAATGGAAAACAGGGATCCTGTCAGCTCCACCGAGACACTTTGATTTCAGGGCCTGCCAAAAGAATAGTTTTGGACTCTGGACTTGTATTTCATGTAGAGACAGAACTGTAGCCTTCAATTATTAACTACTTCTGGATTTAAAACAAAAGGTATTTTTTCACTTTCCATGGGGTCAGATGTTCCCCCACCCACTCACAGTAAACTTCTAGGCAGTAGAAATGTGTGGCTTAGTGTTCTGTGTTTTACCATTTTCAAGTGTTACAGATCAAAATATCCCAAATGCCTACAACTCCTGTTTAGATACAATGTCTACAAAGCTTTTTTTTCTTTCTTTTTCCTTTATATTTTTTTTTTAGTCTGTAAGATGAGACATGCAGATAATATCTCTTCTCAGGCACTGACAAAGTCCACATTCTTAGTGATGCAAAAATTTACATAATAATGTCAGGAGAGAAGAGGAAGGTCAGGTGGCATGTTCTGTCTGTTTGCTCTTCTGCTGCAGAGCAATGTGAAGTAGGCAACAGAGTCTGCCTCTAATTAGCCAGGGGTGGATTCAGCATTGCAGATGTGAGGGTTACTGGGATGAATCCTCTCCACTATGCCTTTGAAATCCTCAGTGTTCACCTGCAGCAGAAAACAAAACACAGTTCCACTACCCTTCATTGGACATCCTGGATTAACGTGTATGTCCTCTCCCAGAGCAGTGCAGGATGAAATCACTGGACCAGCTCATTCCCAGTTCTCTGCCAGGGGATGCCACAGCCATTTTACACAGGCAGGAGTAGTTTACACCAGTGTTTGCTGCAGGCTATAGTTCACCGAAGTTCTCCTGTGGCAGTAGAAATGCTGCAGTAGCAGAGGTCTATGAAGGGGAGATCCAACTCTGCTGCAGAAATCCCAACCAGGTACAAGTCAGTCCTGAACTATAACAAATAAATAAGCTTTTCCTTCTCTGACAGACAGAAAGCTTTTGTTCTAGTCCAGCAGAAATACAAGAAATTCCCATAATTGTTCCATGTTCCCCACCTCCCACCCCTTCCCTCTTTCTTCTTTTTAAGTCAATTTTTCAAAAGGTAATTTTGAAATGTTCTGGGAAGTGCAGGGGGTAGTGTTGCTAATCTATCATCCTCTTCTGATAACATTTAATTAAAAAACACAGCTATTAGTCATCTGCTACCCCACCACCAGGGCTGACCTGACAATATCTTAACACACTGGTGAAAGAAAAATTGAGAAGATTCTTTTTCATTTTATTTTATTGTGGCAGCAGGGGAGCACAATATATAATATAAGGGAGGGCAAAGTCAGCTTCATCTGCCAGTTTCTCAGAAGGTTAATCCAGGGTTTTTTTAACATGAAGGGTTTTTTCTGCTTTTGCAGCCAATGTGTTTGGGTTTTAAAAGAACCAAACCAGCTACCGTAGAAGAAAGCTATTGTGTGACCAAAGTTATCATCCTACCAACAGAACCTCCCTAACTCGCATTTTCAGACTCTGCAAGAGTTAGACTTTCCCTTCCATGGAATGGGAAGCCAGGAAGAATCAGGTTTAATTGATTGATTAATTAATTGAGAATATTTCTGAGATCAAGTCATTGAGTTGGCCATGGACTGATGAGACCTGGTCTCAGACTGGCCCATCTCTTCTCAAACTTGTCTCTTCATATACTTGCTGATTCAGCACATATCCAGGTGTAGAAAACCCTAAAGACACAGTACTAGGCAAGGGGTGAAAGGTCAGTCATGACAGGTTCATTTGCACCCATTTGTTTTTGAGTGGCTTGGCTTTCAAATTATCTAAGCTGAAGGATTCAGAATCACATTTCATAGACTGATGACAAACAACAACACACCTGATCTTGAGACTTAAACTCATGACAAGGATAAAGGCCACTCATGAGACCTCAGTCTAGATCTTGGTTCCAGGGTAGGAGGGAGGTGCAGGTATAATTTCACTTTTGGTTCACTTTCCCTCTCAGCGTTGAATAACATTGACCTTAGTCTGAAGCTGGACAGAACATCTAGGGGTGTCAGAAAATCACCTGAAATAAACGGTGAACTTGGTGCAATATGAAGGTCTCCATCATCAGATTGCAGAGGTAGAAATTGTCAAAAAGATAAGAATTGTATGATGGGTGACTTAAATTATAAAGTATTTAGATGTGCCTTTAAAAAAATCAGTCCTGAGTTCACTTGCTCATTTCAGACCACAGCTCTGCCTGATGGGTATGAGTGAAGAGACAGAACAGCCACACAATCCCAGAACATTCACTTGGTGGTAGGATGCAGGGATGTCTGCTTAGGAAACACTTCAAAGACATGTGAGTACAGCAGAAACCCTCAGTACCTCCACAGGGAATTTCAACTTGCAGCTAGGTGCTTCCAGTCCCAGCGGCTGCACCCACAGAAATGTGCTTAGTGATCTTGATGAGTTTAACTTCCATTAATGGACCAAATTGCTTTTCACTTCATTTATTACGTTTGGCATTTGCAAATTTCTGTGGCAGGAGGCTCGACAACTCAATTCTCTGTTTCCTGTAGCTAGTTCCTGATGTCTGAGAGGGCAGTGAATGTTCCTGTTGCACATGTGTGTGGCTGTACACCATGAGATATGTTCTCTGCTTTCTGTGCTGAGTTGTGGAAAGGGGAATGTACTTAAAATGTTGTATTTTACCACTAAAATCTTTTTCTCTATTTCACACATATTTTTTGTGAATCTAAAGAGGCATTTGCAATAGATGAGCAATTCTTCTTTTGTACATCTTGGTGCCTTGGGATGGACAGAAAGGTAGACAGAAAGGTGAGGACTTGGAAGATAAATATCTTGCATTGTCAAAGCAAAGCCGGTGCCAATCCAGGTTTCCCAAAGGGCAGATGTCTCAGTCCCAAGCCACAGGCAGAATATTCTTTTATTGTGCATGTGGAATAAACACTTAGGTTTGGAAGAATGTTAAAATGGAGAGAAGATAGATTAGTCACTAAAAGCAACATTGCATTTTCATTTCTGAATGACTCATGAGCCAGCAACGCCACAGAGGACCGAGACATTTCCTTCCTTCAAGCCCAAATCAGAAACTATTTGCTGTCATCTTCCTTTTTTTTCCCATTCATCCTCATCAAGTTAGGCTGTATTTCCATGGCAGAAAAGATGCACTCAAATTACATGGTGCTACCTAGGGTTACAGGAACAGTGAAGACAAGGCCTTTGACAGTCCACATTTGAGTGGAAGTCCAAAGTGCAAGCTGTGAAACTACTAAAATTCAAACCACTTTATCTTGCATTTGCAGACAGTATTTCCATGTACTTTCTTGTTATCCTTTGTCCTGAAAAGCTACTGGAAATCCTTCCTCAAAGCAGAAGTTTAAGGCTAAGGCTCAGATGCTCAAAGGTGTGTTAGATGCCTAATTTGCATTGCATGCACAGGAAGATGCCTTTATTAAACTTGACTCAAATGGCTAATCATGGAAACAGCTGAATCCTTGAAGACAGACCCACTGGTCCCCTCTTTGCTTTGTAGAATTTCACGAGGTGACAGGGCTTGCCCTTCATGCCACCTAGCCTGGGATGTGGGTCTATTTTGAGACTGCTATAAAAAGAAGCTAGTTTTACTTTGCTCACACCATTGCCAAATCAGCTCAACACTGAGCTTTTAAGAAGGAGCAGAACTAGTCAGCAAAGTGTGGTCACAACCACACATCCCCTGGAAGACTATCCCTGCAATACCTAAAATGAGAATGTGTAGCTGCCTACTATTATATTTATTATGAGTCAAGCTTCAGATCAGGCTACTCACAGCCACTATGGTATTAGTTTTCAACCTATAATTATGAAGGGATTTCACAGCCTGCACTGCTACAGTGTTCAGTCCTTACAGAAAGAGATGATGGAAGATTCTGACACTGGCACCATCCCTGTTCATAGCCAAGTGGCATAAGTCCCTTCACAACACACTGCATAAAGCTACTGAGCTGAAGTCTGAAGCTTACCTGACTTTCCCTAATTGCCAGAGTAGTTTTATGGGCAGCAGAACATGGTTTCCTGTCATCATATGGTTTCTAGTCATCATATGACCACTATAATTAATCAAATGTGAGCTCTGACTAATGTCTCTCTGGAGCAGTTCCAGCCTTTCATTCTCTTTCAGGTGAGGATTCCTTGGTGTGTCATAGAACTGTGTTCATGCTACCAACTTCTCCCCTGATGGGTGGATGATGAGGTTTCTCTCCCTCCTACTTCTCTACAGAAACATAATTTTTAAGGAAACTTCTAAGAACTTGGCATCTTCAAGACCTTTGCAATCCTGTCAGATTTGGCTGAAACCACCAAAGGGATTCAGAAGTTATGTACTACTCATGAAAAGGGATTTAGAGAGAGCCAGTGAAAACAGGCAAGCTAAAGATTAAAACAAATATCAGAGAAGGGGATGGTGGTGACATTGTAGGGTTTTCCAGGGAGCCAGGAATGGTCATCTTTGTTTTGTATCTCAGTTTTTACCAAGACTGAAATGACAGCAATGGACAACTTATGTGAGTCACTAACCCACAAACCAACAAATAACCTTCTTCCTTCTACTGATGCTGCTGAGAAAGGCAAGATTACAGCAAGAGCTCTCAGAGAAGTCTTTGGGCCATGCCATGTAAAGGAGTCTCAGGGATGTGTCTCTGAGCTGTCGTCACACCTTTGGCTCCAGTGTAGACACCCCTCAAAAGGCTTTCAAAGCCTGAGGTTTTGTGGGCTGTTGCTGGTCCAGCACATGGCATGGGGAATGCAGGGCAGCAATGAAGGGCACTCCCTATGCCTCAAGCACATCAGAAACGGGGCCTTGACTTGGCTTTGTACCCTTTGGGACTCTGAGCTCCTACAAAGACCTTCCATCTGTGGCCCAAAGGTTTTGTGTAAATGCAGAATACTAAGATTTGCATGTGCAAATTGCTTTCCCATGTGGAAAAAGACATCCAGCATCTGCAATTTGTGGTCCTCAGCTGTAAGTGTATCAAACCTTAACAGACCTATCAAAGGCACGAAGTCTTAAAACTCACAGATTCCCTACTATCAACAAATTTCTACCAATGTGTGGGTTTTCAGAGATACCTCATTATTATTTAACTAACTCTAAGTCTTAAATGGGAAAAAGGTGATGATCTGTGTTTTTTTCCCTTCTTCATTTGTTAGAGTGTGTGGTTTGGTTTGGTTAAGAAAGCAGTTATAATGAGATGAGACCACAGACCACTGGTTAAAAAGCTAAGAATAATCATGCTAATGTTTTATTCATGTGGGAATGTTAATTCAGATGCAGCTGTAATTACAGTACCATCATCATCTAGTGGCCTGGAAGTGCAAACGTGCTTCCTGACATATGGAATAATGGAAACCAGCTCAGTACAAATGCTGCTAACTAATACCCGGACAAACACTCAGCTACACACGTCTCCTGGCCCCTGGGGTGCTCTTCCCAAAGGCATCAGTCACTGCCACTCACAGAAACTGTTGAAGGCAAAGCTGCATTTTCCATCTCCAGGCTTAAAACAGATCACGCAGCATCCCAGCACTGAAACAAATAAACAGGCAGCTAACCTCAAAGTCCTCACTGACACCAGAACAAATGTTGGGGGCAGAAGTTACATGTTGGGGAGGCCTCTTAGTGCCCACCTTTGCTTGGAGAGTTTGTGGTGCTGAGAAAGATGCTTTGCAGCAGGAGCTGTGCTCTCACAGCAGTATGGAGTGCCCTGTGATCAGCCCTGGCACGTGGTGTCCGTCTGAGATGAAGGACAGTGCTGATATTTGGCTGCCCCTGGTACAACCTCTCCTCCCCAGAGAACAGCTTGGAGCAGCACAACAGGCAGGAGCTGCTCGGTGTTGTTCATCTCAGCAGTTGCTTTTTCATAAATAGCAAGAAAGTAGGGAGCAGAAAATGCTCCGTTCTTTGACCCCTTCTTGGCATTAAACTGAGAATTAAATTAAATTTTGCATTAGCATACAATGTCTCTACAGATGTACTTCTGCTTTCCTGAAGATCTGGATTAAACACAGACTGAAATCTAGAAAGGTCCGTGTAATGAAGTATGTCTCAAGTTCCAAAATCTCTGTAAAAGTTCCTCATGTCACAGGAGCTAGAGAAACCCCTGGTGACGCTCAGTTATCTGTCAAGCTTATTTTGCTATAAACCATTTTGACCAAGCTTTTTCATCTCTACACATCTGTCTTTATCTTACAAATGCATCCAGATCATAAAATTTCTGTCATCAGTTGTCTTTTTACTCCCTGTCTAAATGAAAAATCATTCCATTTTTCAATGAAAAATACAGTATTTGCAGGGGAGAGGGGGGCAGTTAGATTCAAAATTTTAACATTGTGCACCACAAATTTGGAAGCCAGGCAGAGAGTTCAGGTTTATACTGGGAAAACTTTCAAGGTCACATTTTCATTCGGTTAGAGATGTCAACATATCTAAACTGGACTCTCTATGGAATGGGAATAGTAATCAAAGTACTAAAATAATAATAATAATAACCCAAAACAAAATGTGAGTTCAGGAGCATAAACACACACACACGAAAAGGACTCCTAAATATAACAGAAATTGTTGCCAAATTTCTGAAAGAAAAAACAGGATTTTGTGGCAAGGGTGAGCTCAAGACAATTTTTTGTTTAAAGTGCCACAATCTAGAAAACCTGGACATGTTATTTGAAATAGAGTTCCCTGAAGTGAAACATATATGCTCACAACACTCTCTAGTGTTTCCTCCACAACATACCAGCCTGGCACTGCTGTGCCAGCAGGAATATCCAGCAGGAATACTTTGATGAAAGGTGTTTCAGCCAGTTTGACAGAGTGTGCAAGGGAAGGACTCCTCTGGGTATTGGCTGCTTCATTAGTATTTGCCAATCACCTGCTGTGTCTGGAGTCTTTGATCTTTGGGTGGACAGGAAAGCCACAGTCATTCAGTTGTCACTGCAAATTTCTTGCCTAATGGTTGCAGTGTTTAATTGTCTTAATTTCTCAGGAGTAAAGGGCCAATACTTAATACAAACAATTAAAGGAAATAATTAGTATAGCACTTGTCAATCATGAAGTGTGTCAAATACAAACTATGGCTCCTGCCATAACACACAGAGAGCCACTTACAACCATCCAGAAAGATACTGCACCCATTTCCAGAACCAGAGCTCTTCTGCTCAGAGACACTCTCCTAAAACTGGTGATACTGAGATGAAGGCAGCAGCTCTGGCCTTCACTGCACTAGAAATAACAACAATGGATGGATTCTGAAACACATGGGAAAAAATTTTGGAACAGGATGATGATTTGCTGGGACCTTCTATGCAAAGACAAAAGTTTTGACAGGTTTCCTTTATATATGTGTTCAATAAGTTATAGTTGTTATTATTATAGTATATCTCTTTCAAAAATTTGGGGGGTTCAACAGGGAGCTTCTAATTGTATTTCAGGCTATTCGTTTAGGTAGAGAACATAGTCCTTCCTTATACATTTCAAGACACATTGAGATGTTCAATTCTCCTTTCCTTTAAGCGCTGCTCCCCTCATGTCTGTGCTGAAGGGGATGCACCTCCTTCCCACTGCTGCCTTAAACAACCCACTGACTCTCTTCCCAGACAGCTTTCTCTACTTCAAGGAAATTCTGATTTCTATTCAAAGACATCACAGTCTTCAGGAGAGTCTTCCCCTGGTTATTTCTGAGGTGCTGCTGAGCTCCTCACACAACGTGTACGCGCAGGCAAACCTTCAGCCACTTCCACAGGCGATCTGTGAGACTCACCAAGAACATCTACAGGCTGGTATTTCAGTACCTGCATCCCCAGGGGCAGTCTGTGCTTGTGCTTGTGCACTACCCCCTAGACCACACACACTCCTAATTTGCTGGCACCTTTCCTGGTGCTCCTGGCCCACCACGGTCCCAGACAGCACCCAAGTCCAGTTTGGGGGCTGTGTGTCCAGCCAGCACGTGAACAAAAGCCACTCTGTTTCGGGAAGGGAACGAGTACCTGCTCAGGCATGAGCTGTGCCCTGTTATTTGCCTGAAGGCCAGGCAGAAAGGCCCTTTTTCATTCTACTTCCTGCTGTGGATGCAGCCTTGAGCTGGTGCCTGGGAAATGCCATCCCAAGAGTGCACAGAGATGAAGAAAATGAGAGCTGCTTTGGAGTAGCTGTTTCTGAAGGCCAATCAGAAGGCCAGCTAAGGAAAAAGCAATTCTGCCTGGACATACAAACTCTCATCCAGGGTTGAAATATTAACCACAACTAACGTTCTGTGATTCTTTTGGCAGCTGGGATGATTTTTCTCATATTTTGAAGGAAGACATGCATGTGAGATCTTGGATCTGATGGTTAAGTGCTACAGTGTGATCATACTGTGTTAAAAACACTTAAAAAATAGATTGACTGTTTAAAAATACATTTTTTTCTCTTTTTTTCATTTACTCTTTGGACTTGCAGACCCTAAAATGCACTTAGCTGTGTTGGAACTTTCCTAAACACCCTTGGCTGACCCAGCCAGCATGGACATTTCTCCCTCCAGAAGTGTGTGGGACACTGATGCACAAGCATGATTAGCTGCTGGGTTTCAAGCAAGACTTTCAGACTGGGAAGATTCAGATGACAATTTGAAGTACAAGCAGCTCCAGAAGTTCCAGTTTTGCTCTCTGAATATACAATGCACTTATGCTGACCTGGCTAAACTAGCTACAAGTGAAGGGAATTTTCTTTCTTCTCTATTAAGTTTTATGTATCATTATGTTGAAAGGGAAAAATACAACAGAAATCCTGAGCAATACCCAGACTAGGAAAATTTTGCAATTTCAAGTGCTCTCCTGCTGGAATTCAATTTCACTCCTTACATTCAAGTAATATCAACCCTCTCATGCAATCCCCCATCCCACATGGGAGCTCAGGTTCCAGATGAACTCAGCTTGGCACAGTTAAGCCCTTACCATTTACTCCTTTCTTGATCCAAGCAACTGGGAAGGCCTGGGCTTGTCCTTGTCATGAGTCAGAGCATTCAAAGAGTTTTTGTGACAGATCAAATAACTCTGTAGTGACTTCAGTTGCTTTAGTGAGTCAGTCTGGATTCGGACTAAAGAGGAACACACACCAATAGCAATACCCTACACGTATGTGTATGTAGAATAGAATAGTTTCAGGTACCTACAGAAACAGGTAGGTACAGGCCTGATCAATTGAGGGCTGACCAAAAGTTACACAATTTTAAGGGTACTGTCCAAATGCCTCAAACACTGACAGCCCTGGGCCAACAATCACCTCTCGGGGAAGCCTGTTCCAGTGTTTGACCAGCACCTCAGTAAAGAAATATTAACTAATGCCCAGTAACAAATAATATTCCAATTTCTCTCTCACACCAACACAGCCACTGTAAAACTCCTTCTAGCTATTCCCAGCCTCTCTACAGAACTAATATATTAACAGAAGTATTTCTTGCTTCTTTCATTTTCCCACTTTGTCTCCTGGTTTTAATTAAACACTCCCTGGTTGTGAAAGTGGGGCAGGGAGGGTTTCTTTCCCTTTCCGTAGAAAAAGCCCACCATGAAAGTTTTCTTAATCTCTCATCAGCATAGAATAAGCTTTCGTTATGCCAATGAATAAGCTTCAAAGTTTTAATTAATATCTCTGCTTACATAAGCATAACAATATTAGTTATGTTGGTCTATAAATTGTAGCGACCAACCTAGATTTTTAATTAAATTAATGTCATTACATTCAGAGGGATGAAATGTATTCCACCGCACGCCCTATCTATGCATTACTTCTCATTTTTGACTCCCCCTCAGGTCTCTATGAACTACATAGGTGGGTTCAGAGCAGGGCACACCAGAGGAGGTTACCAGACAAACACTTAAAAATTAACAGCCATGTTTGGAAAAGTATTCCTTCAGAGAAACAGGACCTGTTCACGTGTCCTACAAACCAAATGAAACATGAAACCACAGGGATATGGGGATAGTGGGGGAATGAATGTGCCCACATATAAAAGATACTCTGTGCTGTCTGCAATTTGTGAAATATTATATAAAGACAACTTTGGTTTGCTATTGCAGCAATTTACTGGTGCCTAATAAAACATTCGCTTGTGTGATGATGTCTGTAACAATTCAAAGGCTCATTTAATCATGGAAATGGGGGCTTCAAAGGAACCTCAAGAGATCAATTACAACCCCTGGTCCTCTCTCGCGTTATATAATAAATAACAGCAACAAGAGAAGCAAAACCAAAATGCATAAAAAGAGCAGGTCCAGTTTAGAATTTGGTCTCCTGTTGTGTTAGAGGTTATCACAGATAAATTGTCCTTGGAAAATAGAGCTCCTCTTATTTGCAACATGCTTTAGCTCAGGCGTAACTCATACCAGATGAATTAAAGCTTAACTGATAATTCTGATGTTCTCACTGAGGCTTGAAGAGTGTGTACTTAATGACTAAAATGTGTTTATTTAAAAATTACATAGCAGAGCAATGACAGTCTTTTGTAAACTCCAACAACTAATCTGCTTTGCTGCCTGCAGTTCAAAAAAATATTGCCTTCCAAAACAGACAATAACATTTGGTGTCTGCAGCACATCCCACAGAACAAATGATTTTGCATTGCACACACCCAGCACCACCACACCGAGGACTGACCCAAGTCACTAATTGCTAAGCTCTTTCATGGCTTAATGCAGCTCTTCCAGTAAATTCATATGGAAAGCACAAATTCTATGTGTGTCATTTGAAAGCCCTTGAGGGCACAGGGTTTTTTTCATATCTGCTAAACCTGGGGCATGTCCATGCAAGAGTGCCGTACACCGTGTGTGCTGCAGCCCTGGCTGTGTCATCACCCCTCTCACTCCCTGCCCCACATCTAAGGGTTGCAAGAGGTGGACTGTTCCCTGAACCTGAAAGAAAGTGGTAAAAACCACACACAGAGCAATAAGTGAGGACACAAACTGTGGGCAGAACCAACGAGGTCACCAATGCCTGGGTGACTCATTTCACCACATAGTGCAAGATGTAGATAGAGATGTAGATATGGATATATAGATACTCATACTATTACACTGTGGTTGCTTTGTTATTATAAAATAATTATAAGATCACTCTTATTTGTTCCCTTTGCCTCTGTGTCACTAGCACCCAGAACCAGCAGAAGTGTTGCATGATTTCTTGATCAGTCTGCAGGACTGCCTGGAAGGAGCACTGACTTGGACCCACGGTGCTTCTCACTGGAGAACAAAGAAAGGCATTGTCCATCCTACAAACCAACAGTATGATGCACCAGCAGCAGTTTTGCTTTCTGTCTAGGCAGGAACAACTACTCCAAGCCTCCTCCATACATTACTCCCTGAGATGGCATTCTTCCCAGCATCTGGAGGGGACATACCTGCTCAAGCCTGTCAATGTGAAGCCAAGAAACATGTGCTAACCAGGCCAACAAGGTAATTACGTTAAAGCTCCTTCAGGAGCTAATCAGGACTCAGAGTCTTAGGCCAGAAATTCTTTTATGGGTGGGTGTAGGATTAGAGGGTACTTCAGCCTTGTCCCATCTCACTGCATATTTAAGCATGATATCCACTCTTCCCAGATGTGTGTGGCTCCTGGTTTTTATGATCATTCACCATGAGGAAACGAGTAAATGAAATATTCATTCAGCTGGAAAGAGGCTGACAGCTAGTGTAGTAGTGACCTCATCCACCTGTGGTTGGGAGGAAAATCAACCAGTCTGCCTGTCTGCATGTTTAGACATTACAAGATAGAGAAATGGCTTCAGGTAGAGAAACCAGGACCAACATCCCAGTGAGATAAGAGATACTTGGCTCCTGTCTCAAGGGACAAGGCACAGCTTACTGCCCAGGAATGAGGTGGGCTCAGAGCAGGCCAGAATTCATCTTAAACACCCAAGAGGAGTTATCAAACAAGTAGGGTATGATGCAGAGAGAGGGATGAAGGTAGATTTTGTGTTTGTGGTGTAGATATTTCTTTGTTTTTATTAATCACAAGTGCATGCAACATTTTAGGGGGTTGGTTTGGGTATGTTTAACTTTTCATCATCTTCCCCAAAATGAAAACTTCCGACAAAAATCTTTCAAATTTCAAAAAGCATGGCCTTAGTGATGAGGGCACAACACTCTTAAGTAGAGGACAGGAGTTAACATGTCATTTTAGCTGGCTTTTGTTCTGAAATTCCCACGTTATGATGGCAAAACATCTCTGCATGACAACACTAAGCCATAAACTATCTGACAATGGTATATACAATTGTATGCACAATTTTAATAGAAGGACCACGAGGTGAAAGACAGGTTTGCTGAAAGGTCCCAGAATGGGCCATAAGGCCAAACAAAATCAGGACAGAGCAAGACCAGGTCTGAAGTTTAGAGAAATAACTGCTGATCCAGCCTGGGTGCTACAACACATATCACCTGTCGCTAAAACATTGGAAGTCACAGAGCACTGCTGAATATGTAAGCACTCTAAAAAAGTGTGTTTTCTGTGAGCAGAAGCTTCCTTGACACTGCAGACCAGATCTGTGATAGATGATGGATTCTCAAAGTGCTAAAGAGAGGTGGCCACCATTAGCAGCTCAGAATTCCAGCTTCCTTGGGTCAAAAAGGAGAAACCAGAGTGGAAAAAAACAGGCACAGAGCTTAAATTGTCAGATTTGTTGAAGTATGACACTATTTTTGAATGGTGATTTTTGAGGCTGTGAATCCTGCTATTGCTCTGGCATAGAGGGATATAATCCAGTGGCAGATATGCTGGAATTAAGACATAGTATCATAACTTTCCCATGAAAATAAGAATACAGTTAAATTATGCTGTTGTTTTGGGGAACAAATTCATTGGCATGGTAGAGACAAACCATTAACTGTACCAAATAATGCAAAAAACCAACTCCAGTTTAACCCCACAGACAGCCCATCTCAAGGCACCTACGAACTACAACAAACAGTTAAATTCCCCCTAAGTGAGAGTTATATTTGCAGAACTGAGGTCAAATTATAAAAGTGTGACCTGGACTTTGGCTGGAACTTCAGAGTTCAGGAGTTTTCATAACAAAGGTTTTGTTTCAATTTGACATTACATGTGAATTGTGAAGCAGGAGATATTCTTGCGAAAATATTGAGCAAAATAAATGTTTTCCAGACAGATATCCGCTTTAAAAAAACCCTCTAAACCCCACAAGTACTGATTTTCAGCATTATTTTGGAAGGATTTGTTAGAATTAAAGTATTAATTAGTTTAATTTTCAGACAAACATAAATATTGTGTTGAGTGTTTTCAAAAGAAGTTTTAATGTAAACATTTAGAGAAAGCAGGGGCTCTTCATAATAATATTAATTTAAGTGAAAGTTCAAATTCCAGATGGATAAAGAGGAATGTGAAACTCTGAACTCAGTGGAGAAGCTTTGGTAGATCAGGAAGGATTTGCTGTCTGAAGGTATGTCTGCACTGAAGCACAGAAAGAAATAGGATGAGATCTGGGATAATTTATCTGCAAAGTCTATGTTTGAGGGAACAGCAATACATCTGTGTCTACCAAGTAGAAAGACAAAATGGGATCATAAATTAAATTGGGTAACACATCTGAATGCAAAAATCCCTTCAGTATGTAACCATTTTCTGGCTGGGCAGATCAGGCAGTGTTTAGTTTGGCTGAGTCAAGAACTGGAGTGACTACTGACATAGCGAATAATAAATCAACAGGGGCTTGACACCGTTTTCAGCTTGACCAATTTGACTCAGGGCCAGTTGTTCTGAAATTATTCAAGTTCTTTCAACACACAAATGGTAAAGAAGCTTAGGCCTGGTGTGCTCAGCACCAGAGAGGAGCCTCTGTCTGCTAAATATAGCGGTTTAATCCTTTATGTAACCAGGAGGTAAAGAGGACCCACAGCTTCATTACGTCCTTGGACAGAAAATAAGATTCAAATAAGCAAGTCTGAGACTTCTGGTATAAAATGTTGGGCAATATTTAATTGTGTCTTTCCGGTGTAGGCATTGATAGCAGCTAGTGGGTTTGAGATCACCAAAGAGGGCTCTGGAAACAAGAGCAAATTTGTGTAGAAAGTTTAGTAGAACAACCTCAGATCAGATTAGCTGCTGACATGGAAAATTATCTCCATGAGCTGCTTTAGATAAGCAGTGAAGGAAATGAAAAAATTCAGAGAGTGGCTGCCAAAAGCCAAAGGTGATGTATCCCCATGCACTGGTGAAAGACAGACCAGAAGAGAGAGGAGTAGACTTCTGAGTGCTTCATTTCCAATATGCTTTGTTTACACAGCACCAATCACAGTCACAACCCCATGAAGGATCTCGCCTTATAGAAACTGGGGCAGTATGGATAATAAACAGAAATGGTTAAAGAAAAGGTTTTTTCCTTCCTCCCAGGTGACATTTTGCAGCCTGATGGTGTGAATTGCATGTCCTCTCCTTGTCAATGCCCCCATGCTGCCAGATGATACGAAGAACCACACTACAAATGGGAAACAGGCCCTAAATTCCAGAAAATAAAATTGTGGGTTTTTCTGAATGCCTCAGTAGTTGGTAATATGGAATTATGTAAATTTAGGCTAATTAGAAGGATATGCTGGTATACACATATTTTCTGAATTTAAAAACTAAAGCGTTTGAGGAGTCAGAAGATTGACTTTACTGGGCGAGCAGGGAAAAAGGCCTGGGGAATCCAGCCCACCAGATATTGTACTGTGATGATATTTTGCAGTCTTTCACATGTTTCCCATGTAAGGAACTTTGCCTTTTATCTAAGAAATTGTTTCCATGCCTTTCTTGGTTTTCCCTTTTGTCTTTTTCTACCAAAATTCATTATGCAGACATAGTACTTTCTTCAAAATACTTAAAAGCAGCAGTGCATTCCTTTGACATTTTCTTCTTTGCAACTAGCTGTTGTGATTTGCTTTCTGGCATAAAAGTCTGTCTTGGGTAAGCTCCTATCACCCTCCACTCCTGGCCAGGTCCTCAGCCCCATGCCTTGAAGCCCCTGGCTTCCCAACAGTTTAGATTAGCCACATATCTGACCATCTGTCTCACCTTTGATGTTTTTTAAAAGAAGAAATGTGCCACCAGCACTCATGCTTCAGATAGATATGAAACTCATCACCACCAGGAGGAGTTGCCTGAAGAATTAATTGCCATGTGGGCAGGTTTCCCTATCCTACTAAGTCTCCACCAGCAACAGAGGGTATCTGTGGGTTATCAGGCAGACCAATAGGTTAGTAAATCATGAAGTTGTGCACATGCTGCAATGAAGAGCCCTTTGCCATGGGTAGCAAATGGGCCATGGGCTCTGTCCTGCAGGGATGGCTTCCCAATCTGCCCTAAAAAAGATTGGTATGAAGATCCTCACATCTGAGGATATGAGCCAACTATGATAAATACAGTATGTTGGAGCTGTGGGGAGCCTTCAGGATCAACGCTAACAATTTCATTCCATTGAAAATACCCTTAATGACAGAGAAGCTTTTGGCCATGCTGAGCTCAAGGAGAAGTGGCTTTGTGGGACAGGGCAGTGACAGCAGGAGCTCAGGTCAGGCTGCCTGAGAAATCTGCTCCAAGGGAAGACCTTCTTTCTCAGATGGATATTAGATTGATGTCCTACTGCAGTTAAAGCCACACAACATCCACAAAAGTTCAGATTTTTCTTTAAACAGAGCTCCAGGGTTAATGATTCTGACCTAACAGTCCGCTGGGTTTATCTCTTGGCAGAAATTTCATGCTTTTTATCTATCACTCAGTGTTTTGATCACCCCTACAACAAAATATTGAACACTTTTCAGTCATATTGTCTTCACTTGCAAGAAAACTTTTGAGGGGATCTTAGTGACTTTACTGCTCCCTTGGTCTCATCAGGGCTCACATGGAATGCCCATTTACAACCCTCACACAAAGGACATTTCCCTTCAGTTGGGCAATGTCTTCTTTTGATAACTAGAAGAAAAACTAATTTATTAGATCAAAAACTGGAACATTCCAAGAATCTAAGGAATTCTTAGACATGGAATTATTATGAGGGGAAAAGTCAACTGTGTAAAGTAAGACCACAGGGTACAACCATTTTTTTTAACAATTATTGCTGCAAAATAAAATTCTTGGCACAGCTTTTGCAGGCGGATTTTACACCATGGTCAGCACTGCTGTGGTATTAACAGGCGTTTTACCTGGTCACCTGAGGATACCTGTGCATTTAGTGGTTCAGGTGGAGCTGCAGTTGTTATGACTGCATGAAACAACAAGGATCAACAGGAGATCACCGAGCTCCACCCTAGCTGCAGAAAACATTCAAAGTACTGAAACTTTCTGCTGTTGTCCCCTTCTAATCCCAACCAAAAGACACAGTCTATTTGCTGATACTTCAGAGGATTATAAGAGTTCTTTCTCCAGTCAGTTTTGTGCATCTTTTAGCCTATCCCAAAGACCTAGTGGGAAAACTGCCTTTAACACCATAAAAATAGAAGATGTCATACTCCAGAAGAAAAGCTGGGTACCAACTGTGAATATGAATGTATTTTTCATTGAGCTTCTCTGCTTCTAAATTGAGCATTAAAGGCATTATGAAACTTCCTTTTGAAACAGGTTTTGATAATTTTAGAGGGATCACAACTGCATGTAGTTAATTGTCAAAATAGTAGTTAATACTAAAAAATTCAACTTCCAGTAATGAATGCAGAGCCAAGTCTGCATCACAAATTGAAGAGCAAATTGATCTTTATCTTTTAATCTGTGAATTTTATAATGAACTCTGTAACAGTGAAGGTCTTACTTTTATACAAAGAAAATTTAATCAACTAGCTCTATATCAAATTTCATCATCCCAAGCTACAAATGAGCCTTTCCAGTAACCTGGATCCAGATAAACTCTACTTCTAATGTGTTTAAAAGATATATGAATCTACATTTGCAGAAAATTGAGGTTTGTTTAGATGCCAGTATACAATGAGTGTTGTAGGATAGTAGTTTCAGAAACAGTTTTGATTCCCATAGTTGTAGGCTGTCTGTCAAGCTTGTCCTTGACTAATATGATGAGCTCTCATACCTTAAAATCACTGTCCTAGACCTCACAGTAACTCAAGGATTGAGGTTCCCATTTTGCTGGAAGATGCAAAGTGTCCTCTGGTCACCAGGTGTGAAATTAGGCAGCTGTAACAGGGTAGAACTGTCTCAGGAGGGAGTCAATCTGCCAGAAAAGATCCAGAAACCTAAGGCAAAATCCTGCCTGAAGCTCGTTTTCCCTGGGCTTGACCCCCATAATTCCATAGCAACATCAGGGTACTCCAGTGCCTATTGTAATTTTTTTCACATTCCCCCAAATTCAAAATGTGCCTTCTGTAGGCCTTTTCAAACATCTAATTTCACTCTTAATGAAGTCTTTGGGCTACATTATGTGGTTACCTATGCCTTTGTTTTCTTCTAAAAAGCCAGTAAAAACAAAACCAAACAATAAATATTGAGATAATGTGACCTAAGTGCTAAATTCCAGGATGTTTACTAATTATATTAGGATCTTTTGAGATATGGCCCGTTGAGGAGAGGACAGTGTCTGCTGCTGGCTTGGGTCAAACTCCAAAAAACTTTTGTGAGCTGCCTGTTAATGACTCACTTCCTTCCATCAAAATGAGGAATTGTAATTGCAATTGTGCTACCAGTGACTTGACTCTTAGGTCAAAAATTTAAAGAAGTTAAAACACCAGAGCTGCCAGACTACTAGAGGAAAATCAGACATTTCCAATCTCACAGGGAAAGCAATGAACCCAACAATATCCTGTTTTTACATGTGGTTGATTAAGGAGATGGCCTTGCAGAACTCAGTGATGCTGAGTTCTGTAAATTCTGGTACGCCAGAAAAAAGTCTATAGAATTCCAAGAGCAGTGTCCATACTAAAAACAAGGCTGCAGTAGTTTAACAGCCTACAATTAAAGAATACAGCTCATGATTTCAAAACTGTGTTCAATACAAGGACAAAAGCTCATCCACTCTCTACTAAGCCATAGATCCTAAACCTTTCCTTCATTTGCAGGCGTATCTCATCTGTAACTCAAAGCAAAGAGCATTGAGTTAGTAGAGGAAGAGTTGACACTATAACTACTTAAAAAAAAATGACAGTAAACCAGGAAGTGGTGAATACCAGTTCATGGATGAACTAATATAACTACAAGTTAAAATGAAGTCCCTAAATGGTGGTCCTACTAGGAGCGACCAGAGAAAAACAAAACCAACAGAACATTTACAGGGATTCAATAAATTTATGACCAAGATATAAGGTTGCTGCCTTTGTCAACTAGAGCTGAACTCTACTGGAGCACTTCCAGTCCTGTGAGTTGCACTCCCATGGACCAAATTTACCAGAGGGTGCATCCCACTTCTCCTCACTGATGTTACCCAAAGCCATGAAAGCTCCAGGTTCTCTCTTCTTGCTGCACCATCTCTTCGAACTGTTCTTTGGCACTGACTATGAGGGAAAACCAGGAAACTAGATTCTTAATCTGTGCATATCAGTTTGCAGTTTACAACTACATGCTGTGAAGGTTCTTCCCTGCTCCCAACATCAGAGAGGGCTCAGATTTCCCCACTGTCATCATGTTATCATAAATATTCAATGAAAAACAGTGATAGCAAATAACCCTGGAAGAAGGAGCTCCTTGTTCCCTGGAAGAAGGAGTTGAGGACCTGTGTAAGGGAACTTCTAGCTCTCAGAAACTGCTCCCCAGTTTTCTGCTCTTAGTTTCAGTCAGATCCATTTCAACACAGCTCCTACCTTTGCTGGTTCCAAGGTATCAGAAGATAAAAAGCTTTTGTGCTTTGACATTACGTTCAAGAACAAAGTTACAAAAGCACTATAGAAGTGGGGAAAGTTTCATCACAACCTACCATGGAACAATGAGATCAAACATAAAGTGATAGTGTTTGTAGTGTTAGTAATGGAAAAGACCAGTAATGTCATACAGTGTTTGAAAAGGTAACTGGAAACATGTATCAACAAACTTATTTTTAATGAGTAGTTGTATTGCTTATTAAACTGTGTTTGGGTTGTTACTCTGATGCTGAACCCAGGGCAACCTCAAGGAGCTAAGCTAAACTTCCTTAGTCAAAGCAGTGTCATCTGAAGTTCAGTTACAGAGACACAGGGTTTAAATTTTAATTGGACAGAGAGGATAATTAATACGAATTGTTGGTCTGGACGAAATCTTCTCATATTCTCCACGTCAATAGGATTTGGAAGTGACATCAGCACCACTTTCCAGTCTCAGGTTTACAATATAGCCTAGTGTTATGTCAGAGGAAAGAAGAGCATGCTCAAAAATAGCCCAAATCTGTCGTCCAGAGGGAACTGCTGAAAATAAGTGCTAAATTATATGAGACACATCTGGACCTAATCCATAAGCAAACTTTCTCTTGAATTTGAACTTGGATGCAAAGAATAGAGGGCGGGGATGGAAGCTATAAACCCTCCTGTGGTGTGACAAGTGAGGGCTGTTCTCATTAAGGTAATGCTGTGCTTTTAATTAGATAGTCCCTTTCATTTGGCTCTAGAGAGTCAAGTATAATTAATATGACATTGCTTATGCCATGGTAATCTTGGGATTCAATTTTTTTAACTTTTTTTTTTCCCACATTCTTCAAAGGCCACACACTGCTCTGATGGAAGTGGGATGATGCCTTTACTACCAGTCTGACTAGTCTCTAGTCTGTGCTTGTGTCTTGTCCTTCCGTCTATCTTTTCTTGCTTTACTAAGGAAGACTTTTTCTATCAAAGGTTTTTTTTTTAAAACTTTTGTGTTTCAGTGTGCCTGATTACCCCAGGAATGCTAGGGTTAGGCACTGGCAACCAAGTGCCTAATTATCTGTCTATCTAGAGATGCTTACAGGAGTTGAGGGGCATAATTTCAACATGTGTACACTCACTCACATACTGTGGCACCAGAAAGATGCAATATCGTCACTGTAGTAGGTCACAGCTGTGCCCACCCCTGCATATTCTTACTGTGAGTAAAAGGAGCTTTCACCTAGATTTTTCTACGTTACACTTTTCTCAAACATGAGTCTTTTTCTTTCTTCTTCTTCCCATAGGAAGTCAAATACTGTTCCCCCCCCCCTCTCTCAGAAAGACAGACATGCATGAATTCATGGTTTTCAGTATAGTTGTTTCCAGGTGTGTAATGAAAACTGTCATTTTGCATTTCATTTCATATAATCTTCTCAGCCATCAAACTGGAATGTCCCAACTCACCTGGAGACCTTAACACCCAGGTTTTGCTGTGGGATTTCTCATGCCATTGTCTTCTCCTTGCTTTGCTAGGTGGCATGAGAAGATGTAGCTGAGTTTGGAGTTGTCAGCAGACTGTTCCCATAGAGGAGACTCCTGGGTGCACCCGGTCATGACCTTTATTGAGCTCCAAACCCCTCCAAAGAACCATGATTTGGTCTTTAAATGTGCCTGATTTTCTTCCTGTGGTATTTGTTACCCAGCTTCTTAGGGATATCATTGATGCTGAGTTTCTCACTGCTCCTACAGTGCTTCATAAACATAAACCCATGTTCCATAACTTGATGAATTGTAGGGCTCATGAGATTACACAGCATGGACCAAGGCAATCAAAGGAACACAGACCTTCCTAAATGGTTTACTAAGCACAAACAACTGTCCCTGGCAGGCAGATTCACACATAGTGAGCCAAGGTTTTCTCTCCTGACCAAGTCCCAGCTTTGTCTTGGCTCACCAGCAACCCCCAGGTCAGTGGCCCCTCTGTGCAGCCCACAGGGACATCTAGTGACTGAGCCCCAGGCTGCTGGCAAAGTACAGGACTGTGAAGGCTGCTTGGGTAAGTGATGCATTTCCTATTTTCTGTAGAGATTTACTAAATCTAAATATTTTTAAACTAATATAGGAACTGAAGCCTCTTCTCCCTGTGGCACAACAGGATGCTTTCCCACTGTTTATTGTAGTTGAGCACAGGAAGTTGTGTTGAGGGGAAGCATAGGTGCAGATACAACTGGTTAGCATGTTGTATATTTGCCCAAAATGTCTGGATAGGATTCAGGGTAATCTGCAAACGTTCAGCCAGATAGATATGTTCCTTTGGGCTGGTATGAGTCATGGAGCACTGACCTGCTGGGGAAGCAAAGAGATTAAATAATTTACAGTAAAAGCCATTCTGGTCTTTGTAGCTATGTGCACATGGAGACCTGCCTCATCTCAAAGCACCAGAGAGGACTCAGGAGCTCTTCAAAGATTATGAGAGCTCTGATTATGGCAGGCACTGAAGAGATCATGGTCTCTTCAGGGTTCAACAGAACTAAATGTTTCCATTTGAATCACAAGATTAGGACCAAAGGATGTTGCTGTTACTGCAGGCACAGGCACAGAGGCACGTTTCTCTGATTCAGCAGCAAATTGACTTAGTTATGGTAGCTGAGGTAGGTTATTCTCACCCAGCAAATGTGAATTATTGCCATCTAGCTTAACTCACGGGGGAAGGAGTTTAAGATAAATCACATTCTTTCCCATTAGCCATGGACTGGGAGCACACACCCTGGCAGTTACTACATCTCAGCTGACACTCAAGCCTAAACAGGATTTAAGTGGAATACAAGCTGTCCATAGATCTTCTAGCAAACCAAAGACCCCAGATACCAGCTGTTGCAGAAAATGGTTACTCTCCCTGTGCTGATCCACTCCATCCAGTATACACTGGCACAGTTGCCTGAGGTCAGCTCAAGCTTATGCCAGCAATGCAGATCCATGGCACACACGCAGCAGATCCAGTAATCTGCAGCATACCTACCCCTTCCAGACTGCTGGTGCATCAGGACCTGACTCAGATGAATGTTGCTGCCATTCATTTGTTCATCATTTTTGTTTAGAAACAAGAGCTTACTGGCCCAGCATCCATGCAGTTGAGTGTTCTACATCTGACTCAGCTCTGAGCACTTCAAAGACCTAAAGTCATGGTGAAGACAGAAGGGAGAAAAACCTACAGAGGTCTGATTTCTACAGTTAGAAAGCCTACAGTAAGTCCTGAAGCTCTAGGCTTAATAATCCTCCCAAATGCTTTTTATCATTAATTATATCTGGATAGTCCGGATGTGAACATATATTTAAGTCCTGGCTAGTAACCAGAGGAGCAGAGGCAAGAGAAGATGAAAAATAAGGAGAGAGAAATTGAACAGATATTGTTTTTTGAATCTCAACATTTTTGTTACAAGCTTGAAGGCAGTTTTCATTTCATCCTAATTAGCTCAGACTACTCTAGTTATGGAAAACTGGAAAACTGCCAAGTTTTTACCACATAAACAATTTGGTAACTGTAAGAATGATTATTATTAATAGATTTTGTGTCTCTGTGTGTGTAACATCTGGGCACATATAAGTGTTAATGGTCATTAGTGTTTGTTTCTCTGCTGAAATAACCAAACCATGCTCAACATGGCCAAACAACCTGACCTCATTCTTCTATCCCCACCCCAGGTTTGATACAAACAAGGTCGCTGTCACTGCCAGCAACTCAGAAAAAGAAATAAAAAGAAAGGTCTGGGAAATAGATTAAAAACCACCTTCCTTTCATCATTTGAGGCCACAAGAGTCTAAAATAGGCTCTTAAAGTAAGAGTTTGAGGACGATTTTGAAATGTTAAGTAACACAATGGTTTCGTGGTGCTTTACGGCTCTGTCTTGGTATCTTGTTTACCAGGACATGGTTCTTTTTCTACTCATCAACAGGGCTCTTAATGGAAAGGAAATAATTCATTTAGCAAAATGAGTGTGCTTTCAGCTGCCAAGTTTATCCAGGTCCACCACCTGAACAGCATGACTATATATAGTTATATACACAGCTATTGCCCAGGTCACATCACTGAAGGTACTTGGCCAGAGGAGATGCTTTGCAGAGGAAAGGAATAGTCCCTGCTGATGGTTAACTCTCTAGTGCAAGTTAGAGTAACAGCCTCCCAGTCAATCCAGTAAATTAACATCATCATTAAATTAACATTATCACTCCTTGAGAATCCATTAGAAATATTTTCTTCTCAGGACTGAATGCAGGGGGCAAGAGAAGGAGGTACGACTATTCACTCATTTTAACTTTACTTGCCTAATTAAATGTCCACATTCAGAAGTCAGTCCTCTTTCTATTAAATGGAAACAGTGGGAAGATAATTCAAGATAAAGCTTAACTGAGAGCTCTGGATTCCCACCCATAGAAGTGTCCATTTTTCAGCTGCCTATGCCCTAAGGAGGTATTCTGCATATCCCCCAGGGTAACAATACTGTCAGCACCCGAACTAAAGATGGTCTTCATCATATATTTTCAAACTTCAGTGAGACGTGCTCTCTTTGGTGGCATTGTCACAAAAGTGTTTTGACCTTATGAAAATTAACAACATTAATTACATGACAGTGTGTTTATGCCTTCCTAATTATTTTAACTTGCATTGGGACATTAGGAGAAGGAATTTAATCACAGGGATTTAACAGTATATTAAATTACTTTTCTAGAAGCCCTAGTAATAGTAGAAGTCATAATAATCCCAGCAGGTTTGGTAGTACAGTGTCACAAGTACAATACTAATTCCCTGAGATATTGTGAGAAGTGACCTTTACGTGGTAAGTTCTCACAACAGCATTGCTGGCTGGCAATGCTGACTTTCTTTGGAGGACCATACACTTTGCAAAAAATCTGTTTGCTCTTTAATGTTAACACAAAAGCAGATTTCTCTGCACAGTCGAGGCTAATGTTAGAGTTCATTTATTTATTCTGACTGGGAAGGGATTGAGCCCGTTACTGCAGTTTGAATACATTGTTCACGCTGGTCACCCCAGGCTGTCCCACCTGCAGTCAATGTGACATCTCATCAGTCTCTCACATGTCCTCTCCCATATTTGTTAGATCCATGTTAGTGTGTCAAACGGCATGGGACAAACTGCCCCCCTAAAATGGGATGCATGAAATATGCCTCTTTCTCTTCAGTGATTTTAAACAAACTTCAGCTGAACACTCTGAGCTTCTCTGCTCAGACAGATGAAAGTAGGGAACAGTTTCTCTTTAGCAGTAAAGCACCAGAGATAGCATAAATGCTTTCAGCAGGTGGTTCAGTAGAGTAACTCTTTTAACTTGATGCCCTGAATTTCATGACCATCTCTGGTGGTTCAGCAACCAAGTTCTCCTGAGTTCACCTGCACAGGGATTTCTTCCCTCTAGGATATAGATAACACTCTTAATTTGGGTTGTCCAAATAAAGCACTACTTTGCAGAGGTTGGAAGACACCTACAGAAGATGCCCAGCTTACTGGCAGTTTTCAGGCACACAGACTGCCATTGTACATCTTCTCACCAAGTGTGAAGGATCTGTCTTTGAGTTGTTACATAGACCTGTTTTTGGGGCCCCTGAACCCTCACACTGCACTATAGAGCAGGGGCAGAGCAGACTCTGCTTCCTACCTCTTATTTACACAGGACAGGCACAATTTGCTCCACAGGAATGTTTGTGCAAATGGTCTGTTTTACACATAAACATAGTGGTTTGGGGCTCTCTCCATGCATCCACAAATAAATACATGAACTATAGGTCTGGGAAGTTTTCAGTTTGTTTTGGGCTTCAAGATGAAAACAACATATACACAATAACTGGGATATAACAGTGACAGCATCATTCCAAAATAAACAGCTCAGGAAAGGGCCTGTACTCAATCATTATACCATAAACCACAGCCAAAGAAAAGGGCAAGACTAAATAGCAGAAGAGTTTTCTTCAAATTCCCCCTTAGTTTTCTAGTAGTTTCTTTACCTTATGGTCACCTGGCCACGATTTTCTTTTCTACTCACAAGCCCTCAGAAGCACCTTTGAGGAATTCCTGCAGGGGAGTGATGACAGAGCTTTGGTGTGTGAGAACATTGACCTCATCTCTGTCCTCAGCAGCTTCTCCACTTTCTTCTTCTTAATCTGTGTTTCAAGCACAGAATTGATCCTGTGGTAATAAATTTAGTAGTAGCAGCAGTGGTGGTGGCGGTTGGGTGTTTTTTAATTATTACTGTTATTGTTGTTATTGATTTTTATTTTATTTTTTGGTTATTGTTATTATCACTACTATACTACTGCTATTACTATTTCTTCCAAATCCTTGCACAGGATCCCTCCATTCCCTCTGGCCAGTGGGCCTGCACACAATTAGGTGGTGACCTCTTTCTCCAAGACCTCCAAACTACAATATACTGTGCTCATAAACAAAGTTCACCGGATGCTCAGCATCCAGTTTGCATGAAACTCTGCCAAGTCCATGAGCATTAAATGTTGAACTAATAGTGAACTTTCATAAAGCAGGTCATATCATAAACCTCCATAAATTACTGTTGTAAGCTGTTATAAATTGCTCTGCAGCAGGTTCCAAGCAATTTAGTAAATCCTTAGAATAAGACAGAATTAGAATAAGATTATGTCCTAATAAGACCTAATCTACCTCCAAAACTTGCAGCCTTGATGCAGGGTTTCTAGCCCACCTCCAGTTACAGAATGCAAAAAAGGGGAGCCATATTGATCGAGGAAGCTTTTGGTAATCATATACACAAATTGGAACAAAGCATTGATTGTTTCAGTCTGGATATTTCTCCAAAGAAAGAGGAAAAAATAGCCTTTTCTTTTTTTTTCTAAATGCAAGGACCTTGGCTTTACTCAGCAGTTGTTCTCCTCTGGCAGGAGTCAGGAGTTCACAGCTTCTCTGAAAAGAAAGTTGAACAATGCAAGAGGCTTTTATGACATCAAACTATTTTACAAATTCAGCTATGATGTTCCTTATTCCTTGGCTTTCCCACTCTTTGATCAACCCTGGACTTAAAGGAAAGAGCAGCTCTGGGAATTAAGTCCATACAGATGGAAATCACTCTCCTCTTTTTCTTTTCTCCTCTCACCTTTCCTTACTTTCCTGTCCTAACAGGTTCTATCTGCCCATGATCTTCATGGCTGTTTGCCATAGCTAGTGTGGCATCCTCCATCCACCTTACTGGGATGTCCTCTCCTCCACAACAGTAAACCAGCAACGTTGGCTTCCAGTTTATTCCAATAATCAAATTAGTATTTTATTACTGGTGCGTTTCCCTGGAAAACACTTGTGTGTCCTACAGGCTAATGGAGGGGGTATCCTGCACTCTGCTTAAATATGGCCACAACTGTGATACACAGGCATCAATAGAAGGACCTGCCAAAGAGGGAGCCTGGGATGTTCAGCAGCCTGAAAAGTGATGTTGCTTCTGATTATGCTCCCAAAATTACTTCAGTCTTTTGTCCTAAACTATTCCATGTAAAATCTTCTTGGAGCAAGGCACTTAAGAGTTAAGTATCATGATGTGTATCTTTGAGACAGTGATGTCATTTCCTGAGCCAGTCATTAAAGGCACAGCCCTGCAAGGTGCTCTGCTGGTTTTCACTAATATCAACAGAATTTGCAAGAATTTGGTCCTTTCTTGCAAGGCCTAAGCGACATGCAAGACCAGGGTCCAACATCTGGAATAGATGTCCCATCCCAACTCTGTGTCATATCTACAGCTCCTGATACTAAAAATTTTCCTGGACAAAATCAAGAGAAAATCTCAGCCAAAGCTCTGTTTATAATTTTCCCCTTGCAAATTGCAGCCGTACTTTGAACATCTACTGAAGACTCCTACCTTTTTTTTTCCTCCATTTGCTTGGTGACATTCACTATCATCTGTTATAGGGAAAATCATTCACTCTGTTTCTATTCGTGAGACATTCTTCCAGCCCAAGTACAAGGCTAAGAAACTTCATAAAAGCACAATCACAATCTACTGAGGAGCAAAGGAGATAGCTGGGAGTTGGACAGGAGAGAAGACAGAATGTGTTCAGTCAGCAGGTCCCACAGTGGCTGAGAGGAGAATTCCTTTGAAGAACTGCATCCTATTTCATTTTATTTTCCAGGAAATTAATTTTTCAGAAGTTGAAGAGGGTTGCTGGGTGAAAGGTCATGAAACACCGAAATTCTTTATTTATCCCCTGCAGCAGAGTAAGATTTCCCCCCATGGGCTTCAACCTTCTTCCAGAGGAATCTCTACAGAATTAGAGTTGTGTGACTCCCCAGCCTGCATTCCTTCTGTGAAAGGCACAGGTCCATGCAGTACCCAACAAGCATTAACAAACTCTTCCATGCTAACCTATCAAGAGAAATCACAAGATTAACTCCTCATTTATCCTCATTACATGTGGGACTTCAGGCTGTCATGCAAATGTATTTCTACAATGAGTGTCACACACAAAGTAGTTCGGCAGTAGAGTATGTATGGCCATATAAATCTATTCTTACTCATTTCTGGGATGGTTGGCAGGAAAACTACAGTGTTCTTCAGCTGATCTGGAGAAATGTAGAAGTTCATGTAGTCATTAAAGAGCAATCTGAGTGTTAAATTGCAAGGAAAATTAATAATAATTGTTAGGAAACAATAATTTTTCATTATTATCCTATAATTAGTAATTGTTAGGGAAGTGTAGAAAAGAACTTTGAAAGAGATAAGTTTCTTGTTTCAGTATCTCTGCAGTAAAGGTGTGGGCATAGCCAACGTGTAGGAAAGTGACCTGTCCACAAGAAGGGCTCAATTCAGGACTTGGGTCAGGTCTTGGAAAGCAGCAAACACAGGTGTAGGAACGCACACCACAAAGACTGAGCATCAGCCATGCAGGTGGCTATGTATTCTTAGGAGTTCTCACCACCACCACAGGACTTGTAGGTGGGGAGGAACAAAAAGGTGGGTTGTAAGTGTGTTAAGCAATGACATCTTTGCCAACAGGGTCGGAGATAACACTTCACATACATACTTTTCTGGGTCCCCCACATGTACACAGGACTGTTCCAAAACTCCCTGAAATCACCGGGACTTTCTCCACTGACACCAACAAGCTCCAGATTCGGCCCATAAAAAGCTACAGCAAGAGTGCAACCATATGGAATTATTTCTGAGTCACAGTAGTAAGAGATATAACAAAAATATGTTGGCTTGTTTTAGTTGGTAAACATAAGAGTCTTGGCAGGCTCAGCAAGAGACCAGATGCTAAGTGGTCTGGAAGCTATCCTGTCATCCTTAGTGGTGGCTACTTAGGATGAGAGTGAAGACCATGAAGAGGGCAATGTGGGCATGCCAGCATTGCTACTGGCTGTTTTCTACCTGTCCTGTGGACAGAGTTGTTCCAGCCTGCCAGTCTGAAAGCTAAAAATTCCCTGTATCCAAACAAACCCATGTGAAAGGACATACTGAGCTAGATAAATTACGGTTGTGAAATACGAGTATTTAATTAAATCTTGTCTGACTGTATTTTGTACCCTCAAAAAAAAAAAAAAAATCCAACTTCAAAACTAATCTGGAACTGACTGCCTATGTTATAATTTAGTAGAAATTCCATTGTCATCACTTCAGTTCATAGAAAGGAAAAATAAGACCATCAATAGTTTTCATTGGTTGTTTGGTTTTTTTAAAAAGAAAAAAAAAAAGAAAAATGCTGCATTTTAAAGAAAAACAAAATTAAATACGGAGGTGGGGCCAAGTCCAAGTTTCTGGTAAGTGCAAGGAGGACATCCAGGCCAGCCAAGGTGAAGAAAGGTGGGTCAGGTTAGCAGAGGGCAGACAGATTTTCCAGTGTCCCATCCTGGCAGCCCTGGGAGACCTATCTTGAGCCTGCCTTGGTCTGTACGAACTCCTCTGACTCCAGCTGAGACAGGACACCTCCTGACATCTCTGCCAGCAGCTGTATGTCTCCATGAGGGTGCATAAAACAGATTGCAGACAAGAAAAAGGTGTGGGGCAGCTGCAGGGTCATGCCATGGCAAAGGCTCTGCCAGATGTGATTTACCTGATGGGACTGTGACTGCTCCACATCCAGGCTCCTGACTGAAAAGGGGACTAACTCCTCTACTCTCCATCTGACCTGTCTAGAAATCATAGAATTATAGATGTGGACTTGAACACTGCCAGGGATGGGTCAATCACAGCTTCTCTGGGAAACCTCTTCCAGTGTTTTACCACCCTTATTGTGAAAAAAAAAAAAAGAATTCTTTCTTTTGTCTAATATGAATCAACCCTCCTTGAGTTTAAAACCATTACCCCATGTCCATGTAAAAACTTTATTTACATTTCAGGTGTCCCTTGTAGCAACTATTTGTTCAGGACCTACAAGAACGGCAGCCAAGGCTTGTGAATGGAAGTGTGTTTAAGTAATAAGAAAGATGTCAAGGATAAAGCAGCTGTGTTACAAAGCAGTTTATAAAATCTGCACTGCTCAGCAGATTTTCCTGCGTGTCAGACTGACAGCTCAGGTGAAAGAGAAACAGGAAACCAGGGCTGGTGGCTGTACCTGTTGTAAAAGGGCAGCTCCATCCAAGTTGACTTTCTTGGAGTGTCTCTCTGGAGGTTTACTGTAGCTGGTTTCAGGCAGCTGGTGAACTTTTAAAGGGAAATGTCAGCACACACCATTCCCCCACCAACGCACCCGCTCGGCTTGGGGCGTGTCAGAAAACCCTGCTCACATCTTCCTGTTGAAATGCTGCTCCATTTTGAATCTTTTATGGATGGACAGACTTTATCCAGACTTTGTTTTCATAAACATGGTCATGCAACAATGCATAGCCCCTGTTCCATGTGTGTGTGGTCAGTAGATTGGTCAATAGATTGTTTATTCAAACCCAATGGTTCCCATGCAATAGGATTTTCTTAGGTCTTTGTTTGTGCCTTGCATGCAAAAATAGCAGTACATATTGTGTTGGTCTTACTGTTTTGGGAGGGTTTTGTCTGCAAATAGCAATGGCTCCAAGAAGAGCAAAACAAAGATCATTTTTACACATTTCATCTGCATGTATTCCCTGTGACTAGATAAGTGATCCTGAATATCTACATTGACCACCTTTAAAAGGCTACCATTTCACATGTCACAATTTTTAAAATACATATAAATCATTATAGAAACCTTGCTCCTTTCCTGTGAAATACTACAAGTGAGAGGAAATAGGAGTTTAGCTAGATCCTGAGATTTTGAGATGTTTTTGCAACATGGAAGATGTCTCCCAACATTCTGATTTTTTATAAAAAATGTGATTTGTGGGCCCTATACAAAAGCTTTCAGCACAGATTATTTTCTATTGAAAAAAATCCCCACCTTTATCTAATTAAAAAAAAATTGTCCATTCCATTTGAAAACTGAAAACTAGGTCAAGGCCTCCTGTTTAAGACACCATTACAGACAAGAGAGCAGAAAGCTCATGATACAAGAAGGTGGTAATCTAAGGGAAGTAAACAGATAAGAAAGAAGCACCAGGATGTTTCTCTGATAAAAGATATAGATACAGCAGACTTTTTTGACTTACACAGAGCCCCTCTCGAGAGAGAAGTGCTAAACCTCAGTCTCCTGACTCCAAAGCTAATGCCTTAACCACAAGACTAGTCCTTCCATGTTGAAAAAAGGACTATATTTTTACCATTGCAAGTTGTCCTTTTTATCCTATTGGTGTTTAGGGACTGAATGTTTTGTTAACCATTAATTTTGGATGAGTTTGCCATCTGAAATCTTATAGCACTTCCAGTAGTTTTTAGAGATTTCCCTTGTTGGATCATTCATACAAGCAGATATATCTTATTCTTTCCTTGGCTGCTTTCTGTGTTTGTTTTGGCTACCAGTACATTCTACTTACAAGGAGAATGAGGGAAACCTTTCCAAAAAATTAGCACACTTAGTTATGAGAGAGTCAAAAATATATTATGCCCTTGCAAAGCGTGACTGACAGATAGAATTCCTCCTTTAATTATTTTTCCTAGGCCCAGAGGAAGCAAAATATTTGAGAGAAAAACAAAACAAATCTGTTTACCATACCCAAAATATGGTGAATTTGAAACTGGAGAGGACTGCACACACTGATATAAAGTGCCAGCCTCGTGGGCAGTACCAAAACTCATTCAACACTTGAATAAAAGATCTTCTTTAGGTGGAGGCCAAGCACAACAACAATAATTTTCCCCATAGACACACTCACTTTTCTTTCATCTGACAAACACAGGTCTGTGAATTTGCATCTGAACTATTTTGTTGGGGTTATTTTGTTCTTTTTGTTTGGTTTGGTTTTTTGGGTTTTTTTGAGAACCAGTGCTTCTTTTTAGTTTGCTTATGGCAAAACACATGAAAATATCCAACAGAGGAAAGGTCTACATAATTCCAAAGTCCTATTTAAAGCAAAATTGATTTATAGGCTGTATAGTCTTCATGTTGGATACTTCATTTATGAATTTTGTCTATGAAGAACACTGTGACATGTTCAAGCTGAATTGGAACCTTATTTAGAAGATCTGTTTCATCTATTTTCCACTGGATATTTATTTTGCTAACCCAGATGTCCCACCAGAGTTCCTGGGTTGTCTGACTCCATTGCTTGTCTCCAAGTCACCAACGAGCACCACCAGTAGCAGCTGCCTCATGAACACATTTCCTTAGAAACCCAGAAGGCTGAAGTCAAGGGCTGAATGGGATCTGCCCCACAAAATCACCAGCTGCCTTTTCAACAGTTTTATTAAATATACTGATTCACACCTGAATTTTGTTTGGAACAATCTGGTTCAGCTCTGGGGACTTTGAGTTGACCTGTTCTCTTGAGATGAGGTTGCAACAAAAGAGTCTGAGTCATGAATACACACGGAGTGACTCCCACCACAAGATGCCCCCTCACCCACAGAACTACCCATGTCCCATGGTGTCTTACACCTGCCTGCAGGAGCTGGGCTCTAGGAAATCTTCCTCCTTTCTTCATCCTGACAGATGAGCTTTAGTCTAGCAGGACAAAACAGTGACAGTTCTACACAGCCTGTAGGAAATGTTCTTAGCTCATGTCCCTTCTTTATTCAAAGGGTTTCAGAGTCATCAAAGCAGGGTAACAGCTAACAAAGGTTTAAGCTTCTTCGGACAGCTCCTCTGAAATGCCTCAATATCCACCCACCTCCCTATCATAGCTTGTAACTTTGCTGTATGGTGTTTAAGAACAGCAAATCTGACCTTGAAATGAACTTCCAGGCAGCCCTCAAACAATATTGAAGATAAAAACATCCAGTGCCTGTGGTCTAATGTTTACCAAGGGCTTGCCCTTGAGTCCTTGCCTTATTCCCACAGTGGCTGAGTTTTCCATGTGGTCACCTATCCAAGTATTACACCGCTCCAAAACTGCCTTCCTCCCTGGGGCAAACAAGATGAGATGGCTCCATCCAAGGGTGGAAAAATGACAAAAGAGAGCTGCTTTCAACCAGTGGAAATCTCGCCATCCTACTCACATGCAAAGTGGACTCAGAGCATCCTTTCCTTCTGTCAGGGTTTGGTTTAGCTCTGCAATGGACTGACAAGGCCAACACCAGGGAGTCAGGTTAGATGGGACCAAGCTCTCCACAAGGCATTAGCCATCCCTTCTTATTTTCATTTTTGATCTATGAGAGGTCAGTCATAACTTTTTGCATACCCTAACTAAGAAAGTTATCAGTACATTAATTCTCACCAGAAATAGACTCCTTTACCATTACATTTAATTAATATCAGAATCTCTAAATCAAGTCCATATGAATGGTGTGTAGAGTCCTCAAATGCCCACGTGCATTAATTAACTTCATATTTTAATAAAAAGAATCCTCAGTTAAGCTGCGGGAAATTGCAGTGTGTGCAGGCACACGATCCTTGAATACACACTGCTTTTTCAAGTATGTTTGCCTTGTACACACACTCATCCAAAATTAAGTTAATGGTCCCAATCCACCCCTCAGGACTCTGCAGATGTCAGAGACTAGTCATAAACAGTTTCTCTGAGAAAGTTCTAGGGGACTATACAGAAGAGATCTCTTGAAAGAAGCAAGGATAAAAATGTAATTAGGGTAAATTATGTTATTCTGTGCTGCAGAAGGAGAGTAAGAGAAAAAAAAAAAAAAAGCAGCAATAGCTCAGATAAAGGTTCTTTGCAAGTTACTTTCTGCAGCCAGATGTTCTGCCATTTGCTTCCAGGGTACCTTGGCTTCACACTGGATTATCCCAGAGAAAGAGAGGTGCAAAACCAAAATTAAATACTGCAATCCAGAGAAAATTCCTGAAGCAGAAATGCTAGTGGGATGTCAACTGCACTTATCAGCATATCATTTGGTTTTAGATTGTCCAGCTTTTCAAAAAGTCGGGTGAGGGGGGAATTTTCCACCTCATCATGACAAAGTTAAAATATCTTTTGCATTCCAGAGTAGTTTGTTTGTTTGGGGGTTTTTGGCCACAAATGTGAGTTTTCAAGATCCCTGAAGCACTGTGTAAATCTGTTACTAAATAGATCAAGAGACCTACTTTGATGTGCTCAGCAATGTCTAGAAAAAAAAATAGAAGGCAGCTGGGTTTGACTTCTTGCCTATGGCACACACATACACAGTCCAACCTTTTTACTCTTTTCTTTTGGGAGCAGGTACTTCACAAGCACCAAAAAGGCAGGTCCAGCTCTGAGGGAGGTCAGTAGTTTACAAAATTGCAAATACTGTTTTTTCTTTAAGCACATTTTATCCCTCAGTTTAGGAATCAAAGTCCTGGTATTTGCAATGTGGTGGTTAACCTCCATCACCTGCCTTTATGGTTGCGAATTCTATGCTGGACCATGAATCCATCATGTTTTATTGAGAAAGAGACAGTCTTGCATTTTAAAATGTGCACATGATCTTTGACTTTGTCCTTTTGATTTGGGTCAGCTAGCAAAACTGGAGGAATGTTTATGATTAAGGAAACTTATAAATCAGAGAGAAAGGAGACCAATTTGTTACTTATTGGTTATGGCAACTCTGAACTTCAAAAGTTATTTTTCTGGTTTTTTTTTTTTTCTTTTTAAAGTATCCAAGTAAAATCTATAAGGGTGTCTAAATAAAAAGAGTCTCCAGAACAGTTTCACAGTGTAGATTCTTCAAGATAAACTCCATGTCTGAATTAGCCACATTAACTTGAGCTGATATTTATCTTCAGGACATAGCCTAGTCCTGGCTTGTTTGTTTCTGCACTTATCTCAAGCTCCTCTCTTGTATTTTAGTTCTTCTAAAGAAAGTAAACAGAAATAACAAACTACATAGTGGTCATATAAATCTTCTGGAAAAGACCCTAGCAACTCCTGTACTATGCAGCCTTTAAATTTTCCAACAAGTTTTGTTTGGCTAGAAGAACTCTTTCAGAAAGTCATCCAGTTTTAATTGAAGACAGTGAGAAATGAAGGGACCTATCAATCTTTCCATGGTTCATTGCAATGGTTAACCAACCTCACAGTTAAAATGTGCCTTATTTCCAGTTTGGAATTGCCTTGTTCCAGCTTCCTGCCCTGGATAGGAAGCACATTCCTCCTGAAGAAAAACAATGAATTACACACTACAGTGAAGTCTTCTTTCAACTTTTCTGATAAACTGAAATAAGGAATTGGAGTTCACGGAGGGGCTCACTGCACAGCACTTCCTGCAATCTAGTCATTTGGGTTTGGGTTTTTTTTGTTTGTTGCTGTGCTGTTTGTTTGGGGGGGTTTTTTCTGCTCCAGTGTTTCAGGAAGACTTTGAAAGAGCAAACACCAGAGCTGGGTGAATTTCTCTCCCAGGTTGGGATGGAAATGCAGCACTCCCTAGTGCCACATGGAGGGTAGGTTATTTTCCAGCACCACTATCGCCTCCTACTTCCCATACCATATCTGATGGTGGGGCCCATCCTCTACAGATACTGAGACTGGATTTCTGGTCTTAATGGCATGGATTTTCGTTTTGTTAATTATCCCAGCTCTTCACTTTTCCTTGGCATTTGAGAGAAGTAATCATGACCAATAGCAGACAAACTACCTTAACACAACTTCTTTCCCTCTTTCTTTAAGCATCTCTCTGGCATAGCACTTTGAAAACCTTAGAAATGGGGCAGTCTCTGCTATTCTACTGTGGTGTTTTCTGCAAACAGCAACTGCTGTTTCTGCAGCACTCAGGAGCCTCAGCCAAGTACCAGATCTCCATCTCCTCTCTTTGGGTTGATGCAGTTTTTTGAGACAGAAACAGGGACTGAGGAGATTAAATCTGTAATGCAAGTTTTCCCCTGACTCAAGAGTACTCCACTGGAGTGCTGGGAAAAGGAAAAGTTAACTTGGTTCCTGTTTCCAAAGATTTCCCATAGCAGCAGGTATTTCATATGCAGCCACTGAGACCGCCAAGATACGGATCAATCTCCCATCTCAACCAACTTTGGGAGCCTTTGTGGCAGATGTCAATATCTGAACTAGACCCTTTACCAAATGTGTGTGTAGTCAGTGGACAGGGAGGCATTTTTAGCGTGTAGTCCACCCATCCTCTATTGAACGTTTCTCTCAGGATAATATGAATCACTCCCTCTAAGAGATTCTTTATCTCTGTTGACTATGAAGAATATTTCTGAACATTAACTCAGACATAAATCCCCTTGCAAGATGACCTCCACAAACTGCAATGGCCCCAGATGAGTGAATAATTTGGAATAATTTTCTGCTTTCACTTATAAATGAATTATTTACTAAGCAAATTACTTTGTTTAAACACATGAGCAGGATAGGTGTCAGTCATATTTCTTTGTCAGTAGTAGTAGCAGTGGGAAAAAAGGAAAAGAAACTTTCAGATGTGTGTTGTATCCAAATACAGGAGCTCTCCTTTATATCTTGGGCATGTCTTAGCAGAGTATCATGTTTTAGGGCTTACACGGACTCAGGTATTGGACATATGTTACAGCTTTGTAAAGGGTAATTTGATACAGTGTCAGCCCCGTGTTATCATTCACCTCACTGGCATGTTAAGCCTCATTCATGTAGAGCTATTGAGGAGAGAGACAAAATCAATATATCTATAGAGTGATGAAGGTACCAAGCCAGAAACCGTGAGCCACTGACATCTGTCTTAGAGGGAACTACTACAGCAAAATGTGTGTACACTGATATTTGAAATACTCCAAATCGGACATTATACCAAATAAAACCACAATCAGGGGCAAAAAAAAATCCCTAAAAATATTGTCATGGCTTTTATGTTCCTCAGCTGAGCATAGAAACAAGTAGAACTGCATCCAGCTTTTGCTGTCTGGAGTGAAATCTGCTGGTTCTGGGTTCACTGTAAAGTCACTCCGGCTGCCTGGGTACAGCAAGGCTGAGAGCATGGGGTGGTCAATGGCCCAGGGGAGGCAGAAATGGATTTTCCATCCAACTGTTCCCTGGCAAGGACATTTGAGACAGTCTGGGCTGAAAATTAGGCTGGACTCACTCAGGGAATGAAAGCCTGGAAGATAAATAACCCATGCAAGATATACTAGAGCGTTCAAGACATCTGAAAAAGCCTGGAAGATACAGCACAGAGATATGCCCTATTAATTGTGTCTCTGTCCCATAGATGTGAGTATATCTAACCATAAAACCCCTGTCCAAACCCAGCTCACCCTTCTAACACTTGGATGGTGTAAGGACATTCAGAATGTAAAAACCAAGGTTCAGTTCTTTGCCTTGCTTCAGAGAGATTGAATCCAAATTCCCTTCTTCTCTGAAAAGTGCCCTAATTGCTAGCTACAAGCTAACTTGAATGGGAAGCAGTGTCCTTTTATCCAGTAGGAGTTCTGCCACTATGTACAAAAATGAAATATTTCTGTGAAGATGGGAATGAATAAACATGACATTATAACCCAAGGGCTCTATGTGGGAGAGCAAGACCATGATGCTGACATTGCTCAAAAGGCTGTTGCTGTGTTTTGCACAATATAACGTAAAATACTTGAACACAACATCAAGCAAGCCTTGGAACCCTTACCCCACTGGTCAGTCAGGCTAATCCATTCTCTCTCTGGTCTCATAAATCTCTTACTTCTTCCAATAATTCACCAAGTGTGAAATGTTCAGTTCTTCTCCCTCTTGAAAAAATTTAGACTCAGTGCTATGGAGAGGACTCGAACACGACGAAGAAGGATCTAAGACGTGGGCATCGATGAAGCACAGGTCACCTTGTCACAGTGATGTTCTGAAAGAAAGGACACAGAAGACCTTTTCGGGGAGTATTTAAGGTTATGACTCCCAGGGAACAGATAGAAACTTCCTGGGATCCTGGACTCGGGTGCACAAACACTGTGAAAGGGTGATGTTTAAGGTAATTTCTTCCAGTACTATTTCCTGTGGGTAACTGAGAATCTCTGTCTGGAGAGTGTGGGGTATAGGCAGGAGCTGAGATTCCTTTGCTCTGAAGAAATATATTAGGCATAGTATGGTGCCTGTCTCTCTGAAGCCAGATGTGTAGTTTGGGAGCAAAAGCAATTGCCCAATGCATTGGTCTGTGCTTTAAACAGGATAGTATAAAGGCCATAACTATATCACAAATTAGCTTTCCCTTCCTTCCTTGTAAAGGTCAAGGAGACTTTTGGTACAGACAGTTCTATCGCACTGTACAAACCCTTTTTTTTAAAGCATTTATCATGTTTTCCATTGTAAACTTGTTCAACCCTTCCTCCCTCTAACCCATCCCTGAAAATACGCTTCTTATTAGTAACAAAGAAGTGCAAATTAAATCTAGGTTATTTCTTCATTTATCCTGCATGGGAAAATAAAATGTTTAAACAGTACACATTATTCTCCTGGTTCTTACCAGAGGAAGTGGAGCATGAATAGAAAGAGCTGAAACACTGGCCCTGCTGAACATGCATTGCTGAGTGATTTCACATGTAGGTACTCTGACCATAATATCCTTGCAATCACACCCCTCTCTGTCAAGGATTTTGGTGCCGTAGTCTGGGAACCTGGGAGGTTTCAGGGCCTGATAAAATGGCCCTGAGAGGCAGCACTGTCATTATCAGATAGGATTCAGTTTGATGACTCTGTCTTATCCCAGTATTTTAGCAATTTTTGATCTACCAGGTAATATGAAAAATTTTCCAAGGGAGTCAGTTCCAGTAAAAAATTTGGAAAAAAAAAATAACAACAACATCTGTGTTAAGTTTTGAAGAGATTTCCTAACATTATGCTAAAGGTAGCAAACCACACTCCAGAGCTGTTTGAGGGGTACTTTTAATAGTCTTTTTCTTTGGGAAGGAGGTTGCTTGGGGCATCTGTCCAGTCTCAGTGCTACACATGAAGAAGCATCCTTGTGTGCCATGTGTAGATGAAAATACTTTACAGCTCGGGGGCAGTTCTCAGCCTCATGCCAGAGTTTATCCTCAGCCTCATGGAAGTTTGTCCAACTGGGGACTAGAGAGACCCAAGGTTCATGAAAAGCCACTTCTAGCCCACCTCTCTGTGTGCCTGGAAATACGTATGTCACTTGGTCTGTGGGTATTAGCAAGAAGCACAAGTTTCAGTCTTGTTTTCACAGGCCAGCAGAGATTTCCACAGCTACAGATTTTTACAATGGAAGAAAGGTCTCCGATCACCTCTTAAGAGCTGCACTTCAACATTTCTTCATGTGCTCCTTTATCATTCTGCAGGCTGGGAAGTGAAACTCAGAGAACCACATTGTGTCATTTGTCTCTCTAACAACCTTTGTATCAAAAATAATTTACTTTAAAAAATACCCCACATTCAACATGTGTGACTGAGCAGAGCTGCACGATCTGCTCTGCCTTTAAAAAACCAAACCGAACAAGGTAACCCCATTTTTCACAGACAATTTATTTTGCCATATACCTTGAGGCACATGAGCTATCTCAAACCAGAGCAGCTTAACAAAGGCTGTTTCAGCTCTGACACTTTACTGACAAGATCCTGTGTAATTGCAAGCAACAGTCTTGGTCTAAGGGTAGAGCATATGCAAGTTTAAATATATCTGAAACTCTGGAAAATCAAGATAGCCCTGAAGATTGCCTGAATTGGTGATCAAATATTAGAAGCTGCATACTGAACCTTCTTTTCTCAGCCTCTGTGGAGATCACAGCTTGTTCTGGAATGTCAGGTAAGGCCGGAACCACAAAAGCTGATATATTTTTTTTCTTTTACATAACTTTTGCTTGAAGCTTTTTGCAAGGATGCCTTGTGAGGCCTTTCCACCCTCTAATGATGGAACAAATCCATGTTAGGTCACTACAACCAATGTGGGAATTGATTCTCTCTTCCCTGCCTCCTCCTCAGCTGTGCAGTAGCTATATAAATAAACTCTTGCAGCAGCAATAGCCCTGTGAGTTGGAAAGGTGGCAAATACAGTAGGAAAAATTGCAGCTATTTTGTATTCTGTTAGCAAAATGCAATAAGAATACTAACCTCCATGATATTTCTTTTAGGGCTAAATACCAGCTGAGTTTCTTATTTTCTTCACTCTTCCATCTCATACCACCAAGGGTGGTCATACCACCTTGGTATACCATACATACCTTGGTCATACCACCAAGGAACACTGTCTTTATCAGCCATTCATCTCTGTGCCTATCACTTCTTTCTCAGTCTTTCTCAAAAATGGGCAACTTTTCTGCAGAAGAAAACTAAAATACCAGCCATGAGATGGTTTTGGAACATTTATATTAAATTTCTATGCAGCAAGGATATAATTTCATTCTTCTGGACAAAAAGGACCTGTTGACTGCAGTAGAGAAAGACTCTGGGACAGCTTTCAGCGTAAGGGTGGCTTTTCACTACACATACAGAACCAAGAGCATTTTGCACAGATACAATGAGCACAACAGTCAAAAACAGTACTCACAAAACCAGTCAACTCCAGCAATTTTTATATTTGAAACAAATGTATACATTATTTGAGAGGAACCAAAAGAAAATAAATGGACCAAAATTTCTTCTTCTCACTTGAAATAATGAGTAACAAGCAGTGATGTGTCAACCACTGAATTCTCTTTTCCAGCAGAAGGAAAAGCCAGGAGGGAGCATTTCAGCCTGTTTCCACACACCTTCCAAGTCTCTAGGGTTGTAATCCTGGAAACCAGTTAGCAGACCAGGGTGAAGTGACAGCCTTTGGGGAACCAACAACACTCGCAAACAGTTAATGTTATTGTATGTTCTATTTCATGGTTAGAATTAATTGCAATTGGGGGATGGAAAAAGAATCCTGAAACCTAAAGTGGTTTTGCCAATTCATAAGGAAGTATTTTTCTTTGAATAATAATGTTATTATAAAGTTATGATCTTTCTCTTTTTTAAATAAACCCTTTATTTTCTTTCAAATTTCTGTTACTTGTGGCCAAGGGCTGTCTGGTGCTCTCATCTTGTGGGAAGTTTCTGGCTGGAAGCTGAATCATTTCTGTAATTACCACTTTCACTGAAATAGTTCTGGGCACTCCAGAAATGCCTTCAAGTATTTGGTCATATGCATTAAAAGTTGGAGGGACAGCTAAGAGCTGATGGTTGCTCCTAAATGGTAGGAAAGGGTAAGCTCATCTGAAAACTTTAAGCATCTCAGTGTGTCTCACATTTTCAAATCCCAGTGAGTTTGCTCTCTTGCCTCTGCATAACACAGAAGGGTATTGACCTTTACTGCTTTGTAAATACTGGTGGGGAACCTCAAAAAAATATCAGGTGAAGATTGCTACTCTTTACTTCCCATTATGAAACACTGCCCGTGGAGATTTCTCAAGCTTTTTATACATGACTGAATCTTTCCAGCATTCTCCAGGGTCAACAGATGGCATCTGTTTAAAAGTCAGGGACTCAGCCCAGCATCACGGTTTCCCTCATAGTCCCAGGAGGGAATGAGTATCTCCAGAGGGAGATTCAGGAATCCCAAGATGAGCATCCAAGGCAGGTGGGTGTTTCCCCAGTTGAGGTCCTTTGGCATCACAGGGCTCAGTGTCTCATCCAACACCCATCCCACCTTCAGGTCCAAACTGAGAATTAGCTTCTTCATTCATCTGAGGCTAAACAAGGAGTTTAGGAGGACCAATACTTATGTCTGTGTTGGCAATGGATCCTCAAGAAGAGAGATAAAAATTCAAATGTTGTATTCACAAATGGGAGTTCCCAAAGAGAAACCGAATTGAATCACCTACCACGTGACTGGGGTGTTATCTGTGGCAAGGGTTGCATCCACAAATTTTTATTCTTAGAAACTTCTGCTTTTCCACATTACTACAAAATGTGGCCAAAATTCAAGATTAGGAATCCTGCTGTTTGTTTCAATAAAACCAATATTTAATTTTTCTTTTCACACTAAGCTGCATCCCAATTGGATTTCCGGCAAAATCGCATTTCAAAGGAGTTGTTGTGTGTCCCCCTGGATCACATACACTCAACCACAGCTTTGTCCCATATCCCCAGGGAGATGCCCAAGGATGAGCAGGGATGGAGCTGTCCATGTGCAGCTTGGCCAGCAGCAGACATCAGTTAGTTCATTAACTCGGTGCTGTCAAATGAAGCCACAAAGACCAAATCTTATAGAACTGTTTAGGTTGGAAAAGACATCTAGGATCATCAAGTCCACTATTAATCCAGCACTGCCAAGTCCATCACTAAACCATGTCCTTAGGAAGCACAAATCTGGGTTTCTCTTTCCTTCCCGCATGCTGAATTTCTTGAAGCCTGTAGAAACACAATTATCTTGGACACTCCCATCCCTCCATCAAATCTGGTGGAAACAAGTTTAACAGTTACTGGAAAGGCTAAACCAACAAGCAGATATCAGCAGACACAATTCACACTTCCCTACAAAACCACACTAAATCAACATATTTGTCATTTACTGAACACCAGGAAAGAGCTGAGCCCTGCAAAACAGAGAAGAGAAACCACAGTAGCCACCAAAGAGCTTCACACTTCTTGTTGGACTGCTCAGAGCAGCCACTTCCCAGTGGAGATTCAGAGGTTTGGGTCTGGCCAGCACAGAGCACAGCAGCAGAGACAAAACAACATTAAGGTTCAAAGTCCTTCAATCTGGTCATTAGGCTAATAGGAAGTTTTCTAATAGGAAAGCCTATCTTTTTTTTTTTTAATTTTATTTTAAGAGTAGAAGCAAATGGGAGAAGTTACATGCTTTTTATTAACCATAGCATTAATTCTTTGATGAAGTGGTGACCCTGCAACCTTAGATTATGGACGCTGATGGGAGGAGCTTAGAGACATCTCTTTTTTGTCCTAAACTTCTGTCCATCATTAGTGATGGATGCAAAAAAGCTGAAAAGTATCCTGGATATTTGGTTCTGTTTTCTCAGACATGATGTTTGAGATAAAACCCTCTTTTAAACAGGAGATTTTTCTGCTTTAGGAAGAGCAAATTCTATTTGCCTGGATATTCCTCAAGCAGTACTCAGGATAGAGCTATTCTCCATCTCTGGTTATTAGGGTCAGCCAGGAACAGGCAGCAGAGAAGAGTCCTCTTCCAGCCACCTCCTATCTTTAAACAGTACATAAAATGTGTGTTCAAAAGCAAAACCACGTTTCCTAATTACAGGCTTACTGGGGTCAAAAAGATGCAATGCATTTTTTGAGAGTTTTAACCCGTATTTGTTCATCCTTTTTGTCCTTGTTTCAAGCTTCCAAACTCTTGTTTTCCCTGGTGCTATGAAACACTGAGACATTCCCATACACAGCATTTTGGGTATCTCAATTGTTTGATCTGCTGATCAGTGCTGTTCCTCTGTTGCTCTTGCTCCTTTAAGAGCCCTTGTCCTTGGAAGTCAAGTCCATGAAGCTTAATTCAGGTTCTTCAGAGTCTAAAGTGGTGAGACATCAATTAGCCAAGTAGCACTAATTGCGAGATGGTGCCAAGGCACTCAGAGGAAAACTGGGGAAGTACATGCCTTGAATCAAGACTGTGCTTTCATTCTTTGAGTTGCTCTTAGCTGGAATCAGGGGAAGAAAGAAAAACAGTGAAGGGCACCCCAAAGGTTAATGAAAAAGGTTAATAACACATTCCTCTCCTTCCTTGGGAGGCTTAATTGCTATTTTCAAATAATAACAATAACAATAAACATTTAACATTCTGCATGAAATTGCACCGATTTCACAGGGGCTTGGTTTGCTTCTTCTATAATCTGTTTATCATTACTGCCTTAAACAAGATGCAATTAGGACTAGAGCAGGCTGGAACTGGATTCCAAATTATTTTCTAACAGGAATATGCCTTACAAGAATAAAAATCAACATGTAACAAGGAGAGGCTACCATAAACACCATTTAAAATTCCACTGTCCTTTAGTGAAAATCAAGTGAACACCTTTCATCCATCTACTTAAAAAAACTTTCTTTATTTGAGTCTTCTCTATGAAGGAAAAGTAAATGTAACTCAAGACCCTGACCTTCCAGAGAACAATCTGCTTTGATTCTCCCCAAACAAACTTTTCCAGAGATTTTTCTGCATTTAAAAAGTCCTTATTTCCTTGCCTTGTCTTGTCGTACCGGTTGAATCTGGACACTTTTTTCCACTGATAGCAAAATTTGCCTTTGGAATTTGGATTTCTGTTTCCAAACAAAGTGGACTTTCTGATGCCACTGAATTTAAAAGCTCCTCCTTTAAAAACCTGACTTCTGAAGCTCCAACACCACATCTCAGCTGGACTAGGGGGCCTGAGCACATGGTTTGGTTGTAGATTAATCAAATCAGGATGAATCCCTGCTTTGCTTTCAGAGACTCCATCTTAAATTGCTTCAAGGTTTGTGCAAACTAGTCAGAAACTTGTCTTCTGGTTCTGACCTGAATGCAGAAGTGACACAAAAATCACTTGACTCTTGAGATGCTCAAAATAATGGCATGTTTGTAAAACCAGGCTGTGACAATAATCTCCTCCCCTCCTGGTCCTGTCTGTGTGAGTTTTTCACAACATTTATCCCAACTTCTGCAAACTTGATGGTAATTCATGAACTCTATTTTGGGAACCGCTTAAAATCACACACAGGACATGATGGATTGCATTTTATGCATCAGTCATCCTTTTATTGAGAGGGATCTCTCCCATTAAGAAAGGGATATGCTGCCCAAGTAATGTTTGCAAAACTGGTCCCCCAAGCACTGGTGGCTGGAGGCGACAGCGCTGTGTCACGAGCAGCCACACGAAGCGCATGAACCAACTTTGAAGCAGCACAATGACGTCCCCAATTTACAGACAACGGTGAGGAAACAGCAAATGGCTAATTGTGAGAGGGTTTTGTTTAAATGTGCTGATAGCCAAAGGGGTAATGCACTGGCTGCCTCTGGCACTGCAGAGATAGCTGTTTCCTTGGCTGGGAGATCACAGCGCTCTGAAGTGCCCTTCCTTCCCATGGAGATGAAAGGCAGCCTGGATGCACAGCTAATTTATCAAGCATACAGTGCCCAAATATAGACCATTTATCTCCTTCTAAGTGTTCTGCTTCTCCCACCACTCAGCTTAGCAAGATAATGTCGATGGTCAGGGGGATGTTGTGGTAGGTGCAAAAAAGCATTTGATTATCCATTGTGAATAATTTCTAAGCACATCCTACTTCTGTCCACAGATCCAAAGTGTCATTTTCTTAAAATATCTTAGAAATCAACAGGATTTTCACACTTAAAATATTTCAGTGTTAAGGAAATCCCCCTAGGATGTGTCTGATTTCCTGCCGTATGCCTTCACCTCCCACCTTGATGCCAGTGGGGCTCCTGCTGGTGCACACAGAGGCGAGGGGAGGATCCAGGGCTATGCTGGGTGTGTGTGTGCATAAAAGGGGAGATGGATCAACACAGCAGGGTGCAGCACATGAGTACCAAGTTTCTTTGGCCTCCTGGGTGGTGTGCATTGCAAAGCTGAAAGCCTGTACTTCTGGCTCATTGATAAAGCTGCAGCACATCCGGCAACTGAAGTGGGTTTAATTTCATACCTGCTGTGAGGAATGTTCAACTGGCTACTCTGCACACCAGAGATAAGTGTGCTTGATTGTCCGAACCCTCACAGTGATTACATGCACTTTCTCACACAGCTGCCTTTGCACATAATCTTATCTAAAACCTACACACATCTGTAACTGCACCTATCCAAGTAAGGTTTTGTTTCTAACCAAACGTGCATGAGAATAAAAAATGAACACGTTGCTCACACAGAGCACAGAAAATAAAAGAAAAATGGTCATGAACAGGTAACGTCTTGCTCTGTGCATGATGGACATCAGGAAAATAAAGCAGCCTAGAGCTTTTCCCTCTCTGGCAATGCTTTACACACTGAGGATGGCTCAGGGCTGAACACAGTACCCTAAGGGAGGTTTTGCCAATGTTAACCAGAATGGGAGAATTCCTTCATGGATGTTTCATGCATATATATACCTTCATGCCCTCCCTGACTTTCACATAGCCTGATTCTGACTCTGATCAGCTTGTGTCTCAAAGCCCCTAGGCACTGTTATCTAATCAGTTGTTCTTGTACTGTTTTGGACAATTAGCTACACTCAAGTGGAATGTCTTGTCCTTCCTGAATTGCTCCCTTACTGTTTCAGTCTGTCTCCAGTTTGCAAGATAATTTTAACTTCTAACACTGTCCTCCAAAGAAAATATTAAAATTTCTTTCAATCCCATATAATCTTGGTGTTCTATCAGCATTTAAAATATCTGTCTCTATTGTGTTGTCTCAGGAGGCCACTTCGTACAAACTCCAATTGGAGGGCAAGCCATTTTTATTACTTGCTTTCTGAGTAAGTATTTCCAATCCATGTTTATCCAGTGACGAACATTTCCATCAGACTATCCTACTTTGGTTTCCCAGTGAGAATGGCATATTCTGGCATATACCAGACAGCCTGCTCTCCCTCATCCAAAACTCTTCTTGTCCTCTTATGAAGGGGAATAACTTCTGGAACCTGAGCAGCCATTGAACATAAGCAGCTGTTATTGTTCATTTTCAGTATAATGTCTATACCTGAGCATGAACATTAAAGTCACCATGAAATGTAACTGAGGGAATTCCTGGAGAACTTCCAGACAAGAAGATTTTGACAGGGGAAAAAAAAAAAAAGGCAAAACAACAAAAAACACAACACCCCAAGCCAAAACACATCCCATCATGCGAGTCAGAGAAGACAGACTGCCTGAATTAACCAGATAAAAGGGGCAAGTGGTGGTCCCTTGCATTACCAGGTCCCTGTACCACCATGTTTGGATGCATCCCAACTTTTTGACTCACTGCAGGCAAGATATCCTTTTGCATCTGGTCTCCATTAGGCAGTAGGCGTCGGAAGGAGATGAGGTCTGCTATGGCTTCGTATTTGGAGTGCTTGTTGCTTGGTAGTACAAACAGTGGGCTATTAAAAAAGCCAAATGCGGGTATTTCCACAACGCTTGTAACGTGAGCTCCAGTTTGCTTCAGTTTGGCCTTAGTGGTTAACACACGGAGCTACATACATTTAAATATAATATCTACTAAACCTACTGAACTTTATTCTGAGGTATGAGTGGAACCCAGTTTGTTCTGGCTGGGTCAGGGAGCCTGTGTCAGGTTTGGAAGTGCGATGTCCTGCCATGTGCCCCACGCTGCTGCGGAGCTGGAGCAAATCTGCTTCAAATTAGCAGCTCAGCTTATTTTATTGTGCTTGGCCTGGCCCTGCTACCCAGTAACCCCGAGCAAGATCGCTCCTCAAGAGATAATATGACTCGATAAAACATAAGAACCTTTAGAAAAGGGGCTCTCTGGGCCTAATTACAGCCCAGGGTGTGTTTCCTCCATTTCTTGGATTCCTGTCATACGCGGGCTGCAGAAGCAGTGCTATGCACCTGTATTTTGGCTGGCAATAACCTCTTCTTCCCACACACCAGTAACCTGCCAGCAGTGCAGGCACAGCTTCCACCACCTGGTCAAGGTGCACACTTGCAAACTTGTGTGAAGTGCCTCCCTCCACCTCTCCATGGCTCCAAAAGCAAAGTCAGGCTTTCTGTGGGACACAGACTGAGCCAAAGTTGGAGCTAAGGCCTTGTAACCATTTTTCATAGGCAACCTAGATATAATGCCCAGATGGAAAAAGACCCTTTGTATAGATTTGCTGACTAAAGGGATTGCCTTGGGATGTGCTAAGCACATGTAATTTTGATTATTGCTTTATGATACAAAAGACTACATATTCCACAATGGAAATGCACCATTCTACCTTGTAATTGGACCTATAGAGCATTTAGGACCTATAAAGAGCATTTAGGACCTATATAGAGCATTTCCCCTAAACAATTAGCCTTATTTTACAATTAGCCTTACTTCCAGCAGCTACAGGAACATCCTTCACTTTTTTTTCCCATGGACAAAAATCATTCTATTGGAAAGCTCCTCAAGATCCACGGCTATTATCAAGGAAGTCTGCACATCATTAGTTTCTTCAGACAGTGCAAGCTCTCAGGACAGTGAAGATAAAGTAAAGGCTGAGGAATAGAAAAAGGAAGAACAAAAATTTGCTAGGCACCTTCCAACCTTTAAGAAGTGAATTGCTTGCCCTTTCAAACTACCACAAACCCAATTAGAATTTTGTCAGTAAAATGAAACAACTGAGAACAGCTCTAGCTAAGCTCTAGATATATCCATCTTCTCTTAGTTAAGTTCATTTCACTCCAGGTGTTTCAGTTCACTGAGATAGCCCAGAGCTTGGGGGAGCAGGAGACAGGGCTCAGTCTCCAGCTGCCACCTCGACATCCATCTCATCTAACAAGATCCCTAAGAATTAGAGTCTCTGGGTGGATACTTCTTCTTCTGTAGGCACTTGCCCTGCTTTCTCAGTTGACTTTGGAGGAAGATTATTTGCCAAGAGTGGAATTCAACATATCTCCCTCTCAGTGCCTGCATGTAGGTGTCTATAGCGAGTTAAGGACTCGGATAACTTGCTCACCCATCTGTGTCCTGTTCCATTTGAGATGTTGAAGGGTATCCCTGCTGGGACTGGGGTGTCTCATAGGCCAGGTCTCATGGGCAGGGTCCTGAATGAATAAATCAGATTACATGCCTAACATTTAGGCAGTCAACACTGAGACAGGCCCATGCTCCTCCTCACTGTGTGAAACCTGACAGGTCTGCACTGCTTGCAGCCAGAGGAGAGGATTTCATGGCAATCTGCCATAGCAATGCTGGTCCCTCCAAAAGACAGGAGACGTGCTCTCATGGGGTCTCTTGGGGAATGTATGTATTTTCTTCTTGTGTTTCTCTAGCACACTCTATGTGAGAGGAAGGGCTGGCTCAAGCTAGAAAGGGCAATCTTGACTCTCCTTGTATAAAGGTTACACAAATAGAGACCAGGGGTATATTGTCCTCCTGCAAACACTAATTGCCATCATCTATCAGCTGGAGATAGTTGACATGTTCTGCCAGGTGAGGTTGCTTCAGCCGCACAAAACAAAACCCTCTCCCATGCAGTTTCTTGTCAAGTGTTTTGTTGTTCCTGCAGGCTCAGGCAGAGCTGCCTCTGTTTGCCCAGCCTTGCTGCCTTCACATCAAGAGAAGTCCCAGCTGAGGGATGTGGGGTAGGACCCATATGGGAGAGCTCCTAAATCCAAGGAATAGCAAGTGACAAACTGCTGTACACCTCCTCTCACAGTTCTGGGGTGGAGGAAGAGCCCAGTTCTCTGTAAGGTCTAGAGGTCCAAGCCCTGGTTTCCTGCTGTAACCACGTGTCCTGTTTTGAGGCCAAATCCAGCAAAATGTCCCAGTTCCCATTGCCTTCAGGGCCCTTTGTGTATTACAGCCTCTTTTCCTTCAGCTCTTTGCCGGAGTTTTCCTTCCAGTTTCGCACCAGAGGAACCTCACTTCCCTGCTTTCCCCCATTATGATGCAAAGAGGCTGGCGGTGAGAGGCAGGGGGCTGTGCCAGCGAGGGGAGGACAGCCAGCACTGCCCCGGGGAGGGCAGAGAGAGGGGGCAGCATTCCGTGTGGCAGCACAGCTACACAGAGATGCTTCTGCCAGCAGCAGCACAGGCTGGTGCTCAAGGAGAACTGCTCTTCCCCCAGAAAAACAGGCAGTGCAATGTCCCTGTGGGACTGGGGAAGGAAGGGGTGAGCGGGGTCTCTGCTGTCCTTGTGTTCTTCAAGTACCAGTTTGAGCTCTGTTGCAATTACCAGGAAGTTGTGGAAATAATGGGAGTCCTGGTCTGTGGACAAAAAGTCCTTGAAACAATGGGAGCCCTGGAGTGTGGACAGTGGCTGTGGCAACCTGGGATGGAGAAGACTCAGTCACAAAGGGGTTTTGATTATGAACAAAAAACCCAGGACCAAGCATTTCCAGGTCCACAAGGTCCAAAACCCCTTGGAGAAAACCCCAGGTGACAAACCAGCCGTGTTTGCAGCACACTGGCTCCCCAGCCCTGCACGTCCCAGTGCAGCAACGCAAGTGCTCCCAGGCTCAGGGGCTGCAGGAATGCCTCCCAGAGGAGATAACTGTCTCTGGAATTAGGATCTTTTTCTTTTTTTTCTTATCTCATGGAAATTATTCACAGCTCACCACTGCCTCAGAGTTGTGGTGACTTTGCTGCCTGAGGCCACATCTCAAGCCAGTGGGGTGGCATGGGCTGCAAGGCTGGGAAGGCAATGCTGCCAAGTCTCCTTTGGAAGCAACCCTTTTCAGTTTTCCCTTTCAAGCTGTTTTGTTGAAAATCCTTAAAGTGCTGATAAAAAGGCCCTTTCTCACAGCAGTTCCTCCAGAGAGCCTGGGAGAGCCGGGAGCTCAGCCCATGGGTGCCAGCAGGGCTGCTGGAAGGGACCACTGGCAGCTCCATGGGCCAGGACCAGCCCTGAGCAGAGGGTGTGCAGGCATGGGCGATATCTCAGAAACTGCTCAAGGGATTCAGCCTTCACACTGGCTTAGACCCAGAGGGTGTGCCCTTGTAACCCTTGAACTTAAAGGCAGGACTTGCTGGGAAATGTCACCTGTATCTAACACCTTCCCTGCCTCATTACAATAGGTGGCTTACACTGGTGTCCATGGAAGCCCAATGTTTGACAGCCTGGTTAACAAAGAAGTTGAACACAGAGAAGGTCGACTTGCACTCCCCAGCTGCAAAATGATCTGTTGTCCAAGGTTTGTTCTCCTGCCTTTATTCTTAATGTTAAAACTTCAGGTTTTATTTCTTAGGCTCAACCAACACATGATCTCAACTGCCATCGACCACCAAATGACAAGTTCAATAATGGCAACTCAGTGCACTGTGTTGCCTCCCTGCTTTAAGTCCCAGATTGCAACACATGCTGGCACAAGAATCTCCCAGACCTATGAAACCAAGTACTGCAGGATACACAGGTTCAGGCTGAGCTCCTTAAACTCTCCCAGCTCCATCTACAGGCACCATCCACAGTCTTGCACATTAAAGGCCAAAGAGCCTCCATCTGCCCAACCTACCTGAAGGGTGGCACTTCAAAAGATTTATGGAGCAAGAAAATGTATTCAGGTCTCTGAGTTTTTTTATGGAGAATGTATCATAGAATGGTTTGGGTTGGAAGGGACCTTAAAGATCATCTCCAGCCCCTCTGACATAGACAGGGACACATGTCACTAGACCTGTTGCTGAGAGCTCTATCCAGCCTGGCCTTGAACACTTCCAGCGGTGGGAAAATGTTGTGCCCCTGTTACAAATTCATGTAGTCACATTAATGAATCTGCTGTAACTTTGGGAAGGCTGTAGACACCTTTCGGGTGGAGAAGTAAGCAACACATGGATTGCATTAAGTTCCACATGGATTAGATATAATATAGGAGATATATTTCCTTTAGAAGAAGTAAAGGCACTGCATAAAACAAAACATGTCTCCATGTGGATAAATGACAGCACAGCCTAATGCCAGCACAAAAAGCAGTGAAGCACATCCCTTTCTGTGGTGCCTTGATCCAGAGGGCACAGTCACCAACATTTGTTTTCATTTCAAAGTAGTTAGTGAAGGATAGAGAAAAACAAAACAAAACCAACAGCAATAAAAGAGTTGCTGCAACCTGCCCTTTCTGCTCCAGTGATTTCCTGTTTTTGTAAACAGGAAATGCTGTGTAACTTGGCAAGGACTCCACGTGATAACACTGAAGAGTGATCAGACAGTCAGCTATGAAACCACTGTGGTGCCTGCTGAGGAAAACCTACAAGCTGTCAAGAGAGCTGCTGGATGTTTTGCGACACAATCTATCAATTATCTGAGGTGAATGCCTTTATTTATAGATGGATTTCTTTTCCTGTTGTAATTCCATGCCATCTCAGTCTTACAGTAAGCCACCTGGCTAGTGTGAATACACAGGTTAATTTCAAGGTAATATATTATTCTATACAATAAAAACAGGTTGTCTGGCTGTTTTTAGTGAAGTTGTCTAAAGCTGTTCCCATGGGCTTCCCACCTCCCAGGGAGAAGTTGCAATCTGCTCTGTTTCATCATCACTTTTGTGTCATTTCCTACCGAGATGAGTGGCACTGAGACAATTTCCAGACATAGTTATTTGTTCTCCTTGACCTGAGTGACTGCTGTTTTCTAAGCCATTTGCAGTGTCAATCCTGGGATTTGACACTTAGACTTCTCCAGTTGGGGATTATAATGTTGTATCTTTCATTCAGGCTCCTTATTAATTTTCTGGAGGCAGCTACAATGGAGTTGTTCCACGGATTTGTTTACTGCCAACACTTAATTCTGAAAATCAGGCCAATTTCACCAATTTCACATAACTTGAAAAGTCAGTTTGCAACAAGATAAAAACCTTTTCTTGAACCTCCAACCCTAATCCTGTACAGAGTGGTTAACAATAATGACTACTTCTAGGTTTGTTTTTCCCCATACTTCAGGATGATTTAACACACTCTGTTCCCAGCTGTGCCTCTAACTTTCATAGGCAGACTGAGAACAGTTTACAGCTCCAAATATTTTCCTCCTTTGAATTTTGTCCATCATTTCCTTGTTGGTCCTCCTCTCAGAGTAAACAGTTCCATGAAAATTGAAGCAATCTTGAATGTCATCTTTGCAATGACCTAATGTCTTAGAAGCAGATGAACCCAGAGCTCATTGGGAAATAATTTCCTATTGTTCATATACAATCTCACCCTGAAAATGGGATGCATGTCCCTAAAGCCAGCTTGTACTGCGGTTGAGCAATGTATTGTCAGCCCCCTTCTTTAAGAAGCTGTCGTCTGTAAGCTCAAGAATAAACTCAGATGACTTGAGCAGTTCAGGCCACCAGCTCTTCTGGGTTACCAGAAAGCGCCTCACAGCCCAAATAAGGCACCACAAAGAGGTCTGAAAGTGAATCTGCGGTGGTTTTCAAGTTTTGCCCTACCTGAAGGGCTGTGGATCCATCCTTGCTCTCTAGGGAAGTTTGCACCTCCATGCACCTAGTCATATTCTGCCTTAGCTGCAGCCCCTAAAATTCCAGAGAAACCTCCTTTAAATAACAGATAAGACACTCCACTTGTATCACTATTGACCCACTGATGACTCTTTAGGGCTGTATCCCATGGAAGAACTACTCCTTTACTCCATCCTTTGCAGAGGAGGCTTTTGGGTGGAGAAGAGTAGGACCAAGCCCCTGCATCATGAATCAGAAGATCACATTGACTTGGGCGTTAAAATACATTTTTCCCAAAGACAAAAAAATACTCTGAAAAGAACATCAGGAAAGCAGTGATCTTCCCACCACCTTGATCTCTCATTTTCATCCAAAGATATTGCTCCACTTCATTAAGGCCGTGGGAGAAGAATAGAGAAAAATGGGGAAACCTCCTGTTGTTACCAGCATGAAAATTCCACCCAGCACTTTTTCCCACCACTTCCACCCTAATTCCCACGTTTCCCCTCCTCTCTTTTCTTGGGGAGGTCATCTCGTGCTTGCAAGTGCCAAGGAAGCTCAGCCTCAAAGGCAAGAGCAGCAATAAGCACATCCCTTCGTGCCGGCAGCCTCTGAAACCAAACTGCATCACTGGCCCACGGCAGGAGGTGAGCCCAGAGCAAACACCCCGGTGCTGTGGCACGCTGAGCTGGGAGGTGTTTGGCACCAGGGTAGGAGATGAGCTATCCCGGCACTGCTTGCACAAACACACCTACTCAGCACCAGGTGTGATCCCTCATAAACACTTCCAGTGGGTGCATCCCGACAGCCGCCAGCTTGATTGACAGCCCTGCTCCAGCCGGCAGCATCCGTCTGAGTTGGAGGGAGCTGATAAGGATCTCCCACCAAAAGCTGAGGAAAAAGCCTGAGTGAGTCAGCAGAAAGGTACGATTCCACATAGGGCCCCTGGACGTGGTTTGTTGGACTCTCAAACACTGGAGGAGTGTTTTCTTACTGTCTCTAATGAGTTTTTGGATCAAGGTTTTATCACAAGGGAAAGAAAATAAATAATGTCGATTATAAAACTCTCTCCTCCCCCAGCTTAATTTTTTAATGTGATTTAAGAGTGCCCAAGGGAAAACACTTAATCCAAACCCCATTTTTTGGATTTGTATTTTAGGAACATACAGGAAGGTTATGTGATGCAGCATGTTTTGAGCTCCTAGCAATTCAAAGGCAGGTTTTCAAAAGTAGAGTGAATTCCTTTATCCAGAGCAGGAGGAATAGCTGTATGTCCTGTGCACCTCTACATGGAGTCAACAGGATGTAAGAGAAAAAAAAAGGGATTCTTCCATAATATACATGGAATACACTTATGGCACAGATTTATCAATGACAATTACTTAATTCTCTAGAAGTTTACTCAGAAAAATTTAAACACAGAAGTATCAAGGATGGGAATATTGAAAATCATCATGATTCCCAAGAAGCTGTCATGTTCTTGAAATTTCAGTCCAACCAAATTGATTGTGATAAATGAATTTCAAATGTAGCCATCTGGTATAACCGTACAGCCTAAACAAATGACTCGGTGTGCTCCCAAAACAGCAAGGTCAGTGGCCTGTTGGGTGCTGCAAAGTTTTATGATGTAAAGAAAATTGAAAACAAAAGCAAACTGAAGATCAAAGATGACCCCAAGGTTGGACTCTAGCATCCATACAAAACGGAAAACTCCAAAGTACCCAGAGGGGTCATCTGGTCCATCTGCCTTCTCCAGGACAGAGTCTGACTCCACTGCACTGTCCCACAAGGACTGCAGAGAAGAAACCACTTGCAACACTTTCAGTGTGTTCAGTCACAAAGACCTCTTTTTCCCTCAGTAACCTTGCTTTAAGGGAATATAACACTCCAGGCCCGGAAGGATTCCTGGCTGCATGTGTAAAAATGAATCTTTGTGAGTGGACGAGGCTGCCACTCTCCATTGCTCATCTGGCCCATCTGCATCAGGAGTGCAAACAGTTCTGCATCCAAAAACACAGGAGATGGAAGTGAACACCAGCAATGTGTTCAAGTCAGGGTGGAAGGATCAAATGAGGGAAGCAGAAGATGAGATGACTAATACTAGAATACACTGAGATGCTGTTGTCGTGGAATTCAAAGTCACACAGCGACAGCAACTGAAATTGGGAGAAATTTTTGATTTCAAGCCTAGTGCTGTGGATGAGGAATTCTACTTCTGCTCTCAGCTGGGTTTGTGTGAAGCTCTACACAAAGCATCACAATATTAGATTAACATGGGAAGCCCAACTGTGCAAGACTGAGATGAGTATGGCAAAAAATGTTGGTTACAGCCTGCCACATCTATCCCACCCTGAACTTCAGTGGTTTTGGTCTCACTAACATTCTGTGAACTACAAGCTAGAAAACATTTGTATATTAGCATAATTTTAGCAGCATGCTTCATTTGATGATTCTTGGCAGAAGCAGAGAAAACTAAAACCTCACTGAAACCAGGGACAAAGACCCTATTGACTTCCCTGTCATCTGCCTGAGATCACGGTGCATCCCCAGTTGTGGGATTCCACAGCACCTCCTGGATTAATGTAGATAATCCCCTCTTATAATTTTTATTATTTCTGGTTTTGGTTTTTTTTTTCTTCCACACTGACACATGCTATATTGACAAAGCAAAAGAGCTAAGGAGTGTATATTTTTAAATGCCCTATAGGGACAAGCTGTATTTTTTATGTGGAGTTTATGTGGTTTGGATCAAAAATCAATGAGGCAAGTGGTTTTGAAATCAGAAAAATTACTACCTTGCCTTAAAAAGTGTATCTTTCCCATCTTAAAAAATATACTTGTTTCTCTTTACTGTATTCCAGTTTTTCCCTTCTGAGGGTACAAGAATTGACTTGAGATTTCTAGCCAATATAAAGATGTATTGTCCCATAAAGAGACTACTTATCTTGGGTTTTAACTTGGTCTATATTTACCTCCTGGGTCAATATGGATGAGCATTGAACTCAACCACAAGTCAGTATGGGTTTATGCTGGCAACTCACTACAACATGCTTTGCATTAAGTTACTGAAGTTTTCTCTTATTTCCTGCAATGCAAATTAGGGGGAAGGTGTGGCTAAATCAGAACAATGGAGTTAGAGCCTGAAATCACTTCAAAAATGAATTGAAGTATTTCCTGTAAAAAACAACCTCAAATTCCTTCAGTTACCTGTTGACACTTTTGCAGACAGATACTGTTTTAGGAGGGTGTAATCATAATTCAGCCCAGTGAAGGAAGACATGGCCTATTTCTAGGCATCAGTTACTGGCCTCACATATAATGGCAAGGTAAAGACTGTCAGGTTCAAAGGTGCCCCTTTCCTCCACAGAGAGGTGGGGCAGAGGTACAGGTAGGGACCTGACTGCATTGTGATTGGCATTTTGGAATCAGCTCTGGGAGAAGACAGCCAATCACAGGAGGAGAACAGTAGTTTACACTAAATGATGTAGATAGGATTTAACAAAAAGTCTTAAATTTTCTGGCTGTTGGGAAGAGCATTGGTGTGAAGTGGATGTTTGGTGACTCCAAGGGCTGTGATGCATCTGCCTGCACAGGCTCAGCTCTGCAGGCTGACCCATGTTGCTAGAGCTCCTAGTCCTCCTGTGGTCCAGAGCCATCATCACTACAGTGCAATCCATGACTTGTGTTTCACAGATCTTATGGTACAATTTGGATCACAAGGAACTCTCAGGATGGTTACCTTCAGGTGTTCCATAGTAGTGAATCAAGTAAGAGTAGATTTAGATTGGATATTAGGAAGAAAATCTTTACTGTGACGGTAGAGACATTGGAACAGGTTGCCCAGAGAAGCTGTAACTTCCCCATCCCTGGAAGTGTTCAAGGATAGGTTGGATAGGGCTCTGAGAAACTTGATCTAGTGAAAGGTATCCCTGTCCATATCAGGGGGGCTGGTACTAGATGGTCATTAAGGTTCCTTCTAATCCAAACCGTTCTAGGATTCTATGACTCTGTTTTTGGTTGGGTTTTGTTTTGGTGTTTGTTTTAATTACATATCAGTTCTTTGGTTTATGCCTTTGAACAATTTTTAATAATTTTTTCAAGATTTTTCTCTGGCAGCCTAGGTATCTTTTCAAGGAAGGTTGAGATTTTCGTGTACTTGTTTGCCCACCATTGCTCAAGTTTTAAAGAAAACACTGAATGTCGCATGATTCATAAGAGAATCACCAGAGCTGGCAAGCTGACTTCAGACACATTAATCACCCCATCAAATACATGGGATTTATCAGCAAGATCAGGGCACAGCAAGCAGTGACAGACCATGACAAGCAGGAGTTGGGTGTGAAAATGGACTCAGAACACAAAATCTGGGGAGACGTGATATGATGAAAACACCCCGTTTGTGATTGTAAACATGTGATAATTACTTCCATTAGCATCATAACAGTTTACAGCCCCAGGAGGATGAAGCAATTGCTAGTTCGATTCATTTCTCCCAAAAACTTCATCCTGCCCCTGCCAAACAACCCTGGCTGTACATGGCCCCTGAACAGATACAATCAGAACAGGCTCTTATTGTATCCTGGGGCTGAGAGGCCAATTCCTGCTTGAGAGATGAAAAGCGATTAATCTTGAATGCCTGTTTGTACAGTAACTTTCCCCCTTCCCACCTCCTGGCTCTGATAAGTGGCTTTGTGTGGAGGGGACAGGAGCACCTTTCATGAAGCCCATCAGCCCTCAAGTCCCTCCTGGCAGGTCTGGAATCAGGAATAAGAGTCATTTGGCATTAAATGTGCAGGAGTTGTGTGGCATTTGCCTTCCCTGCACAATGGAAAGAGTTGGGGTAACCATGGCCAGGGTCTGGCAGCAGCTGCTGGCATTGGTGAAGACCTCTCTGTTGCCACCAGCATGGCCAGCAAAGCACATAATTTCTTGTAGAGAAAGGCCCCTGGTTCCTTTTCAAGCCCCTGAGGTTGCTGATGGTGATTCAGACACCAAAGTCATTGCTGAGACCAACAGTCAGTGCTCAGACTAGCGGGTTTCCCTCTGTGTGTGTGCGTGCATTTTTATTTTAGCATGAGCTGTACTTGTTCTCCCCTGAAGCCAAAAATTGCCTGTAGACACACAGACACTGAGGGTCTTACAGTCTCAGACGGGATAAAAGAACAAACTTCTCTCCAAAAGCAGATGGGTCCTCTGGGGCCCTCACCATCATTCACTATCTTCTACACAGTTCATGCTGTTGCACTTACCCTGGTCGGGTCAGGGAAATCACCGTCAGCCCACACCTAAGCTACTCTTTTGTATTGCTCCAGGACCAAAGGGTGAAATTCTTTTTCCTTATATCTCTCCATTACCTTTATTGGAATCTCAGGTGCTTGCGTACATACGCTCAGATCCATCCTGAGCTGTGACACCAGTCTGGTCCCTGGGTCTCCAACAATAGCCCTGGATTTCCAACAAAGCAAGAAAGGGAACCACAGTAAAAGTATACTTTCTAAGTCTTTGACATTCATCATACTGTTTCTAAGCCTTGGGCCCAGGAAGAAAGGGAGGCTGGAACTGGTCTGTATGTATCTTACACTTGGGACCAATAAACCCAGTTACATGTAGGGATTTCACAGCTCAGATTTTCCACAAATATTTTTGATTTTCTGAATTCTTTGCATTTTACCCCAGAGGCCTCACCTGAGTCCCCAGATCCTAGTTCCCACAGTCCTTAGCTAATACTTGCACCAAGCCCAAGTTCTTGTGATGGGAAGGGACAATATAACATTGTCAGTGGGCCATCCCACTCCTTAAGCCAGCCAGAGATTAGGCAGGGCTTTCTATTTGGGGGTTACTGCATTCATTTCCATGGATCCAAGGCCCAGGAACTGCAAAGCATCAGTTTGGTGCCAAAAATTTCCCATTACTTCCATGTGCACTCAATACACAACAGAATTTGGTCCTCAAATACTCAAAGTAGGTGATTTCTATTTCTTTTACCAGCATTTAAGTGTGCTACAAGTCCCCAGAATGAAAAATCCAGCTTTGAATAATAATGAGGACAGAGGACAGTAAAGTTAACCTTGCCAAAACTCTTTAATCCACCAATTGGATGGTATCTAAAATATTTTAAAGATAATACATAATATATATGCTTCCTAGGTGAGTTCAGATTGTTCAATGAAAGGGACCTAAGCCAACTGCATTCTCCTTACAGATTCTGCAAGTTCTTCACATTTTAGCAATGATAAATTTTGATGGGCTTGTGGATTTTGTCACTTTCCTATTAGGTGATGATAAATTTCTAGAGGGAGACCATTTAGCCACCATCTGGATCTAAACAGATTTGAGTGTGAGGAGGTTAAAACTTGCTATTCCTGGAACTTTGCAGTTATCATTTTTTCACCAAATTTCTTGCCCCCATATAAAGGAAAGCCAGGCACACAATGGTGGGAAGTCCCAGGTGAAACTCCTCTGTTCCCTAGCTGTCCAAGAAATTATATTCAGAAAGGAATCAACAGCCAACCACTGATAGAATTGGGCTGCCTCCAAACTCATTTATTTTCAATTAGTCCACCATGCTGTGTCGTAGTGTTCACTGTTTCTTCAACCCAGTTATTTAGTGCCTTTAGGCAGAGCCCTCCTAAACACCACAAAAGCATGTGCTGTCAGACCCCCACTGCCCCCCCGTAGAGGCTGGGGACCCTGGACCTCTTGGGCTTTGTGCCTTTGTGCATTGCCTTCAACAAGGCAATCTGTCATCTGTGATGACAGTACCTCATCAGTTCACAGTCTGGGAGCATGAAGGGAAGGTTCTCCTTGCCTCTGCTGACTTCCATTGAAGAGCATTAAAAACTCCTCAAAAAAGCATGTCCCCACCTGCTCTACATCCTCTTCCTTTTCCAGAGGACACTCCCATTTACATTTTTCTTCTGCTTTTATCACCTTTTCATCAAACCATTATGAATTCAGATAAACAAAAGATCCAGAAAGCTACAAAGTCGTGTTTGTAAATCTCCTTTCAGGATCAGATTTCTTCTGATGACTTTTTCACCGTGACTTTACAGTCTCTGGTTCAGCAGAGTCACCTCCACACTTGGCAGAGAGAACTTAGCCCAAGCCATTGGAATCCAAGGAGGCCCAAATAAGGAGGAATGAAGTAAATCTGGGAGAAATGGATTCTTCTTACCTTAGCAGCTGTACATTTTAGGAGCCAAGTGAACCAGATTTCCTAAAGCCAGTAATTGTGGATCTCCTATGGGGAGGGAGAGGAAGTCTACTATGTGAGGGTCTGCCCAACTAAGAGAGGGAACTGTCTTCATTGACTATACAAGGACATTCTGATCTAATGCAGGAGGATTATTCCCCAGTATGCCTTAGGCAGGTGGACTGGATTCCTCCACCAGCATTTAAGATGAATGCAGAATTAATTACATGTGTGGATCCTTCCAGCCAACAAATGTTACCAGGAAACACAGATTACCATTTTATTTCAGTCTCCAAGATATGAATGGGAACCTTTCCATCAGCTTCAACTGATCCTGAGTAATTTATACCCCCATAACAATCACAGTTATTTCTGAGATTTTGAACTAGAACATCACTTACTGTCAGCTCTCCAAAATTTTACTACCACCTGCAAGCCCCTGCAAATCCCAGCCACAACTGTCTCTCACAACATCCATCCCCACAATCAGTGAAACCTACAGCTCATAAAGAGCAGATGCAGCTCAGTGAAGTGCCCAGGGGCTCAGCCATTTGCCCAGTTTCCCTTTCAAGAGCTTGTCTCTCCTGCACACTCCCTCTGCGTGGGACGGCTTCGGGATGGACGGCTTCCAGCTCCTGCAGAAAACAAAGGGCAGGCACATCTGGCAGAGGAGCTGCAAGACATTCATAAATCATGCCTGATCATGGTGTTGCTGTGACGTGCCACAAAGATGCCTTTGAAGAGCTGTACCCAGCTATAATTTGATAAAGCCAGTGCTGCTTGTGCCGCTCATGAGCCGAGCGAGGGCTGTTTTGGCGCCTTCTGAGAGCTGTGGCTTGTGCAGGGCTGAATGATTGAGCTTTCCTCATTTTCCCTCTCTTCAGATGAACTTCCCACAAGGCAGGAGAGGCGCCCTCTCCACCCATCACCATGAAAACATATGAGGTATCAAAAGAAATCAAGATGCTAGCAAGACTAAGAAACACCGGGGCTTTCTGGTGTCTCTGAGGCTCATTCTTCTGATGCCCAGGCAGCCTTAGGAGACAAACCACATTTCCTCGCTGCTTGAAAATCAATGGCCTATTCTGCAAAATGCTGAAAGGAATGAAATATGTCAACAAGATATTTTCATCATGACTTCTGAGCTGGGACTGTCTCTGTAAAGTGTTTGAGACATGAGGTGGCCCATGTTTAGCCCATATAGGTAATTTTAGATTTGATCTACACTATAGAAATATAAATAAATAAATTTGAAGCTTCGCTTTTGCGAAAGTATTAAGCCCCATCCGACTGCCTTTTGTAGACTGATATCAAAGACTTCAATTGAAATGGTACTAACATGCCTCAGTCTTCTACCCCGACCACATCCTGTACATGGCTGGGCAAAAATGAAGAGGAATTCAGTGAAAAAATGCACAGTTTCCTGGGGTTTCTTGGAAAGAAATTCAAAATTTCAGTGATACCTGCTACCAATATTTGGAAGCTCAAAATATTTGAATCATCTGCTACAGCCACAGAGCTTTCTCTGCCTGAAAATGAATCATTTTTGTTGTGCATAATACTGAGAAGAGAGGATAAATGAAGAGTAAAGAAAGGTCTGAAAACAAAAGATGTGTAAATAAAGGTCATTCCATGATTCAGGCACTGAAATAGGCACCAACAGCTGTGAATCAATACCAACTGTGCTAAAGATTTACTAGGTAACTCAGGGACACCATCAGCCATTCAGCAGAGACTCCATCCTTTGTAGCCTTTAGAATTGCATTTTGTGCCCCGTTTCCTACTGAACTGCTATATGAACAAAATAATTTATTGATTACAAGATGCTCAGGCCTTGAAAAATCAAGACATTTATAAATATTTCCTAAGATTGGATGCTGATGTTGACACAATCAAGATGGCCATGAAAAGAGAACATGCACAAAATTGAATGTTGTTTTGGGTAAACAGCATCTCTTTTCTTTTTTCTTACTCCTTTTTTACCCTTTAGCAAGGGCTGCAGTGTTGCACTCTCTCACTGGCTTTATATCTGTTTTCAGTGGTTTACAAAACAGATCTGAAATTCAAAGAGTCAGTTCTTCTCTTCACCTCTACCCTGTATCTGCTGATATAACTCCACTGACTGCAGAAATGTTTCTCAAAGTTGCATCCAGAGCAGAAAGAACTGGAAATGACCCACATTTTACCTGAAACAAACATCTGTCATTATTTCTATTTACAGCTCTTGCCTTTCACCAAGCAGCAACACAGTGCATGTCGCGGGGGATGACTCCTTCACATGAGCTTTCTACTCCATTTAGTTCCCTGAATTGTTTATTGCACCCTGCCCAGGACAAGGATGTTAAAAACACATATATATATTAAGAATAGCTGCTCTGTTCTGAGATACTGAATGCTGGTAGTCCTGCCTTCCAAGTGTTGTAGACTATGTGGGCTGTGGTTGAGATCAAAGATATAGACATTTTTTCCTCCCCAGAAAGCCAATAATGGGAGGTTTCTATAGTGATGAAATAGATAATTCTACAAAAAATTTTAAAAATATAAATCCTCCAGGTTGGATCTGACCCGTCCACTCATTCCTCTGCTGTAAGAGAGTTCTCCAGCTTGGCTGAGCAACCCCAGAGGAACTGCTCAGCCATATGGTCTAATTATGTCTTTTGAGTGTACTTTCCACATATAAATGACTTTCAGGATTGCTGTCAGGAATAAGCAGCACACTACACTGTAGTGGTGCCAATTCTCATAATTTCATTATGTTTTTTCACAACTGGCACTCTTCCCAAACATCAGCTCTTTGCTTCAGACGATTAAAAAAGGATCTCAGCTTTCACTAAAGACTCACATCTCTGGCCTCCATTCCTGCAGATCAAAGCTTGCAAACATGACCTGAACAGAACTCTTTGGGGCTCAAAAAAATGAGCACGAGAACAAAGTTGTTCACAGAGTGACATGTTTTCTGCTCTCATCCCATGGCAGAGGGAGGCACAGCTCAAGGACTCTGCGTGCCCCAGCAGGCAGTGCTGCTGCACCCCCATGGGTGTAACCACAGGAAAATATCCCATGCAGGCAGCGTGCAAGGCTGCACTCACACGTGTGCACATCCACACTGCTCCTGCACTTCCAGTGCCCACGTTGCCTGACTTTTCAGCTGCAGGAAACAGCTCTCTAACTGCTGCCCAGGAAGACTGGAGCATCTTTAACTGAAAGTGCTGATTCCAATCAACAGGATAATTTGGGAACTTCTTTTTTCAATGTGTTGTGTTCACAAAGCTATTAAAAATCTGGGTTAAACACAGAAATACTTTATTTTGATGCTTTCAAAGGAAACCCTTACACAGTTTTGCTTTCAATGCTTTGCAACAGATGGGGTGATTTATCCTTTGGAACTGCCTAACTTTAGAAGGACTATGAAAAGAGCTTGTCTTCAAACAAATCAAGTTAAATGAAATAATTCTCACTTTAAACTAATTAACTTAAATTCAATCAGTCTCACTCTATAGCTTCATTTAGACAATTCTAAAGATATTTTAAAGCCTAAACCACAACACTGTATGTAAGCCAGGGCAAGTGCTTTGTCAAAATCTCTTTTAAACACAAATTGAAAATTTCATTCAAGTGAGTTGAATGAAATCTCAATATTTTGGCTTGCCTGTAAAACAGAAAAATCATGCAGGCCCTCTCTTTTCACAGCTTTTGGCTGCGTGCCACGTTCCATGCAACAGAGTACTAAGTAAAATGGCAGTGATATTTACAGGTGGAGATCTATTTCTTGTAACAGGCAAGCCTGACATCTGGTTGTCTTTTCCAGACACTTCTGATTAGCAGGAAAATAAGTTGGAGAGACCATGAGTATTCTGAACAATTAAAGATCTTTTCAGACTATACAATATATCTGTAAAACAGTCCAGAAGCCATGGGCTCAAACCTGAGCAGAGATGATGCAGTCAGAAAGCATTCGGGGCACATCCCCCACACAGTGGGATCTGCCATCTAAAGAGAGAATTAAAGCTTTCTGTGAGTCTTGAACTGAAGCAGTTGGTCATGGATGGCCACAGGGTCACATCCAATACTACAGGGTGGGTGGAGACTTACCCCTGCTCCCTTCAATGCCATTGAAGACAGACAGTGCGCCGTGGACAGCCAGAGACACTGCCCCTCACAGGACTTGTCCACAATATAAACAAGTTTCTGTGCCTGGACACACAGCATGGACTCAGACATTTTGCTCCAGAGGTTTCCTTGAATGTTACACATGCAAAACAGTCTGCACTGGATTTCTCTGGAGCCAGAGATTGCTCCCTGGCCTGGGTACCACTGACAGTAGAGATTAATCTTTCTTGAGAGGCTGACATCTGCCTTCATGTCACATTAAAATACTCCCTCCCTTTCCACCACACAGTAAACAGAGAAATCTTCTTTGATGGAAGAAATAGCATTTAAGATTGATTTCACAGTGTCAGTTGGTTGGGGCTTTTTCTATTTGCAAGTTTGTACTTTAAAAATCCAAACCAAAACATAATTTATGTAGAATAAAAACCATGTGTTATTCTGTTTAATTGAGGTTCATTTTGAAAATTTGAGAATTCGGTCCTTTCTCCAGCACAGGATTTTTAAAAATATCTGTGTGACTCTGTAAAGTATTTGTATTGTAACAGGACTTGTATTCTCAGTGAGAACACTGTTGGCGATTCTCCAGGAGGTTCTAAGTATACCTGTTTTATGTGGCTAAGGAAGAATTCAAGCCTGTGCATCCTATCTGTGATATCTGTCATTACCAAAGTTTAATCCCATGTAGTTTTCTGCTGTTTGTTATTTATTCACAACCTATGTTGAATAAATAGCAGTGGACAGACCTGCAGAAGGAGCATGTTTTCATTGGCATTCCTTCGTCTGAGTGCTTTACTCTTCGAAGCATCTGCACTCACTGTTTGTTCTGCTTCAAAGCTGGATTACCTGACCATGACTTCTTCTGCTATGTATTAGGTATGTCATGCCAGGCTACAAGGTGTAATAAAAATCCTAACATGGTCTGTGATACTGCAAGATTCCACTGCTTTCCTTAGCATTTCAAAACTTTTAGGATCCAAGATGGATGGTGTGTAATTTCCTTTCACCTTCACATCCTTGTTAAATCATGCATAGAAACGACCTTCTTTCCAGTTCCTCTGTGAAATGAAATATTAATCAATGCTCCACAGTTAACAATTCGCAAACTGTTTCTCAATCTTCAGTAAGGTCCAACCTTGGTTTTCAAGCATAAGAAAAGGGAAGACAGAACTCAGCCTGGTCCCTGCCCAGGATTTGTCCTCTGATGCAGCCTAAGTCTCTGTACGTGTTTCCAAATCTCTAAAACCAGGATAAGTATTAGATCAAGATCAAAGACAAGGAAAACATGTAACTAAGCTTTTCCAGGCTCTTTCCAAAGCAGAAACATCAACATTTCAGTGAGATGGCAACACTTGAAGCAACTCTCAAACTCACTGATCTCGTATGACTCGGTAAACTTCAGCTCACTGATGTTGATACGCTGCTCTATGAGCTGTGAAAGAGCTGCTGAAGAGATGTACAGTTCCATTTCAAACCACAAACTGATCATAAATAAAAGTTTCAGTCATATAAAAGGCAATTTAAGGATACTGCCTACTGTCTCAAGTGCAGCAAAGTACTTTCTCAAACTTCAGGTCAAGCCTCTTGGGAGGCTGGAAGACGAGGGAAAAGGATAGCAAAGGACAAAAAGAGTTACAACACAGGGGCTTATCTACATTTTTAAGCATTTAATTTAGTATTAACTGTGTTAATCATTAAAAAAAATAATTTAGGAGAAAAAACCCAAATAAACAGTAATAACTCTGACCTTCTGCAGTTAAGAGAAGGGGGACAGCTGAGTTCATTAGCTGATGGTTTCTGCAACAACTGAGTTACAGGAAACAAGTTGAGAGGTGCTGGAAGCTTCTGAGCTCAGGAGTGGTATATGGAGGGTCCAAAATAAGCAGGTGCCTTGATAAAAGAACAATTAATCACCACACAAAAGTATCAGGTTCTAACATAAGAAAAGGCTTCTTTGTGAAACTGTGGGACTCCTTGACATACATTTGCCTGGGTTCAAAGAAGCCATTAGGTAAATTCATGGAAGAGGAAACAACACAAAGCCATTAAATATAAGAGGTATTTGGTAGTTAAGCTGCAAATCCATTTTCCTGTGCTGTTTCTCAGATCACTAAGACACAGGCTCCCAACCTGAGAGGATCTTCTAAGAAACCACGTCCCTTTTTTTTTTTTTTCCTTCTTGTTCACCAGGAGCCACTCTGTGCTTCCTCAGAATGTTGCAACTAGAGACTGAAGTTACCCATCTCACTTCCTTCACTCTGAGATTATTTTACTGGTAATTAGAGGTTTTTAGCAGTTCTTGGGTAATGTACAGTCTTTCATGCCCAGAGAAAAAACAGCTGTTGCTGCTCTGAAGGCAAGGAGCAAGACAATGCTAGCAGCAAACAGAGGAGCTGCTCTTGCTAACAAGTAGAGTGTGTCTGAGTAGAGACATCAGCTGAGCTGCATTCAGGAAGGATGTAAGAAGGCAGGTGTGTGCTGGAGCAGCTCTTGATTGCAAAAACCAACAAACCCACCCAACCACCTTCCCTGTGACGAAGGTGGAGGAGTTAGCAGAGTATAGGGAAGTGGAAAGGCCTGTGCTTTCACTTGGAGACAAGTCTACAGGAGCTGCTGGTCACTGTGGTGTGCTTGGGTTACTGCACATCCTGGCTGGACCAGAATTCAGCATAGTAGTATTTAATTCCTGATCTTGGCATGGCTTTTTGGTTTTGTGTCACTGAGTTGCTTCATCGTTTTAGAGTACAATTTCTGTGTGAGAAAAAGAGTCTAACAGCGTGTGGTGTTCTGCCTGTTCCTTGTACTGAGTTTTGGCTGTCTCTGTCCCTCTCTGTAGTACCCAGCATAGCAGGGGATGAACTTTATTTAGCATAGCTAGGCACTGTTGCAATAATAAAGCAAATTTCCTGTGTAAATGGTTTCTCATGGTTGGGATTTTAGGGGGCTTTTTCTTTAATTGCTGCCTTTCATTTTCATTGTGGGAGATGCATTTTGATTGATTTTTGTATGAACACCCCTGTAAAACCCAGAGCCAAATGACAGGCAAACTATACCTATTTCTTGTCTGTGTTTTAAGCATTCCTGTTCCCACTTGAAAACCTTGGCAAAACCTTTTCCTCCCAACAGGAAATCAGGTTTTTCTGCTCCTCTGAGGCTCAGGCTTCTCAAGAGCTGTGCACCTGGGTAAGTGATAGTTTCCATATAGCACATGTATTTCCAGCATCTCCCAGGACCTTTTCCCTGTGGTCATCAGGGATCTTGTAAGAAATGCACATGTGCACACTCTGAGCTGCCAACAGACTGAGCACGAAGGGATAGGCTGTAATAGATATTAAACTGTTCTTTCAGGAGACCACAGTCTGATCTGGGGTCATGCTGATCCAAAACAGAATGTGCTCCTGCAAAATCACTCCCTATGAAATTAATTCACGAGCTGAATTAAAAATAGGCCTCCACACCAGTGTGGCCTAATGGGTTTAAATAAAATGCAGTGTAATCATGATAATGATCTGCTTGTGGCTCTATATGGGAATTCTCTACAATTCCATCAGTCACACTAATGAAATCAACATATCCCAAACCCTTCTGCGTACAGTGACTTTTGCCAGTCAAGAATTATGCTCATCTCAAAGCTCAGTCCATAATGTTTTCTTTTTGTTATTTGCTTCTTTGGTTTTTATTCAGGGAAATTGCCTTCAGCTGATCTGATCCCAATCTCCTACTGGTGCAACTTGCTTTCCTCCAGTAAGCCTGCCCTTGATGGGTGTTGGGTAAGTGAATGTCAAACCAACTCCTGTGTGGATTGGGTGAAATTCCACATTCTTGGCAGCTGAGAGATTTATAATCCAGGAAGGCAAAATGTTAGCAACCATGTGCTGGAACAAGAAGTAAATATCCTGTCCAGGATCCAGTCACATAGACAGTACAGGGATCTGGTTCATGAGGGACTTGGACTCAGGGACAAAAAATGAGCCTTGAAGTCCACAAAGCACTGATATTCTCCACCTACTACATGAAACAGGAAATTAACGTTGAGGGAAACTTGCAGAATCATTAATAACTCTTTTATCTTGATGGGAAACCAAGTGGATTTCCATCCCCCTCACTGTACACTGTTCTTCTGCTTACGTGAAAACTTTTGCACTTGTGGTTATGTCAAGGGCTCAGCATGTACATTTCTGTCTAGTGCAGGATGAGAAGGTCTGATAGGTGTTACAGCAGAATAAACATTATGAGGAATAAAGTAAATAGCAGCTTGTTCTCCCCACAAGGCTTTCTGTCTGGATTTGCAGACACATGCTGGAGAGTGACTGAAGAACATGCAGGAAGATGCCACCTCTATGTTTGCTTCACAACTCCCACGTCAACCTGTGCTCTTCCACTCCTGCTCCTGGAGCAGCATCTCGCTCTGGGAGCAGTGCTAGTCATGCAGAGTAAGAGAGCAACATCTGGCTTTATGTTTTACAAGTTTTGGTGGATTTTTTTCTGCTTTGCCCAAGCTTTCAAACACTCCAAATACTGAAAAATCAGCTTCCTACAGCCACAATTCTGCAGTTTATGTCAAAATGGCCCATTATAAAAAACACTTGTTTGTTCTCAAGCAGTCTCTGTAAAGCTAATGATTCATGTAGTTACTTGGAGAATGGGGGTTGACTTTACTCTCTTTGTCCTGGAAGTAAACATAAATTATTATCCTATGTAGTAAAGCCAGCCAGACTGGGCCCAAAAAGTTTGAGTAACACAGGAGATATGGTTATAATTGTATTAGTGAATGGACCTCGTGAGTGTCATGACATCCAAAGCATTTTCCTACCCATGTACAACTGAAGAACCATCCCCTATCAACAAAGATAATGTCTTGATATTATTTTGCTTCTCTGCCCATAAAAATGTGATAAGGCTTGTCAATTTGACCTGTGGAGCAGAGAAAACTGATGGCAAGAGTCCCTAAACAATGACATGACATTATGAAGACATTGTTTCCCCAAGTATTTTAGAGAGGATTCTCATAGAAAGGGAAGTTCAGCTCCATCCCTTCCTTTGGTTACACAATTCCAGTGACTTAGCTCTGGGAAAGTGCCTGCTTTAAATGGGTCTACCAGAGCTTTATTAATGTGCCATTCGTGTTCATTTTCTTCATGCAAACTGTCACTATTTGTCAGCAGCTGCTGCAGACACAGGACATTCATCAGGTTCAAGCAGGCAGAAAAAAATGAGTTTGTTATATCAAACCTGACTCTTTGAAGCTCTGTGAAACTCAGCTGTTGCCACCTCCGGGAGCTCTGAGCAGTCACATCAACATCCTAAAGTGCAACAGAGCCTGCCAAAGCATGCTGGATGGCTGCTTGCTGAGGTCCTGCAATGTGAGTGTGCTCCTGGCCACAGCAAGGTAACGTCATCCCCTCCAGGCCCACCATAGTGCACAGCCATCAGCACTGCTGTCCACAGCTCCTAATCCCTTCCTGCCCCCAGCGGGTCACCTGCAGCCTCTGGGCCAGCAGCCTGACCCTGTCTCAGCAAGGAGCTGAAAAGCCTCCCAACGGCAGTGACTGCTTCAGTGGATTTCACAGGGCAGGCTTTCCCTTGAGTCAAACTGACATCAAAGGAGAGGAGACATATGACTGATGAAGTGTTCTGTGTGTGTTACCCAGAGATGTGGATGCCCCATCCTTGGAAATGCTCAAGGACAGGTTGGTTGGGGCTTTGAGCAACCTGATCTAGTGGAAGGTGTCCCTGCCCATGGAAGGGAGGGTGGAAATAGATAATCTGTAAGATCCCTTCCAACCCAAAACATTTCCTGATTCTATGACTGATTACCAACCTGCTCTGATTCTGGTATGACTCTCCTCTCCTGCTCAATGACCACGGTAAGAGCTCTGCAAACAGCACCATTGGGCCAGCCCCCATTACCAAGCACTCAAAAAAAACCAAACCAGCCTACTTTATTCCTAGTCCTAGGTTTCCTTGCCCTGATGATGAGGCATACCAAAGCAATAGTATCCTAATAGCTACTGCTGCCCAAATATAAGTAAGGTTTGTCAGCTGGAGGGAAAACTAACATCTCTGTCCCTCTCAATATCCAGCTGCCCAAAGGGTTCAGCAGCTGTTTTAAAGCTCAGGTGGAAGCACAAAATCCAAGCAGCAAGGTGGTGTAAGGAACTGGCTTTAACGTGCAGGTGCTCACCTCTGCCTGCATCCAAGCAGCATCCTCTGGGCTAAGGAAAACCACGTCAGCAGGGTCAGAGGCAATGCCAGATGGTCACAGTACTAACTCCTTACAGCACTGCTCAGGATAAAAAGGAAATGTGGGATTGATTAGAGTATAAATCCTCCAGTAGAATTGGCAAGGAAGAGGAGCAATAGCAGGTGGGTCCTTAAATTCACTGCTGAATCCCTGCTGCTGTGCAGAGCTCATCTCTCGGCTGCTGCCAACATCTCTGCAGACAACAGGGTCTGTGCAGACCTTACAGGTGTCTCTGTCTTCCAGAGTCAACAAGACACACTGTGATCCATTCAGCATGGGAGTGTGTCACTTGTTCAGTGAATCACATGCATCAACTGTCCCCCTAACCAAAGAGTAATCTGGTTTCCTGGGTATGTTCCCAAGACAAGAGGGATTTCCAGAGAAAACCTAGTCCCTGAATCTATACTCCTGCACAGTGTTAACTTGGAGACCAGCAGGCTGCCAGAAGTGACATCTTTCCTAGGAGATTTAAAACCAAAGTTCTTTCTGACAGCTTAATCCCTTGCATGTATATAGCACTTCACATGCCGAAATATTAACTGATTCATGGTTAATTAACTCGTGGTTATAAATTTCCCCTGGCACATTTTGCAAAACTCAGGATGTAAATGTTAAACCAAGTGTCCCAGGCAAACTGCAGCACTGTAAGGAAAATAATGGGGCAGATCATCACCTGGTTTAGTGTAGTTATGTAGGTTTACTTGAGCCCAGGTCCTGACCCAATGTTTCTTGAATTCATTAAAGCAAATCATAATGAAGGAACTGTAGAGCTCCTTCTTATACCTAACTCTGGTAGTTAATTCCCAGCTAACACAGGGGATGTGGTATAAAATAGCATGTGCACATTTATTCTGGTGAGTATTATGGCATCATAATGGAGGAGCTAAAGAAGGGGGTTCAAGGAGTGGAACTGAGGGAGTATTGCAAAAGGGACCCTTCTCTGTGGAGGCTGATGTTCTCGGCACAACCTACCACTTTGCTTGAGCAGGTTCCAAAGCAAAGGGAAATTATACCTCAAAAAGAAACCCTGCAGGGTAGCTTTTTCACATCTATGCATTTCCCGGAGCTGGTAAGGCATTTCACTGAAGCTCAGGCCAACTCCCTGATGGCCTCTGAGGGGGAATGTGCACATCCTTAGCTGCCTTCTTGGGAGTACTCTGAGCTTACCTCCTTCCTCTTTCCTGTTGCTTCATATCAAAGTCCTTGGAGACCTTCAGGAATTTTCCACAGACCTAGTTTCCCTTTGACAACTGCCAATCAGGTAGGTGAAAGCAAAATTATTCATAAAGATTTCCAATCCATGCTTTTTGACCTGGGGAGGAAAGATTTGGAAATATTAGATGGCTACACACACACACACGCGCGCGCACACACACACACACACATCTCCTTCTGAATCTCTATATTCATTTCAGCCCATTTTGGCTTATAGCTCTACACTATTAAGCCTGATATTTAATGAATCTAATAAACATTTTACAGTAGTTCAGTGGTTTCTCTTCGAAGCATAGTTTGTGGAGGGCTCTGATAAGTGCCTCTGGCTTTTCTAGGCGTCTAGCCCCTCTGTAGAATGCTGCTGCACTCAATGCCCTTCTTGCATGGAGACAAAGCAGAAAGGAATACAGTACAAAATCTTGAATGATACAGGCACTTACCCTCTCTAGAACTGCAAATGCAAGAGTATAAAACAAAAGAAAGAAAATGCCTTTACAGGAAGGAATCCCTTCTTTTTATATATGGGTGTTTGTAATTTAAGGAACCTGTTGTGTAATTTTTCAAGTTAAGGCACAGACAGATTTGGCAGGGAAAAAGGGACTCTGTTATTTTTCCTGCATGAGTGTTATAGGTTCAGGTTCTAAAGGAATTTCTCTTCCCCCACCCTCACAATGAGGAGTGAATTGTCCCAGCCCGGGCCATTTGTCTCTAACAAAAGAACCAAGAGTACCGTGCTTAAGAGTGGGGGAGAGGGGCTCACGGGTTTTTTGGGGGAGTGGGCAACAGGAGTCTGCAGGGAGAGACGGCGGAGGGAGAAACCCCGGAGTCTTGGGTTTCTTTCTTGCTTTTTCCTGCTGTTTCCTTTTCCCATACCTGGATTACAAAGCTTTGATTTTTT